>JAHFWJ010000220.1:0-10026 GCA_028555115.1 Himalopsyche japonica | reverse complement strand
TTTGTGGTATAATTCCTCACAGTTTGACATGCAACACTTGGTATTTTAAGTCAGGAATAGCCAACTCGTACTTTTCACGCACGTACAAAAGTCAAAAAGTTTTTCCGTCACAACTTCCTTGAAATACATCATAACGCCCTGAAACAAACGTCTCTGTCCTTGTTGCATTGTTCCTCACAGTTGGACATGCAACACTTGGTATTTGAAGGCAGGGATTGCCAACTCGTTTTTTCGCGTACGTATATATGAACTGTTTTTCTGTCATAACGTCCTTGATAACCATCAGAACGTCCTTGAACAAAACGACTTCTCTTTCTTGCGTTAATCCTCATAGTTTGACAGGCAACACTTGGTATTTTAAAGCAGGGATAGCCAACTCGTACTTTTAACGTACATACAAAAGTCAAAACATTTTCTGTCATAACTTCCTTGAAATACATCAGAACGCCCTGAATCAAACGTCTCTGTTCTTGTTGCATTATTCCTCACAGTTTGACATGCAACACTTGCATTTAAAGGTAGATTGTCGTTCTGTTTCTTTTTTTGCACGTATATATGATATTTTTCATTATAACGTCCTTTGATAACCATCAGAACGTCTCGAACAAAACGATTTCTTCTCTTGCGTTAATCCCCCAGTCGATGGTAGGCAACACTTGGTATTTTAAAGCAGGGGTAGCCAACTCGTACTTTTAACGTACATACAAAAGTCAAAACATTTTCTGTCATAAATTCCTTGAAATACATCAGAATGCCCTGAATCAAACGTCTCTGTCTTTGTTGAACGATTCCTCACAGTTTGACATGCAACACTTGGTATTTTAATGCAGGGATAGCCAACTCCTTTTTTTCGCGCACGTTCAAAAGTGAAAATGTTTTTATGTCATAACTTCCCTGAAATTAATCAGAACGCCTCGAAATAAAGTTCATTTTCTTTGTGGCATAATCCCTCACAGTTTGACATGCAACACTTGGTATTTTAAGTCAGGAATAGCCAACTCGTACTTTTCACGCACTTACAAAAGTCAAAAAGTTTTTCCTATCACAACTTCCTGAAATATACCATAACGCCTGAAACAAACGTCTCTGTCCTTGCTGCATTATTCTCACAGTTTGACATGCAACACTTGCATTTAAAGGCAGAACCAGCTATCCGTTTCAGTGTACGCATATGCAGAACTGTTTTTCTGTCATAACGTCCTTGATAACCATCAGAACGTCCTTGAACAAAACGATTTCTCTTTCTTGCGTTAATCCTCATAGTTTGACAGGCAACACTTGGTATTTTAAAGCAGGGATAGTCAACTCGTACTTTTAACGTACATACAAAAGTCAAAACATTTTCTGTCATAACTTCCTTGAAATACATCAGAACGCCCTGAATCAAACGTCTCTGTCTTTGTTGAATGATTCCCCACAGTTTGACATGCAACACTTGGTATTTTAATGCAGGGATAGCCAACTCTTTTTTTTCGCGTACGTTCAAAAGTGAAAATGTTTTTATGTCATAACTTCCCTGAAATTAATCAGAACGCCTCGAAATAAAGTTCATTTTCTTTGTGGCATAATTCCTCACAGTTTGACATGCAACACTTGGTATTTTAAGTCAGGAATAGCCAACTCGTACTTTTCACGCACGTACAAAAGTCAAAAAGTTTTTCCGTCACAACTTCCTTGAAATACATCATAACGCCCTGAAACAAACGTCTCTGTCCTTGTTGCATTATTCCTCACAGTTGGACATGCAACACTTGGTATTTGAAGGCAGGGATTGCCAACTCGTTTTTTCGCGTACGTATATATGAACTGTTTTTCTGTCATAACGTCCTTGATAACCATCAGGAACGTCCTTGAACAAAACGATTTCTCTTCTTGCGTTAATCCTCAGTTTGACATGCAACACTTGGTATTTTAAGTCAGGAATAGCCAACTCGTACTTTTCACGCACGTACAAAAGTCAAAAAGTTTTTCCGTCACAACTTCCTTGAAATACATCATAACGCCCTGAAACAAACGTCTCTGTCCTTGTTGCATTATTCCTCACAGTTGGACATGCAACACTTGGTATTTGAAGGCAGGGATTGCCAACTCGTTTTTTCGCGTACGTATATATGAACTGTTTTTCTGTCATAACGTCCTTGATAACCATCAGAACGTCCTTGAACAAAACGATTTCTCTTTCTTGCGTGCGTTCATCCTCATAGTTTGACAGGCAACACTTGGTATTTTAAAGCAGGGATAGCCAACTCGTACTTTTAACGTACATACAAAAGTCAAAACATTTTCTGTCATAACTTCCTTGAAATGAGCACTGAACGCCTGAACTTCAAATTGCCCTTGTCTTTGTTGGAATGATTCTGTAGTTTGACATGCAACACTGGTATTTTTAATGCAGGGATAGCTAACCTCTTTTTTCGCAAGTACGTTCAAAAGTGAAAATGTTTTTATGTCATAAAATCTCCTGAATTAATCAGAACGCCTCGAAATAAAGTTCATTTCCTTTGTGGCATAATTCGCCAGTTTGACATGCAACACTTGGTATTTTAAGTCAGGAATAGCCAACTCGTACTTTTCTACGCACGTACAAAAGTCGTGCAGTTTTTTCCACGCAACTTCCCTTGAAATACATGTAACGCCCTCCCGGAAACAATGGCTCCTGTCCTTGTTGCATTATTCCTCAGTTTGATATGCAACACTTGGTATTTTAATGCAGGGATAGCCAACTCTTTTTTTTCGCGTACGTTCAAAAGTGAAAATGTTTTTATGTCATAACTTTCCTGAAATTAATCAGAACGCCTCGAAATAAAGTTCATTTTCTTTGTGGCATAATTCCTCACAGTTTGACATGCAAACACTTGGTATTTTAAGTCAGGAATAGCCAACTCGTACTTTTCACGCACGTACAAAAGTCAAAAAGTTTTTCCGTCACAACTTCCTTGAAATACATCATAACGCCCTGAAACAAACGTCTCTGTCCTTGTTGCATCATTCCTCACAGTTGGACATGCAACACTTGGTATTTGAAGGCAGGGATTGCCAACTCGTTTTTTCGCGTACGTATATGTGAACTGTTTTTCTGTCATAACGTCCTTTATAACCATCAGAACGTCCTTGAACAAAACGATTTCTCTTTCTTGCGTTAATCCTCATAGTTTGACAGGCAACACTTGGTATTTTAAAGCAGGGATAGCCAACTCGTACTTTTAACGTACATACAAAGTCAAAACATTTTCTGTCATAACTTCCTTGAAATACATCAGAATGCCCTGAATCAAACGTCTCTGTCTTTGTTGAACGATTCCTCACAGTTTGACATGCAACACTTGGTATTTTAATGCAGGGATAGCCAACTCTTTTTTTTCGCGTACGTTCAAAAGTGAAAATGTTTTTATGTCATAACTTTCCTGAAATTAATCAGAACGCCTCGAAATAAAGTTCATTTCCTTTGTCAGCATAATTCCTCAGTTTGGATATGCAACACTTGGTATTTTAAGTCAGGAATAGCCAACTCGTACTTTTAACGTACATACAAAAGTCAAAACATTTTCTGTCATAACTTCCTTGAAATACATCAGAACGCCCTGAATCAAACGTCTCTGTCTTTGTTGAATGATTCCTCACAGTTTGACATGTAACACTTGGTATTTTAATGCAGGGATAGCCAACTCTTTTTTTTCGCGTACGTTCAAAAGTGAAATGTTTTTATGTCATAACTTCCCTGAAATTAATCAGAACGCCTCGAAATAAAGTTCATTTTCTTTGTGGCATAATTCCTCACAGTTTGACATGCAACACTTGGTATTTTATGTCAGGAATAGCCAACTCGTACTTTTCACGCACGTACAAAAGTCAAAAAGTTTTTCCGTCACAACTTCCTTGAATTACATCATAACGCCCTAAAACAAACGTCTTTGTCCTTGTTGCATTATTCCTCACAGTTGGACATGCAACACTTGGTATTTGAAGGCAGGGATTGCCAACTCGTTTTTTCTGCGTACGTATATATGAACTGTTTTTCTGTCATAACGACCTTGATAACCATCAGAACGTCCTTGAACAAAACGATTTCTCTTTCTTGCGTTAATCCTCATAGTTTGACAGGCAACACTTGGTATTTTAAAGCAGGGATAGCCAACTCGTAATTTTAACGTACATACAAAAGTCAAAACATTTTCTGTCATAACTTCCTTGAAATACATCAGAACGCCCTGAATCAAACGTCTCTGTCTTTGTTGAATAATTTTTCACAGTTTGACATGCAACACTTGGTATTTTAATGCAGGGATAGCCAACCTTTTTTTTTCGCCTACGTTCAAAAGTGAAAATGTTTTTATGTCATAACTTCCCTGAAATTAATCAGAACGCCTCGAAATAAAGTTCATTTTCTTTGTGGCATAATTCCTCACAGTTTGACATGCAACACTTGTATTTTAAGTCAGGAATAGCCAACTCGTACTTTTCACGCACTTACAAAAGTCAAAAAGTTTTTCCGTCACAACTTCCTTGAAATACATCATAACGCCCTGAAACAAACGTCTCTGTCCTTGTTGCATTATTCCTCACAGTTTGACATGCAACACTTGGTATTTAAAGACAGGGATTGCCAACTCGTTTTTCGCGTACGTATATATGAACTGTTTTTCTGTCATAACGTCCTTGATAACCATCAGAACATCCTTGAATAAAACGATTTCTCTTTCTTGCGTTAATCCTCATAGTTTGACAGGCAACACTTGGCATTTTAAAGCAGGGATAGCCAACTCGTACTTTTAACGTACATACAAAAGTCAAAACATTTTCTGTCATAACTTCCTTGAAATACATCAGAACGCCCTGAATCAAACGTCTCTGTCTTTGTTGAATGATTCCTCACAGTTTGACATGCAACACTTGTATTTTAATGCAGGGATAGCCAACTCTTTTTTTTCGCGTACGTTCAAAAGGGAAAATGTTTTTATGTCATAACTTCCCTGAAATTAATCAGAACGCCTCGAAATAAAGTTCATTTTCTTTGTGGCATAATTCCTCACAGTTTGACATGCAACACTTGGTATTTGAAGTCAGGAATAGCCAACTCGTACTTTTCACGCACGTACAAAAGTCAAAAAGTTTTTCTGTCACAACTTCCTTGAAATACATCATAACGCCCTGAAACAAACGTCTCTGTCCTTGTTGCATTATTCCTCACAGTTGGACATGCAACACTTGGTATTTAAAGGCAGGGATTGCCAACTCGTTTTCTCGCGTACGTATATATGAACTGTTTTTCTGTCATAACGTCCTTGATAACCATCAGAACGTCCTTGAACAAAACGATTTCTCTTTCTTGCGTTAATCCTCATAGTTTGACAGGCAACACTTGGTATTTTAAAGCAGGGATAGCCAACTCGTACTTTTAACGTACATACAAAAGTCAAAACAATTTCTGTCATAACTTCCTTGAAATACATCAGAACGCCCTGAATCAAACGTCTCTGTCTTTGTTGAATGATTCCTCACAGTTTGACATGCAACACTTGGTATTTTAATGCAGGGATAGCCAACTCTTTTTTTTCGCGTACGTTCAAAAGTGAAAATGTTTTTATGTCATAACTTCCCTGAAATTAATCAGAACGCCTCGAAATAAAGTTCATTTTCTTTGTGGCATAATTCCTCACAGTTTGACATGCAACACTTGGTATTTTAAGTCAGGAATAGCCAACTCGTACTTTTCACGCACGTACAAAAGTCAAAAAGTTTTTCCGTCACAACTTCCTTGAAATACATCATAACGCCCTGAAACAAACGTCTCTGTCCTTGTTGCATTATTCCTCACAGTTGGACATGCAACACTTGGTATTTGAAGGCAGGGATTGCCAACTCGTTTTTTCGCGTACGTATATATGAACTGTTTTTCTGTCATAACGTCCTTGATAACCATCAGAACGTCCTTGAACAAAACGATTTCTCTTTCTTGCGTTAATCCTCATAGTTTGACAGGCAACACTTGGTATTTTAAAGCAGGGATAGCCAACTCGTACTTTTAACGTACATACAAAAGTCAAAACATTTTCTGTCATAACTTCCTTGAAATACATCAGAACGCCCTGAATCAAACGTCTCTGTCTTTGTTGAATGATTCCTCACAGTTTGACATGCAACACTTGGTATTTTAATGCAGGGATAGCCAACTCTTTTTTTTCGCGTACGTTCAAAAGTGAAAATGTTTTTATGTCATAACTTCCCTGAAATTAATCAGAACGCCTCGAAATAAAGTTCATTTTCTTTGTGGCATAATTCCTCACAGTTTGACATGCAACACTTGGTATTTTAAGTCAGGAATAGCCAACTCGTACTTTTCACGCACGTACAAAAGTCAAAAAGTTTTTCCGTCACAACTTCCTTGAAATACATCATAACGCCCTGAAACAAACGTCTCTGTCCTTGTTGCATTATTCCTCACAGTTGGACATGCAACACTTGGTATTTGAAGGCAGGGATTGCCAACTCGTTTTTTCGCGTACGTATATATGAACTGTTTTTCTGTCATAACGTCCTTGATAACCATCAGAACGTCCTTGAACAAAACGATTTCTCTTTCTTGCGTTAATCCTCATAGTTTGACAGGCAACACTTGGTATTTTAAAGCAGGGATAGCCAACTCGTACTTTTAACGTACATACAAAAGTCAAAACATTTTCTGTCATAACTTCCTTGAAATACATCAGAACGCCCTGAATCAAACGTCTCTGTCTTTGTTGAATGATTCCTCACAGTTTGACATGCAACACTTGGTATTTTAATGCAGGATAGCTAACTTTTTTCGTACGTTCAAAAGTGAAAATGTTTTTATGTCATAACTTCCCTGAAATTAATCAGAACGCCTCGAAATAAAGTTCATTTTCTTTGTGGCATAATTCCTCACAGTTTGACATGCAACACTTGGTATTTTAAGTCAGGAATAGCCAACTCGTACTTTTCACGCACGTACAAAAGTCAAAAAGTTTTTCCGTCACAACTTCCTTGAAATACATCATAACGCCCTGAAACAAACGTCTCTGTCCTTGTTGCATTATTCCTCACAGTTGGACATGCAACACTTGGTATTTGAAGGCAGGGATTGCCAACTCGTTTTTTCGCGTACGTATATATGAACTGTTTTTCTGTCATAACGTCCTTGATAACCATCAGAACGTCCTTGAACAAAACGATTTCTCTTTCTTGCGTTAATCCTCATAGTTTGACAGGCAACACTTGGTATTTTAAAGCAGGGATAGCCAACTGTACTTAACGTACATACAAAAGTCAAAACATTTTCTGTCATAACTTCCTTGAAATACATCAGAACGCCCTGAATCAAACGTCTCTGTCTTTGTTGAATGATTCCTCACAGTTTGACATGCAACACTTGGTATTTTAATGCAGGGATAGCCAACTCTTTTTTTTCGCGTACGTTCAAAAGTGAAAATGTTTTTATGTCATAACTTCCCTGAAATTAATCAGAACGCCTCGAAATAAAGTTCATTTTCTTTGTGGCATAATTCCTCACAGTTTGACATGCAACACTTGGTATTTTAAGTCAGGAATAGCTAACTCGTACTTTTCACGCACGTACAAAAGTCAAAAAGTTTTTCCGTCACAACTTCCTTGAAATACATCATAACGCCCTGAAACAAACGTCTCTGTCCTTGTTGCATTATTCCTCACAGTTGGACATGCAACACTTGGTATTTGAAGGCAGGGATTGCCAACTCGTTTTTTCGCGTACGTATATATGAACTGTTTTTCTGTCATAACGTCCTTGATAACCATCAGAACGTCCTTGAACAAAACGATTTCTCTTTTTAGCGTTATTCCTCATAGTTTGACAGGCAACACTTGGTATTTTAAAGCAGGGATAGCCAACTCGTACTTTTAACGTACATACAAAAGTCAAAACATTTTCTGTCATAACTTCCTTGAAATACATCAGAATGCCTGAATCAAATTATTCTGTCTTTGTTGAATGATTCTCACAGTTTGACATGCAACACTTGGTATTTAATGCAGGGATAGCCAACTCTTTTTTTTCGCGTACGTTCAAAAGTGAAAATGTTTTTATGTCATAACTTCCCTGAAATTAATCAGAACGCCTCGAAATAAAAATCATTTTCTTTGTGGCATAATTCCTCACAGTTTGACATGCAACACTTGGTATTTTAAGTCAGGAATAGCCAACTCGTACTTTTCACGTACGTACAAAAGTCAAAAAGTTTTTCCGTCACAACTTCCTTGAAATACATCATAACGCCCTGAAACAAACGTCTCTGTCCTTGTTGCATTATTCCTCACAGTTGGACATGCAACACTTGGTATTTGAAGGCAGGGATTGCCAACTCGTTTTTTCGCGTACGTATATATGAACTGTTTTTCGGTCATAACGTCCTTGATAACCATCAGAACGTCCTTGAACAAAACGATTTCTCTTTCTTGCAAGGTATCCCTTTGCAGTCGATAAGACTTGGTATTTTAAGGCAGGAATAGCCAACTCGTACTTTTCACGCACGTACAAAAGTCAAAAAGTTTTTCCGTCGCAACTTCCTTGAAATAGATCATAATGCCCTGAAACAAACGTCTCTGTCCTTGTTGCATTATTCCTCACAGTTAGACATGCAACACTTGGTATTTGTGCAGGACACAACCTGCTTTTTTTCAGTGTACGTATATATGAACTGTTTCGTCATAACGTCCTGATAACCATCAGAACGTCCTTGAACAAAACGATTTCTCTTTTTCTTGCGTTAATCCCCTAGCTTGATAGGCAATACTTGTATTTAAAGCAGGGATAGCCAACTCAAAATTTCTAACGCACATGGCCAAAAGTCAAAACATTTTCTGTCATAACTTCCTTGAAATACATCATAACGCCCTGAAACAAACGTCTCTGTCCTTGTTGCATTATTCCTCACAGTTGGACATGCAACACTTGGTATTTGAAGGCAGGGATTGCCAACTCGTTTTTTCGCGTACGCATATATGAACTGTTTTCCTGTCATAACGTCCTTGATAACCATCAGAACGTCCTTGAACAAAACGATTTCTCTTTCTTGCGTTAATCCTCATAGTTTGACAGGCAACACTTTGTATTTTAAAGCAGGGATAGCCAACTCATACTTTTAACGTACATACAAAAGTCAAAACATTTTCTGTCATAACTTCCTTGAAATACATCAGAACGCCTGAATCAAACGTCTCTGTCTTTGTTGAATGATTCCTCACAGTTTGACATGCAACACTTGGTATTTTAATGCAGGGATAGCCAACTCTTTTTTTTCGCGTACGTTCAAAAGTGAAAATGTTTTTATGTCATAACTTCCCTGAAATTAATCAGAACGCCTCGAAATAAAAGTTCATTTTCTTTGTGGCATAATTCCTCACAGTTTGACATGCAACACTTGGTATTTTAAGTCAGGAATAGCCAACTCGTACTTTTCACGCACGTACAAAAGTCAAAAAGTTTTTCCGTCACAACTTCCTTGAAATACATCATAACGCCCTGAAACAAACGTCTCTGTCCTTGTTGCATTATTCCTCACAGTTGGACATGCAACACTTGGTATTTGAAGGCAGGGATTGCCAACTCGTTTTTTCGCGTATGTATATATGAACTGTTTTTCTGTCATAACGTCCTTGATAACCATCAGAACGTCCTTGAACAAAACGATTTCTCTTTCTTGCGTTAATCCTCATAGTTTGACAGGCAACACTTGGTATTTTAAAGCAGGGATAGCCAACTCGTACTTTTAACGTACATACACAAGTCAAAACATTTTCTGTCATAACTTCCTTGAAATACATCAGAACGCCCTGAATCAAACGTCTCTGTCTTTGTTGAATGATTCCTCACAGTTTGACATGCAACACTTGGTATTTTAATGCAGGGATAGCCAACTCTTTTTTTTTTTTGCGTACGTTCAAAAGTGAAAATGTTTTTATGTCATAACTTCCCTGAAATTAATCAGAACGCCTCGAAATAAAGTTCATTTTCTTTGTGGCATAATTCCTCAC
>JAHFWJ010000022.1:0-56491 GCA_028555115.1 Himalopsyche japonica | reverse complement strand
TCCAAACATACAACTGAAATAACTTTACATATTTAAAAATAATGACAATCAATTTCTTGTGATAAGTTTCACTATCAAGAAATTTTAGATGTGTTAGTTGTTAGAAACAAAACATGCGGATTCGTAAAAATTATAATGAGGAAATGAATCACAATGGAATGAAGTAACATGCATTCTTAATGAACAGACAAATATAAATCTTTCACTGCTTCTCACATCATAACGGAAGGTTAATGCATTTTGGTAATAAATCATCGCAGTACAGTACTTCATTGCCATTTACGTCTATCCGCCAAAAAAAACCAAATTAACGCGCACTTCGAGAAATGCATAAAATCAATGTGCCACATTTTAGAATCAATAAACACAATATGAAGCTAGGGTGTTAAAACAGAAGAGCGTATGTAATGGTGTACTTTTTCTACACAGCTACATAAAGATACACGTTCCTTTAAACATAGGTATGATGAAGGGGTGGGCCGAAATAACTATCAACTGTATATCTTATAATTTTTTTAGATGTAAAAAATGCTCTTTTTTTATCGCGTTATAATGCAGTTCTATCAAGTAAATTCAAATTCCATCGACAAAATGAATGGAATTATTTGAGATTAATAGTACTTATCGGAACAATTTTTTTTACTAATTTTATTGGTACAATTTATAATATTGACTGAAAGTGCTTGATAGAATTTAAATATCGTGTTTGGATGGTTAAAACTTTGTACGATTCCACATGTTTTGTCGCTAACGACCCGAGTTTCCCCCTTCGACATCTTTCGCCATTCTATCACACGGAGAGTTAACATAAATAACGTGCTTTCCTTTGTAATTAATTTCTCTTGTATATATTATAATCAATGCTGACCAACTGTAACTTCTGTTGCATCCGTGTGATGAAATGCCTGAAGATACCGAAAGGCGAAACCAGGGTCGTTAGTGACAAAACACGTGGGATCGTACAAAGTTTTAACAATTCAAATTTAATTTGACTAGATTTTGTTTGAGTTTACACGGTCGTTTTTGTTACTGATTTACGACGTTTAGTAAAACAACGTAGTTGAACTAATGAAAAAACAATAAAATCTAACTTAAAATTTTCGTTTGTAATGTATTCACTTAGAATAAGTAAATCAATGCCACGAGCATTGAGAAGAAACAAACATTCACTTGGGGAGAGCAATAAACTTAAATCTACAACCATAATGGCGTGGAATATTACTTAAATAAATAATATATTGATAAAACCAGACTCTAGAGCTACGTGCTGTAAAATACACGTATTTGATTTATTATGAAAACTAAATTATTTATATTATTAAATTATTAAATTATTATCTTTAAACCAAGCGAATATGGATTGCATACTTCATATTTGCCTTTACTCCTTTATTGAAGATTTGAGGTGTATCTTTTTTGAATAAAATACAATATTACCTTTAATTCTTTGGCTGCAAGAAAAAATATACGTCTGTACCCAGCACGCCAGCTTTAATTTGTAACAAAAAAAAATGAATTTCCGATGATTTTTTAAATTTCATGTACAGAAATAATTTATAAACTCATCAAACGTTTATTTTTCTATAATTAAAAGCAGGTTTCTTGAAGAATTTTGAAGAAAAATGATTTTGGTTACTCTGAAACCATGGACATCTATTAAGTGACAGTTCGAACACACGAAGAAATCACGGAAAAATCGACGTAGAAATCCTTTGCAGTTTTGATAAAATGTTTTTAAACCTCTCTTATAGATATCAGTGTGTGTGCTGTCAAATAACCATTTTAATACAAGGAATATTTTTTGAGGAAAATACTTTTAAAGACATTGACGAGATATCTCGTTTTAGGCAGCCAGCTAGTTAACAAAAACACAAAATTATAAAGTGATTTGGTAAAGAATGTTTTCTAAAACAATTTTTCGTTGATATTTGGAGGGATTGTTTGCACCTTAGAAGATTTTAACCTTTAGACTGATTGAAAATAAAAGTATTTGATAGTTTTTTGCCAAAAATATCATGATAGATCAAGTCTATAAGCTTAGATGAGCTAATAATTCTACATGTTTTTTCATTCCTATTTGTTTCTGGATAATAATTATACGAAGCAGATGTTTCTTGATATGCTAAAACGGTGTCCAGAAACACATCGACAGTATTCCATACATATAATGAGACATATTTTAAAAGTTAATCTTCCTATGATATCAATATTCATATAATTCGCCTGATCTTAAAAAGATATAATTTATGCTATTCACTGAAGATGTTTGATGAAATTCAATATCAAATTTTAATTGTTGAAAAATTTTGTCACTAACGAACTGGGATTCGCCTTTTGGTATCTTTAAGCATTATCTATCACACATAATAAACAGTCAGCATCGGTTATGTACAAGAAAAATAAATGACAAAAGAAAACACTTTATTTAGTTCTATTGCGTCCATGTGATGAATGATTGAAGATACTGAAAGGCAAAACCTGAGTCGTTAGCGACAAAAAGTGTGGAAATGTACAATGTTTCAACAATTAAATTTTAAGATTTATGCTACTCAATGAATCAAAATCATCAAATGCATTTAGAATATTAAAAAAATACATTTATTTGATACATATTTTTGTATTGTTGTATGAGAAATAAATAAATCTTTTTTTCGTTTATTTTCTTATCTGTTCTCTACAGTACAAATTAAGCAATACGTTTCGTTATGATTTCAAGATTTAAAAAGTGTTTCAAAGCAGTAGGAGTTTGAGAAACATTTGCTTAGACACTTATGATATTTTACACACCAAAAACTACATAAATATGTTGAACTGGAGATAAAATACGACATCTATTTTCTGTGTTAATAATACAATGAATCAAGCTTCGAGTTAAGCTCATAATAAGTCGTAATGTCACATGTTAGAGTAAGCCATCAAACCATCTTAAAAAATAGTATGTCTCCGCCTGCCTATTTCCGAGTCAAAGGCTAAAGTTTGGGCGGGAAATTTTGACAGCCATCTTAAATAACAATGAATAGAGATCGGAGACATTAGAGATGGGGGAGGGTTTAATACTTTTGATAAATGACGATGGTAATTCGTAGAGATGGGCGGGATTGCGGAAATCGATTATACATAAATTGCCGTTTTGCACGGAATGAAATTATTTAAAAGGAGTTGAGGCTTTGTGAAAGATATTCGATGAGGCACACTTTTTTGAATCATATTTAACTGTGACCAATTTTTTTTTATTAAATATAAAATTTTATTGATTAAATTCGGATTTACATGGTAGAACTCTATTATAACACGGTGAAAAGGAGAGTTCTGATGAAAGGGCGAGCCGAAATAGCTATCAACAATATATCTTATAAATTTTGTAGAACTAAAAAACATAGCTATTTCTTCACCATATTACAATTTTATATCAACCGTATTTCTCTATATTGTGTTTTATTTAAATTTTCAGCAATCTAGGTTCAAATCAACACCTTAAAAAAATTTTTAAAAATGAAGAATTCTGATTTTGAGTGAATATATTGTATATCTTATGTGTAAATAAAAATAAATAAAAATCCATGACATTATTTTACAATCGTTTTAAATTCACGATTAAGTTTCAAAGATTGGTATACGTTTTACAGATTGAATTAATAACTGGTTGTTTGGCGTGTTTAGTTTATTTAAAAACGTGTTTAGACTAAATTAAGTTTAAATATGTCGACTATTTACTTTAGTGGTCGACATTTTGGACATAGTTGTTGAGTCCAGTTGTACGATTATTTTTTAAACCAACTTTTAATATGGTATTCCATTATAAATGCAAAAGCAACAGCAGGCACAGTTGAACAAGAAAAAATCATTTGATATTTGATGTTTTCTATAATTCAACATGTAAATATTGGAATTTTTGACTGATTGGCTTATTTTGTGAATATATAATGGTGTTTTTGATCAGTCATCAAATTTAAAATAATATAGCGTTGTATTTCTATTTAACAATTTAAAATTTGTTATTTAGATGTTGCCTACTAAAAAAATGTTGAAGATGTATTAATTTCTAAAATGATCTCTCACACATGCCACCAGGTTTCACCTTTCAGCATCCTCATGCATTCTATCATATAGACAAAATAAAATCGATAAACAGGCGTATGAAGGACAAATATAGACATCAAGGCTAGAAACCAAAAAAAAAAATATATATTCAAGGTGACTTAAATATCTGATTATAATGTATTTTTTTTCAGATATTCTATCACTTGGATACTAAAGAGCTCATGTGTGTTTGTAGATTGAATGAATTTTGTTGCAGCAGTAGTATAATGTTTGACAATATTGAAATCCGAAACCATAGTTGAGAGTAACAAAACGTGTGGAAATGAGCACAGTTTCAACAATTAAAATTTGAAATTTGAATTGTTACAATTTTGTACGATTCCACATGTTCTGTCACTAACGACCCGGGTTTCGCCTTTCGGCATCTTCAGGCATTCTATCACACGGATGCGATAGAACTGAGTCAGTTAAGTGACAAAGTGACAGTGTCAGAGTGACAAAACATGTGGAATCGTACAAAATTGTAACAATTCAAATGTGATATTGAAACTCCATCAAGCACCTTCAGTCGATATCATAAATAATAATTGAAATTTGTAAAATAAAATACTTAGTTACGCAAAGAATGGATGAACAAATTTCAAATTTTATTAAAATACTGATAAGTTTTTGACATTTCAAAAATTCATGCTCGCATTTGAGATATTTTATTAAGCAATTTATTTTATCATAAAAATAAAGCAACGAAATGTTTTCGTAATAAAACAGAAGACTTGGCAAACAAAAATAATAACTTTTTAATATTAAATCTTCCAGCAATTTATATATTTCCCGCATCGAATGTGAATAATAGTTTTCGTTCATGGTTCACGGCTTTATGATCTCTGTTTTCAAAGATGGCGCGATCATTTACATGATTAATGTTTTCTGGGGTCACACAAAATGGTGGAAATGCGCCAGAATCAAAATTTACGACAGATTCATAATACCACAATAAATTGATGTTAAAGGTCCTTAATATTTCAACAAGGATAATAATATCATTTCGAGAATAAGTATTATTATGAAAATCAAATTAAATTAAGGAATTATTAATAGCATGTGTATGTATAAATAGATCAACGTGGTTGAATTGAAACAGTCTTTCCTTTGAAGGCTATAAATTAATTGGCACTTTTAGTACTCCTTGATAAAAAGGTATTATAAAATATTCAAATAATTAAAGCATACCTTTTATTCAGTTGATAATGGTTGCAATGAGCAAAACCGGTCTTTGTATTGATGCTATAAAATTCTGGAAATATTTATGATATTGACTGAAGGTACTTGATGTAATTTCAATATCAAACTTGAATTGTTACAACTTTGTGCGATTCTACATGTTTTGTCAAGCATTCTATCAGTTCTGTTGCATCCGTGTGATATAATGCCTGAAGATGCCAAAGGTGAAATCCGTGTCGTTAGTGACAAAATATATGGAATCGTACAAACTTTTAACAATTCAAATTTGATAATGAAATTCCATCAAGCACCTTCAGTCGATATCATAAATTTTATCTCGTACTGTTAATTATACATTCTTGTTGATCACAGCTTAGCTGGGATAGCATGTGAAGTATATAATAGTTAACCCAGTTAATATATTTCAGTTGATATTTGCTAAAGCGGTTAAATATGACATTAATAATTTTATGTCGTCATGGCAACTCAACCTGTCAATTAGCAGCTATCTGCTGTACTATGGTGATAATTTGTAGATCGCTCTTAATTGCATGAAATTTAATTTACAAATAATCACCCCTAGTGATCGTCTTAATCTATACTAATGTCCGACCTAATAAAATCGTTAATTATTTATTTATCATTAAAGGTAAAATATAATTACTCGACGCAAAAGATAGCAGAGGAAAAAACACTACAAACAGTCTAAAATAACAGAAATATTGTATGAAGCTACATTAATTATCAATTACAAGGTAGTCCAGGTAAGGCGAACCTATGGCACGCGATAAAGACAAAGAAATATGAAGACGAAAAAATAAAAGCGATTGTAAAAAAAATTATCAGACATAAGAAATAAACAAACACGGGCCGTGAATCCAATATAAAACTTTTAGCATCTAGCATCCAACAACAAAATCTAACTAATAATAAAATTTTGAAGGCTATACAGTTTTTTTTCGATTAAGTCAAATTTTATTTATTTCTTTTATTTCGCTATTAATAATTACTTAATAAAAACTTTCGATGTATTAATGCTTTGCTAACACTACAAATCTGAATTTACGCAAACATTTGATGCATTTTTTTAATTCTATGACATATAGCACGCGATGTATTAAAAAAAAACTTTTTTGGCACTCTGGCTCAAAATGGTAAAACCTATGACCAAGGTCTGCTTTAGAGAAAGCTTCTTACCAGATCGGCTTCAATTTTGTTCTCTTAAACTCTCATCAAAGGTCATTTTGAATATTTTAACAAATGTTTAAATGTCTTGCGAATTGGTAATCAACAAATATATTGTAATGTTTCATCGATTATCTATGTATTATTAAATTATTTGAAAGCCAACAGAAAGACAATTTTATATATTTAACGACTTGGAATTTTAATTTAATCACTTTGGTCTGATATTAATTTGGTGTGATACTAAACTTAAAATTCATCAAATAATTCGCGTTTTTTTAAAGAATGATATCAATGAATCCAATGTTCTTTTTATTATATTATATTACGAATCGAATCCGTTGTTTTGTTCTTTCATTTTAAAAAGGTCGAGCTATAGAAACAGAAATTGAAAACAAAATGTAATTTTCCTTTGTAATACAAAGGTTAATTGTGCTCGTAGTTGTTGTTTTGTAAAACATTTTCTTGGGGTTGAAATTAATGGTATATTTTAATTAGCATATATCCACGTCCCGAAGTCTTATACATTGATCCCGTTAATACTATTTGTTCTTGTTACAAGCTTAAGTTAACTTATACTGAAACGCTGCTTCCCAAAGGTTGACATTATTACAGTGCTCTACGAGGCGTAGTGCTCGCCTACGTCGTAGAGGTGCTACGATCTATAATCATATTAAATAAAAAGGCTGTAATACGATTCCCGGTGAGTATTTTTAGATGAGAATTACCAAAGGACTTTGTTTTTGTGTACGTCAATTTAAAATTATTGTGGCGATGACAGTTATATAATTATAAATAACCTTTTGGGTTTCAGAAGGTTTGTTTACCGGCACGCATACGTAGTGCTAAATGAAAGACATCACAGGGTTCAATTATCAGCACTAAAAATCAATTTCATAATTAGATGTTAAAAATTGAGTTTTGTTTAACATTCGATACAACAAACAAGTGTGTGCTACTAAAAGGCTTGATAATTTTCAACGAATCTTCGCATGCCGATATATCAGCTAAGTTATATATTTAAAAAAGAAACACACAGTACGCGCAGTGTAACAAGTTTTTATAAAGTGTTAATGGAGCGTTATTTTTTCACTAAAGGATTTTTTTTAAATATTTCTTACAAATGGTTTACATATGTATATATCATAATGTTTATTTTCTTATTTCCTTCATCGATGAAGAGTGTTTGATGAAATTTCAATATCAAATTTTAAATGTTGGAAGTTTGAGATCACAAGATGCAATAAAACTGACGCGAGAAAGGCAAAACCCGGAGAATCAGTGTCAAAACATGTGGTTATGTAAAAAGGTTTCAACAAATCGAATTTTATTGATTAAATTGACATTTACAATAAAGAATTACATTGTAACACGGTGAAAAAATAGCAACGTGTTTTAGTTTTACGAAATTTACACCGTGTTTTGTTTTATAAGCAATCACATTTATATAAAATAATTAAATGACTACTGTTTCGTTTTTTTTTTAATTTGTAGTGACGTGGTATATTATCTAATCAAAATAAATAAATACTTGCATTACTTTAAAAAAAAAGAAAAAATAATAATTCAATCTCTAGCTAATTTATTTTTCTTGCAATCAGTTTTTTAAATAACCAAATATTATGTTTGCAAAATGCTATAATTTTATGGCAATATCCACTGGAAATATTGTTTTTAATATAAATTAAAGAAGCATAGTGTATTTTATTCATATCGTTAAGTGTTGGCAAACCGAAATATCTGAAAAAACAAATAGAAATGAATCTAACGCATAATTAAGCAACCATTTGATATTGTTATATTATTATTATAGTGTAAAGAAATGACGATGTACATAATGTTCAGAGTATATTAATCGTTGGATATGATCTCAATCTCAAAAGCTGAGGATACAAAAATATCACATATATTCATTGAGATAATTCAAAAATTAAAAACAAAGGATTTTTTTACATATATTGACACTTTTATCTCATACATGTAGAATTTGTCGTCAATTGAGGGAATACTGTTGAATATTATTAAAGTACCAGCGGTATTTTCTGTAAAAGAAAAAATATTTTCATTGAAATTAATGAACTGTGTGTTATGTTCATATTGTTGAAAAAAATATCAAAAGTTTATTTTTAATATTTTTATGATGAATATAATTTTGCGTTTGTTTTTGCAATAAACCTTTGCAAAAGCTAAATATACATAAGCTTTTTCCAAAGCGCTGTTTTTTGAATTCATAAAGTTTCAGAATCAGGCCATTATCAGTAGCGAAGTTAAGTCTAGGCTTTATTTTGGAACTTTTGTTTAGGGCTCACAATTTCGAATTCAAAACACAACAGCAGAACAAGGGCACCACTCGAGACAAAGACTCGTCTACACGAAGCCCATTTGAAATAATTACCAACAGATGTCGCGTAATGCCACAAGTCAAAATGCTTAAGAGGAAATGAGCAAGAAACGGAAATGCAAGAACTATGGTTGCTATAACATATTTATTATCAAGATAGTTGCATTTGACGACATATTAGGTTTTAAGGTTCTATGGTCCATGGTATGCATCTGCGAATGAAAATAGTTTAGAAGGATAAAAAATAATGACGAACTTTATAAATAAAATCAAGATCTAAAACTATGTTCTTTTATAACTAAGTTTAAAGTTTCCTCAAGTCAGGCTATGTCTAACATAGATATACTCAACACGCAGCCCGCGAGCTAAATTTAGCCCAGTTAACTGTTCTGCTTCTAGCAGCTAAAAATCTGTTTTGTCTATTAGTATAGTTTGTCTCATCAAAAATCACGCTAATTTCTAAATACCCTCCTCATATGTACGCTTTAATTATTGTTAATTTATATTATCGACTGAAGGTGCTTGATGAAATTTCAAAATCAAATTTGAATTGTTAAAACTTTGTAGATTCCACATGTTTTCTCACTAACGACCTGGGTGTCGCCTTTCGGAATATTCAGGCATTCTATCACACGGATGAAACAGAACTGAAAAATATTCCGTCCGTGTGATAGAATGCCTGAAGATGTCGAAAAACGAAACTCAGGATAGTGGCAAAATATAGGGAATTGTAGTGAAGTTTTATCAACTCAAATTGGCTTTAATTTTTATTTTTTACATTGTATAAAATAAAATATTATGGTTCAGTTTACTATTCTGTGTCCGTGTAACGTAGTAAATATATTTTTGCACCCAAATAAAATAATGGTTATTAGCTAACGTAAACTAATGCTAACAACAACAAAAAAAACTTCAAAAGAACACCAAAGTCTAAATATCACTTTCAAGGTGTTAACTATCACTTTTAGTGGAAAGGCAACATATTTAAATAACATAAATTAAATGTTTTTACATTTATCATAATTCAATATTTTTTAGATTAAAGCTACTTTTGTTCATCGTAATCTGATCGGTTGATAATGCTCGCGATACACAAAACCGACCCTGATCTTAAAATTGTGAAGTTGTGGAAATTTTACCAAACATTTTATTTTTATTATTTTAAGTAAATATACAAAGTCTTTACGATTTCAATGAGAGTAAAACGTGGTAAAAGAAGCAAGTTTTTAAAAGCTTTTCTCGTGACAGGGGTCCCAAGGGAAACCGCGTATTGAAGAAAGCGGTGAAGGAGATCAAAGCTCGACATTTCCTGGAGTTTTATCGAGAAGGCAGTTTCCAGTAAATGTATCTTGAATATGTGTGTACCCAATCATACACAAATATTGTACTTTATTAGCGATAAAAACATTTGAGTCAAGCTTAAACTTCAACCTTAATTATCTGTGTTTTTGATAGAGTGAATTATAAAGGTTTTGAAAGAAAATAAAATATTTCTTTACGATATCAGCAATAAATGCTGTTTTGGCTAATTTTATAAGCTTTTGTCAACCGTCTTTTAGTTTAGTATATACTGCTAAGCTTTTGTCTAATTATGTTAAAGAATAATCTAGCGCTTATCTCCGTACAAAAATTTTCGCATATTGATTTCAAATATGATATATATTATGTTCTTTTAAAAATGCATGCATGTCTGCGTTACATTTATCCAGTGCTAGGCGATTTAACTTTAAGTGATTTTCTTTCTCCAAAAAAGACAAATATTTCTCTTAAATAACTATCAGATTTCGCAGGTACCAATTCATACGGTATGTACATCAATACATTTTACCATGTACGCTTCCAATGTGGAGCATATGATCTCTTTATGGAATTATTTTAACGAACTTCTTTTCCAAGAAAACTGATTTTAATTCAGACACTAAACACAACTTTTTTACAAAGAGATTAAGGTTATGATAATAAAATTACTAATGACTGTCTAACTGTATATATTTATTTTTATCAGCTTTTTTCTTACTTTTACTATTATGTTTATTAAATTAAAGGTCATCCAAGCAATCCGACAAATTGTTCATTGAGATATTCTAAAAATCTTCTAATCGAAAAAGGGGTCGAAGCCGCTCGTTTTTCATGATCCCTGATTTAAACAAAATCGATAAAATCATTGAAAAAAAAACTCTTTGCGTTGTGACTCGAACCCATTATACCCGCCATGAAATCCAACGAAATCGACAACTGCACAACGAGCATTACGAATCGTAAATGACGATATCAACAACTGATCAAAATAGTGTCAAACCCATTGAAAACCCATTCTTTTTCTATAACATTTTCATCACACATTATCCGCAATAAATCGATTCAGTAACCAAATACTTATGAGCATACTTACGTAAGTATTATTTTTCGTTGGAAACAAAAAAGATGATTTAAAACTTCAGACAAATCCGGCGTTAACACGACAGCGTGGCACAAACATCTTTTTATTATTTAATTGCTCGCGGAAGAGAAAATTTTCGATATATTATGCATCGCTTATCACAAAATAAACATGTAAATACAGCTCGATTATCTCCCAAAGGGAACTTCAAGCTCTTGCTTAGGGGAAAGAAATGTGAGGGTTTATTTATACACTTTTACGAACACGTGCCGTCTTCTGATGACATTATCCAAAGTAATTCTCTTTTGTTATATCGCAATTGTTTTTCATTAAAATTTATTTTGATAAAATTACATTAAAATCAATTACCAACAAAAAATTTGAATTTTTGAATTTATTTACGATTCCGCGTGTTTGTCACAAACGTCCCGAGTTTCGCCTTTCGGCATCTTCAGGCGTTCTATTACATGGATGCAACAGAACTATAAAATTACCCAATA
The DNA here is from genome assembly GCA_028555115.1 of Himalopsyche japonica. NCBI lineage: Eukaryota > Metazoa > Arthropoda > Insecta > Trichoptera > Rhyacophilidae > Himalopsyche > Himalopsyche japonica. Next base: position 44,823 of record JAHFWJ010000022.1, on the reverse strand, counting down.
GCGTTTTAACGATAGTTGATTATGATATATTGACTTATTAACAGTATATAGCGTCAATGAAACTTGTCACAGACAATTAATTGGGTATCATTATTGTTCAATCAATATTATTCAAAGTTATTTCAGTTGTTTATTTAGATTCTGCCCTTAAGGTCTGTGTTTTCCTTTTGTAATTAATTCTATTGGTATATAAATAATGCCAAGTGTTTATTGTGTGTTAGTTCTGTTGTATCCTAGTGATAAAATGGCGAAAGGTGAAATCCGGTCACCAGTGACAAAATATGTGTTAATATTGTACAAAGTTTCAACAATTGAAATTTGGTATTGAAAATCCATCAATAGCAAGTTTAATGAATATATATTTTTAAATTTAGCAAATAATAAGATGAAAGCTCTAAAATCTTTCTGTCACAAATTATAAAAGCATCATGTTAAAACAAAAATTCCGATTGTTTTTATAATATGTAGTTTTGTATAGTAATTCATATTTTTACTGACTGATGGAAACAAACGGTGATTAAAAATAAATAGTTTCGTTAATTGTGAATAACAATTTCAGTACAAAAATGATTTATTGATTTAATGAAAATTTTAAAAAATCTAAGCTATTTCCGAACCACATGATACCAAAAAAGAATAATGTGAAAAATTATTTTCTACCCACTTATCTCATGAAAGCGCTACCCTTTTTCTCATTCCTCTTTTAACCCTCTGGCTGCTAACGTCTTAACTGTTTAGACGATTGATTAATTTTTTTTGATAGTTGATAGTTGAGTTAATGATAAAAAAATATTTAAGCTTTTTCGTAAGAACTAGTACTCATATAAAGATCGAGTCTCTCATATTTCCATAAACGAGCTTTTTTTGAAATAGACTGAATTGAAGTATTTTTATGTGATTCAATAAGGAATGGGTTAAAAGACATTTCGGGAAATTGAAAACGCATGTTTTACATTGGAAGTCCGTATTGTCGAAAATCATTTTCTCTAAAAAAACGTCAGTTTACAAAATAGTGCTTTATTATAATCGATTTAAAGAAGGTCTTCGACTGAAAATTGTGGAAGCAGTATTAAACATTGTGTTTCTATTATTAATTTTTAATACTTTCCCCCTAAAGATTGATATTTAAAACTTTTAAACAAACTGAAAGGTGTAATAACCACGACATAAATTGATGCAAAAATGACTGCAACAAAACTGGATCGTGTGAGAGAATACAGGTCGCTAGTGACAAAACATGTGAAATCGTACAAAATTCAAACAAATCAAATTTGGTATTGCTTATGTTAAGTAACAACACAATATAGATGTATATTAAAAATGAATCAATTTGTTAACAAACTAATCTAAGCGATATGATGCCGTATCATATAGTTTCAAAAATTTTCGCTGTATAAGAAATGTATCATTTAACAAACAATTAATACAAATAACGTTATACGCGAAGAAAGAGAAAGTGAAAAAAACTAATGAATCATTGATCGAATTTAAGATAGTATTTTATATCAACTGTTGAAACGGCTGATTTTTCTGTGTTGGTAGTTAATACCCAAAAATATATGAGTTAACGGTGGTTAAAACATTCTTGTACTCTCTAAATTTTGAGTTGATGCATTGTTTTATTTGTCCTGAAAAACTGAATAAGATTATGTCGATCCAATATTACTTTTATTAATTTTTAAAGTCTAATTTTTGTGAATATCCTTTAAACGGCTTAGCAGAGAATGAGTTAATTAACATTACGTTTCTCAGTAAGGCAATGACGATCATTGTCTTATACCTTTATCATATTCAAATAATGTCCATCCCATAGAATAAGTTATATAAAGCGGAAAGTATATTCTCTGAAACGATGCTGAAAATAATTTATCTTGCAAACTGACAGATGAGTGGATTTTCAAACACGTAAAAAATGGAGAGATAAAAAGAGATATCAGGAGATTTATATTTTCGAAACGTAACGTTATTAGTGTTAGCACTTTGTATCAACTTTGGCGCACATGATATCCGCCGGTAGATTTATTACATACAAATGTGTAGGATAATAAATCTCCTCAAGGTATCTATGTGTGCAGGGACTGCTACACAGTACGAATATATCGATATCGGTATACCGGTATGCATTAAATACCGGTAATTTAAATATTGATACTAACGTATGATTGTTTACTACATTATTATTCACTTCAAAAACCTTAGGAATTATTAAGGAGGTCAAGCAATTTAGTTCATAAAAAATCTGCTTTAATGTTTATTTTAAATAAAGTCATTATCTCGTTCATTTCTAAGTACAGTGTTTGATTGGTTAACGAACATAATCTTTTCTAATACTATGTTCGCTATCCGAATTGTTCGTTAATAGATCATTGATTTACCATAGATGGAATAAGTGAGAATGGTTCGATATTCGAATATCTGTTGTTTGAAAAGAAAAATCTTTTGTGATAGTGTTCGTTGCCCGATTTGTTCGCAGTGTTAACCAATCTCTAACTGTATAAAGGATAATTAAAAAGTATTTTATTACATTAAATATAGTATTTTAATAAAAAAAAATGACATTTTATATTCTAAGTGGTATTGCCTCTATAGTCTAGTGGAAAAATCTTTAGCCAAGCGTCCATGTGGCCTGGATTTAAATCCCATTGAGGTTGATATCAACGCTAAGTTTATGCAATTTTACTAATAATGATAATTTATAATATCTACTAAAATTACGTTATGGAATTTCAATGTAAAGTTTGAATTATTGAAACTTTGCATGATTCCACATGTTTTGTAACTGATGACCCGGGTTACGCCTTTCGGCATCTTCAGGAATTCTATCATACAAGTGCAACAGAACTGATACTTGAAATGCCGAAAGGCGATATCCGAGTTGTTAGTGACAAAATTCGTCGAATCGTACAAAATTTCAACTATCTTATTTAATTATGTGATCTTTGATACGAAAGATTTGACACGTTTAATTTCTTATGTTTTCAAGTTTAAAATTTCCTAAACACTAAAACTAGCCATTACAACAGTTAAGATGTAAGCAGTCTGAGTGTTAACCTATAAATGTAACATATCAAACTATTAATACGTATTATTTTGAGATATTAAGCAAAAAAATTTAATGAATTTTTGCTATCAAATTTAAAACGATCAAATTTGTTTTGATAACACATACTCGTAATCTTGTAATCATATAATCAAACTTGATGTCAGTTAATTGTTTACACCGGCTAAGTAAGAGTTGAACAATGAGAAAATACCGAGAAATAATCTCCTAAACATTTGTAAAGATTAAATCGTTTTATCGATTGAATCGGCGTTTACTTGATAGAACTCCGTTATAACACGGTGAAAAAATAGCAATGCATTTCAGTTCTACAAAATTTTTGTATGAGATACAGTCTTTTAAATAATAAAAACACACATTTTTAGTACTTATTTCCACAATATACTTATTGATTAGGACCGGTAATGCTCGCGATGAGCGAAACCGGTCCAGATATATATATTGTGATATATATATACAAATATGTTGTGGAAATGAGTACATAAAAAATGTTTTTATAATTATAATTAAGTACTTATTTCCACAATACATTTTTTGATCAGGACCGGTTTCGCTCATCGCGAGCATTATCAACTGATAGAATACAATTTACAAACAAGTCTATTTATACAAAACAAAAAATTGATTTGAGTTAAAGGTAGCAGGTGTAAAAAACCATGGGTTCAAGAGCTAGGAAACAATTTACATAAAATCATACAATATTGATACAAATAGTATTTAGTAGTAAGTAAATTAGTATAAAAATGAAATGTTCACAATCACTAATTAAGAATTACAAGTACAATTATGGTAAATCAATAATCCATTAGGAGCTCTCTTATTTAAAATATCATGCCTTTCCATCAAGAAGTGACAGTTAACACCTTAAAAATGTTTTTTTATTATTTAAAATATCATGCCTTTCAAGTACTACTACTACCTACTCCTAAAAAGTAAGATATATTTGATAGCTATTTCGGCTGACGCCTTTTAAGATCTGCTTTTATAGTTCTGATGAAAGCGTGAGCCGAAATAGCGATCAACTATATCTCATAAAATTTTGTAGAACTAAAATACATTGCTATTTTTTTTAGTAATAGCAAAGACAATACTAGCAACTAAAAGCATATATGACAATTTTCGAATTTGGAACTATTAAAATTGTACTAACACCCTTATTTCAGATTTTGCATTATGTACATACGTCATTCCGTCCGAAATCCGCAGAGCGTCTGTCAAAAGAGGGAGAATCCAATATGGCCCGCGAAGGCGAACAGATTTCGTTCGCACGCCGTTAAACAATAACGCCGTACAATAGCGTTAACGTAACGATGCCGTTTTTAAGCCTGCTAAATAATTTACGCAACATTATCACTTCGTGTTTATCGAAACGCATTTTACGCGCCGAAATTTAGCGCGGGATTCATTCGTTGTTACAGTTGCGTGATTTAATGCCGTCGCTCAAAAGGCGGCAATCAAGATACCGTGTTCTAATTTCGAATGTTCATCTTAAGATCGAGTTTGAATTCAAGTAAATTTCGCAGTATGGCAATGTTGAATTAAGTAGGCAACACTGATTTACGTCACATTACGCAAATTTCGGCGTATTTCAGGGATACTCAATTCAGTAACCGCCAACGCGTGTGCTTCCGCTGAGATATTTTTCTACGCCCTCTTCAAAGTATTAAATAACAAATATATATAATTTGAATTGTTACAACTTTGTACGATTTCACATGTTTTGTGACTAACGACCCGGATTTCACCTTTCGGCATCTTCAGGAATTCTATCACACGGATGCAACAGAACTGATGTAAAATGAACAGTTAGGATCGTCTATATACTAGAGTTATTAATTAAAAGAGAACACTTACCCGAAAGCAATCAGAAAATTGCAGTTAAAACAAATTTAATAATATTAATCTAATAATAATTACCACAATTTCCTGTGATAATTTTCATTATCTTGTTAATGAGTCATTCTTGAAAGGATTTCTTTAATGATATGAAAATATTCTATCAAGCACCTTCAGTCACAATCATAAATTATAACAAATAAATACATATATATTATTTATTGAAACTACAAAAATATAGCCATATATCACGTTTAAGGTGTTAACTGTCACTTCTTGATGGAAAGGCATGATATTTTAAGTATTAAAAAAAACATTTTTCACTAATTATTTCCACAATAACCGTGTTATATAAAAATAATTACACACAATGCTTTACTATTGCTTTTGGAATTTAATATTACTCAAATCAGCATAATACATCGAAGCCAATCCCGATCAAAATAATCTAAAATTGTAAACATAATATTAAACATTTTGTTTTGTTATTTAAAAATGGAATTTTTAACTATTTCAATGGTATAGAAACGGCTTTATAGGTAAGATTGATTTGCGCTTCTGTATTGTAATCTATACTGAAAAATCTATTCAGTATCGTTGTGAGGAAAGATCAGTAATTCAAAAAAGGGATCCTTACTGATTACGTTCCACGAAAAAAGGATGCCAGGGTAACTTCATCAATAAAAATGTCCATCAATGTTTAAAGTTAAACATATCACATCAGAATTGCTTAAAATGAAAAAAATGTTGGAGATACAGCCTTTTATATCACTAATGGGGTTTTTTTACATTAAAAAAAGCTTAAAGCTAGAATTGAGCTTTTCTTGTAAAAATCTTTCGCATTGTAATTGAGCATACAGTTTCTTTCTTGATGTCAATGAGATTTATTGCATATCTGCTTCTATTTCGTAATTACGACAATGCAAGTATCGTACCCTTAAGAAACTTAACAAATCTTTATCTACTTTATCTTTACTAAGAAATATTGTTCTTTATTTATTGATTTACAACTATTTTCCACCAAAAACGACAGTTATTATATTGAAAGTGATTAAAGAAATATTGTATCTCAATTTATCACAAAAAGCACAGCAGGTGAAAAAACAGCAATGTATCTAAGTTCTGCATTTTTTTAAAGATATAGTTGATAGCTACTTCGACTCACAAAAACAGGAGAGGAGATGTATTATGTACCTTTTCTACTCAGCTATATATAGATAAGCAACTGACAATCTGACGATGACGCGAGCCGAAATAGCTATGAACTATATCATAAGAAAATTGTAGAACTAAAATATATTGCTATTTTTTCACCGTTTCATAATGGAGTTCTACCAAGTGAATGCCAATTCAATCAATATATCATAAAAAAGGTTTACCAAGTCGTAAACAAAACAAGTAATTTCAGTAGAAGAATAGTTAGTCATTGTTAAATCACTTGATTTTTTATTGTTTGTCTTATTGTAATATATGTTATTCATATTCAAATATTAAAAGCATGTCAAAACAACCTTTTATTAAAACACGATGCTTTGACTCTAAAAGGTCGATAGATAAATTAAAAAATATCCTGATTTCGTAATAAATTAAGCACGTTTTAACCATTTATAAAATCAATGAAGTTAAACTAAAATCTAAAACAAAAATTGTAGTCGACAGCTTTCTTTTATCTAAATTTTTATCTTTTTATTACAAGTTAATGCGGTAATTATAAATATAAAAGGCATATTTTATGATTGCGTGAATATAAAAAGTCCCTTTCAAATATTAAACAAAATAGCTTTATCGTGTAACAAAAATGTGGAAGGGTGACTGCCTATTTAAGTAAGTGCTATTTAACGTAGGTGAAACTCTTAAAGTTTTCATGAAAAAAATGAATAGGGCTTAAATTTGTATTAACGTTAAGAATATAACCTTTTTTTATATTGTATTAGATAGAAATATATTTTTAATACAAGATTACTTAAATGATTACTTAAAGCACATTACATGTTTTTGATTACTACAAATATTAAATTTAAAAGCATTAAATAAATAACATACGAATGGTCGTTTTTTCTTGCATTCGCGTACGGTTATATGCAAAAGAAATATGCAGCGAAGTATTTTTGAAAGTTGCATTTTTCATGCTAGACGCCTGCATATATTTAATTGATTTTTTAAACAATACTATTGGATATTATAATTTAATTGGTGAAATAAATATTTGGTTCTCATAAAGGCGATAAATGACTAGCTGTTACATAAAATTATATTATTAATATTAAATAAACTAAACGATAGAATGCATGATGATACCGAAGAGCAAAACCCGGGTCGTTAGAAACAAAACATGTGGAATCGTACAATGTTTCATCTATTCAAATTTGACAGGATTTTGAATAATTTATTTCCCGGAATACAAAACACAAAGATATATATTAAAATATATAAAAATATAAATATATATACATATATTTAATGGTTGTCTGTCAAATTTCCTTAGTTCTTGAATCATTAGTTTTGTATACCTGGTAATTACTATTTCAAAATGTTGTATTAATTATAATTCAATTAGTATTGTGTCAATTGGTTATGCTTGCGATGAGCAAAACTAGCCCTAATAAATAGCCCATCTTTTGGCATCTTCAGGTATTCTGTCACACGGATGCGACAGAACTGACTGACGGTGGATGCAGCACGGATGTGGACCACGGATGCAACAAAACTGACCGTGTGATAGAATGCCTGAAGATGCCGAAAGGCGAAACCCGGGTCCTTAGTGATAAAACATGTGGAATCGCACAAAGTTGTAACAATTCAAATTTACTACTTGTTGAATCATACTATTGAGATTTTTGACTGATGAGACTAATCTCACGTAAATTTTATAATAAAAGATCATTAAAACGGTTTTGTTGTTCGTTAAAAATTGATTAAGAGTATAATTGGGCACTGTTTAAAAATAATCAATGATTTCACATGTTTTGATGAAGTAGTTTTCAGAGCTTTGATGATTCGAATTTGTTATTAAAATCACATCAGGCACCTTTAAATATATCTCAAAATCTTAATATTCACAAAATTTTTATATTGGAATTCCGTCAAGCTTCTTCGGTCGATATTATAAATTAAACTTATATTCATAACATATATTTTTTGGTAGAGTCCAAATTTATTTGGTTAACAAGATCCGTTGAAAAATGACAAAAATAGACATAGTCAGAAGTAGTAGATAATTTTCTCAAATTGCTACCAATCTTCTCAAATCCCCACCAACCTTCTTAAATCGCCACCAACTATCTATGTAATGATTCCAGTTCGTGTAATTAAAATCCTATCTATTGTTTTCTTGATATTTATTTCGTTTCGGCGAATCAATTATCGCTTCAAAACTTTTTTTGCATGCCATAAATCGTATTTTCGATAAAATATTTGGGTTTGTTTCTTTAGAATTAATAATACCCGATTCCAAAGAGTTCGATACTGTGGAAACCATCGTTACCGCTCTGAAAACAATCTCGCATAGCTTTGAAAGATAAAATACAGGGAGACAAAACAAAAGAATTTCGCCTTGAATTAATGGAGATTCAAATATTTATTCTCTAAGGAATTGATGGATTATACACAAATGAATCCGAAGCGAGATGGAAAGAAGTGTTTCGGAAGGAGAATATTTAATAAAGCATTGACGGCATATAAAATGTGGCGCGATTATCTTGTAGGATAAAAAGTTTTAATGTAAACCTTAATATTTTTTAAACAACTTAACTCCGATTTTAGATGAGATAATTTTTTGCGACCCGTGTGTATTGAATTACTTTTAATACTCCGTCAGTACCCTGTAATTGTTTTTCTTTACGTATTGATGATTCACTTAGTAGAACTTCATTATAAAACTGAAAAAAATTGCCATGTATTAGTTAAAAAAAAAATAGTAATTTTCAAACATGTTTGAAAATTATTAAGAAGTGATTGTGAACATTTCATTTTTAAATTAATTTAGATTTTTTGCATTAATATTATATGATTTCCCGTAAATTCTCGCGATGAGCGCAACCGGTCCTGGTCAAAAAAAAAGTTTGTAATTAAGTAAAATTTTAAAGCAATGTAAATTTTGTTGCCTACGTTACATGACATTCTTCTAAATTATATATTTTTTTAAATTAAGGTGAGATTTTTTTTTAAATTATACTTTCCATTTATCTTTATTTAACGAAACTTTGTAAAATCAGAAGTCTGGCGTATTATAGTAAAGTGACGACAGAAAAATAGCTGGGACGTGCAATATCGTTGAGTTATGACATAACTAAGGTAGTTTTATATTTTATAGTCGTAATAAAGCGCATAAAAGAATTCCGCCGGTCAGGTACTCTCATTTCGCGAGACACTATCTTCACATTGCCGCATCCATGTATCTAGGAAGCCCTCAAATTTACACGTAATAAAACAATTACTAGGCAACAAAGCCGCCATTATATCAAACAATGCCCGCCCACCATTTTGTTTTAACGAGTGCACGAAATGGCCGGTGAACTTGCCATATTTTATTACCTCAAACTTCACTTTGTTATTTCTCAGTCGGTAATTTTGCGTTTCTTTTGTGGAATGAAACAAATGCGAATTATAATCGGAATATGCATCATCGTGAAATTAAAACGTAAAAAATCTTATTCGTGAAAGCGTTATTAGGCTACAAAAAGGAATTACTTTTCACTCGAAATGATTTCTTTTGATGGAGTTTTTATGACTTTATTTTCTAAATTCCTTAGTCCATTAATTTCAAAAAGCCTCGTTGATAAACTTATATCAATTTTTGTTTCGTTGTTGTATCATTTAATCCAGAATATATAAAAGTATATCTGTTATTCAATAAGGGACAATTTGAAAACGGAGTAGTTTTTGTATTTTCGATGAATTCGGCAATAACTTTATGGATGCTCATTTTTAATATCAAATTCAAAATTTTTTTTTTTGGTCTTGTCTCTTCCCCATGTCTATTAACTCATTGTTTTATTAATCAGAAAATATTATTTAAAAAAAACTTACTTTAAGTAATTAATTTGAATTGTTAAAACTTTGCACGATTCCAGATGTTGTTTCACTAGCGATCCGGGTGTCACCTTTCTTTCAGTTAGTTCTATTGCATCGGTGTGATAGAATGCCTGAAGATGCCAAAAGGCGAAACCAGGGTGGCTAGTGACAAAACATTTGAAATTGTAGAAATTTTTAACAATTTAAATGATTTAATTTAATTAATCTAGTTGATAATGCTCGCAATGAGAATTACCAGCCCTTATCTTAATTATATAAAATTGTATAAATATTAGTAAAAATTGTTTTTTATTATTATTTTAGTATAATGTCGATGTATGTTTTACTAGTAGATCGCAGCTAAAACTTGTGACGTTTCGTCAGTTCTGTTGCATCCGTGTGATAGAATGCCTGATGATGCCGAAAGGCGAAACCAGGGTCGCTAGTGACAAAACATGTGGAATCGTACAAAGTTTTAACAATTCGAAAAAATTGATTAGTATGGTGTCAGTTGATAATGCTAGCGGTGAGAAAAACCAGCCCATATCTTTATCATATAAAATTTTATTTATATATATAAAAGATAATTACTTCCCATCAAGAATTGTCATTTAACTTCACAGGAGTGAAATATATAATTTTAAAAACCTTTGGACATTTGTTTTACTGATATATCGCAGCTAAAACTTGTGACGTTCCGTCAGTTCTGTTGCGTTCGTGTGAAAGAATGCCTGATGATGCCAAAAAGCGAAACCAGGATCGCTAGTGACAAAGCATGTGGAATCTTACAAAGTTTTAACAATTTAAATTTTGATATTAAAATTTCACGAAACTCCTTCAGTCGATATCATAAATTTAAAAAATAACACCGATAACGGAAAGTGTCAAATGCCCCTCTTCGAATCTCCTAAATGACATCCTTAGTACCGTGGAAAGATATATTGTATATATGTAATATAATCTCCTTGATCCGTTTTACCCTTTCTTGTTCTATCCAAGACATCAGACACATGATTTCAGTATTGTTGTACCTTCAAAGTAAGAAAACTTTAGTTTATAAGCATAATTTATTGACATCCCAGGTGATTTCACGAACCAAAGTCACCCGCGAAGGTTGTATATTGGAAAACGTTGCCCCAGAGAGCCTTTCCGTGGCACTGAGAGGGTAGTATTTGCCAAAATATCGTCCCATTAAACATTTACCAGGGGGTAGTTTACATAATACATACTGGAATAGTCTAGCGTAGTGATAGACAACTGTGAATATAGCCACGAGTAAATGCTGTTTTTGTTTACATAAAGTGACTTGCAAAATGTTTTTTAGTATTTTTTTACATTCAGTTATTAGTGTCTACGGAATAAAGTCCTTCAACCAACATTTTTGTAAAAAAATACATTCTCTGTCCTAAGTGAAAGTTATATTTGTCACCATATAAATATACTATAAGTAAACATTCACGAATTGCTTTAAAACTCGTGTAAAAATAGTTTATAAATAAGTTAATAAAATAAATCATTTGATAGATTCAGAAATAAAATGAACTGTCCATTATTAAAAAGTAAACATATAGCTAAGTTTACATTTAGTTGTATCATCATTCTGATGATGGAGACGCTGAAATAACTATATACCATCACAAATGTAAAGCTTAATACTTCACTATTTTTTATTTATCATAATTGAGTTCTACTAAGAAAATACCTATACTAATTTTGTAAATAAATAACTTTTTATATAGCCAATACTTTGACAATCGAAAATGTTTTTATATAAAGTTTTTTTTAATCAAAATTTAAATATATTGAGTTATCGGTTTATAAACCGTTCGGATTACGAGCAAATCAGACAATCGAAACTATCACAAATGATTTTTGTGTTTGTACAACGACCAAATATTCGGACAAAGATCTTTTTACTTAACTTATTATATATGTAAAACTAATCGACGTTGGTATTATGACGGTTAACGAACAATTTGAAGAGCGAACATAGTCTCGGATCAGATTACGCTTGTAAACCGATCATCCACTGTATATGAAAATGGTTCACCTTCACTTTCAAGGTGCTCTATTTTCTCAACAAAGTGAATCTTCCGAAGTCCTTAACATACATACTTGATACATTGTTTACACACAAGATATTTCGTCAAGCAATATACCTTTATTAATAATGCTTATTCGAAATTACTTCTTCGAATATATCCAAGTATGCTTGACTACTCGAGCGCCAAAATTCCAACTTTTTCATTTGTATTGGCATACCTTGTAATAAATAACTAACGATTTTTAAATTGGGTCAAAAATCTTTTCGATCTGAACATATTTTACAAGCACAAAGAATGAACTCGCTGTTTGATCGGAAAATGCTTGACGCAATATATAAACATGACCCGAGCATTTAGAGTAATTTTTTTCAATTTACTGTATTTAAAGTGGCATTCTATGGAATTTTGTCCAAAAGAGTTAAATACATTATGACATTATCAAATCCGGAAGTTGATAAGCTTTAGTATTTTTTATTTTTTATGCTATTTCGAAAACAATTAAGAAATCTTTGGGAATAGCTTGGCGACAATTAAATATTACATTCGACGTGATTTACAAAGAATTATCAAAAGTATTTCATAATATGGTTAAAAACGGGGATAATAAGTATAAAGATAACTTCTTTTAAATTTTCGGTTTATGTTGTTATATAATATGATAATCTTTTGTTAGAATAAGATATCAGATTTATTGATTGAATTAGCATTTACTTAGTAGAACTCCATTATAATACGGTGAAGAAATAGCAATGTATTTAAGTTCTACAACACTTTTATAAGGTATGGTTGATAGCTATTTCAGCTCACGCCATCGTCAGAGCTATGCTTAAACGAACATTTGCTTATCTGTATATAGCTGTGTAGAAAAGGTGTACAATACATCTTCTCTCCTGTTTTAACGGCGTAGCTAGTTACTTTCTCGAACACAATTCAGGATAACCGCTTCTTTAAATCAATCAACTACCTAGGTAGCATTAGTGAAAAAATTCATCGGGTGATTAAAAACTCAATGAACGTAGCTTTCAAGGTTAACAATAATTTAGGCAGACATCTTAAAAATAGTAAAGATAAAATTAATAAACTGGACAGAAGCGGTATTTATAAAATGTCCTGTGGCTCATGTTTAAACGTACATTTGCTTATCTGTATATAGCTGTGTAGAAAAGGTGTACAATACATCTTCTCTCCTGTTTTAACGGCGTAGCTAGTTACTTTCTCGAACACAATTCAGGATAACCGCTTCTTTAAATCAATCAACTACCTAGGTAGCATTAGTGAAAAAATTCATCGGGTGATTAAAAACTCAATGAACGTAGCTTTCAAGGTTAACAATAATTTAGGCAGACATCTTAAAAATAGTAAAGATAAAATTAATAAACTGGACAGAAGCGGTATTTATAAAATGTCCTGTGGCTCATGTTTAAACGTACATTTGTTTATCTGTATATAGCTGTGTAGAAAAGGTAAAAAATACATCTTCTCTCCTGTTTTAACGACCTAGCTTATTTCCTGCTAGCAATAAAACTAAAACAATAAAAAATTGTAAATGTAACTAAGCAGGCGACAATTTCAATAAGCTTAAATATTGAACGAATATGGTTTATTAAGGAATAGAATTAGCCCCTCGCAATAGTCTTTCAGATTTTCGACTTATTGAAATCATCACACGTAATTAATACAGTTAGAAATAATTGGGGGTCAATCTGTTCGTTTAGTAAATGTAATGAACTAATTGGACTTTTGTTATTACTTAAAATTCTGATAAAATGTGAATATTTTATTAATTGTATCCACTATTACTGTCATTTTTTAATTAAAAACGGTTGGCATATATTGATGTATATTTTATCTTAAAAATAAATTATATTTTTATTGAAATAATAAAACATAATACTTAGTTATTCTATTCTTATTTCTACAAATTAATATTAAGATCAGAACCGAGGCTGTTCAAACAATATAACATTAAATAACAATAATAACAATATCATTCACGGAATACTATCGAGTGCTACAAGGTTATTCATTCAACTGTTATGATATTCATTCACTTGGTTTCTATATTATGCATACAAACGCAATCAAAATTGGGTTTTCTAATGAAACGTTTTGAAATAACTGCTACGCTTTTTTTGGCATTAGTTTTAATTTAAGTTTTCACACCAATCCGCTATGAGTATCAGCAAATTTCGCAAAAATAGCTGTATCATCTGCTTACTGAGATTAAGCCGTATCACTTTCCTCACCAGAAGAAATGTCATACGTGTATAAACAATATTATACAATATGGGACCCACGACAATGCCTTGCGGGACTCCTGCTTGGATCAATCTTGAAGAGAATCCAAAACGACAATGAAGAATAGGAGTTAAACACTTTTTGACTTTAAAATGTCTATCTGTCACGAACGAGTTGAGTATCATTACCAATTATAATCCTATGCCAACCTTCGACAATTTGAATATAAGTTCTTCGGGTCATACCCTGTCGATGGCTTTTGCAGTATTTTCACGCGTACAAATGCACACATAAATACATATACAAAACATTAGAAATGATATGATAAAATCATTTTTAGATGTCAAGGCAATGCATATTTGATTATAAAAATTTATGCAATAAATCAATGCGAGGCCATCGAACAGAATCGCTCTATAGTATTTTCATGTCTGTATGTAGCAGCAAATTGCGCACGTATTATGTTTTATCTAAAGTAAATGAGTTTATTGATTGAATTGGCATTTACAAGGTAAACTCCATTGTAACACGGTGAAAAATAGCGATGTGTTTTAGTTCTACATTTTTTTTTATAAGATATAGATGATAGCTATTTCGGCTCACGCCATCGTCAAAACAATGTTTAAACGTATATCTGTTTATCTATATATAGCTGTGTAGAAAAGGTACATAATAAATCTTCTCGTCTGTTTTAATAACCTAGCTTATATCGTGCTAGCAAAATAAAACTATTTTTTAATTTAAATTAAGCTAAGCTATTTAGGCAGCACTTTCAATGAACTTAAATACTGGCAGGAGATTATTTATGACATCTAATGCATTTTTGTACTGTGGTATGAGCCGAAATAGCTTTTAAACATATCTTTAAAAAATTGTAGAACTAAAATAAATTCCCTTTTTATTCGCAGACTCTTTGCAGACTTAGAGATATAACAATTGCTATTGAATTCTTAGTAAGTTCAGATAAAGCTGATGTTAACATATTGCTTTATCATTGTGCGTGTCGGGAGACGTTGTTGTTAGTTGAATCTCGATCTTATCCGACGATGTATTCAAAAATAAGACAACACTTCACAAATTTTGGGCGGTGTGGCGTGCGGTTATTAACCACGCTGTAAAACTATTTCAATTTGCTGGGAAAGTTTACGGTTGGTAAGTAAATAGAGCTGTTTATTATTTACGTTATACGCAAAATACCTCTGGTGGTTAACCGTTACGTTGTAATATATACCTGCTGTTTTTGGTATATAATTTACCTAGACCAGCTACGTACTCAGGACAGACAATGCCGTGCACATAAATGTATAATTTATCGTCGCCTTAAAAGTATTGTTTTTAATGACTAGCCGTTATAACAGTGCGCCCGGAAATGCGGCGGATGATGAAACTAAATTTGAAACCCCTGGATAAAACGACTGAACAGACCACAAAAGTGACAAGTACGAACCCACGGTATTTATGAACATTGAAACCTATTGTAGGTAAATATTTATATGTGAAATGTATTTATGGAATAGTAGGGAATGTAAAATTTTCGAACACTGGCAACTTTGTGTCAGACCGGAAATGCACACAGCGCTACGTTTCCACGTGCATAAGTAACGTGGTCGATCATTAGAGAGAAACGAATATCAAGCTACTATGTGTATTTTAAGAGTCAAAAATCCTTAAAAAAACTGTTTTTGATGGTTTTAGATGGATTCGGCGGTAATTACGTAGAAATTATTATTTTTTAAGTATTTTAAATGTATATTATATAAATTGATGAAAATGAAAATGTAAAAAAAAGTGATAATCATCTTTTCATTTAACAATCTATCAACTATATCTTATAAAATTTTGTAGAACTAAAATACATTGTAATTTTTTCACAGTGTTATAATGGATTTCTGCCAAGTAAATGCCAATTAAATCAATAAATTGAAAGTAGCCGATATGGCTACCCAGGAAATTCTTTTTAAACTATTAAAACTTAGGACGAAGGCGAGAGACGAAATGGCTATCAACTATATCTTTTAAAATTTTGTAGAACTTAAATACATTGCCTATTTTCATCGTATTAATATAAACAGGTTCGCATGAATAAGTTTTGAACATATTATGGTTCTGAGAATGGTGGAACTGAAATAGCCATCATTAACAAAATTTCCTTTCAGTGTTTAAATACTATACATTTTTATTTTTTATCTCATTATAATATGGTTGAACTAAGCAAATTTTAATTTAATCGACATTTAAAAGTTTTTATGGTAGAATAGTAGAGACTTAAGAGTAAAATTTGACGTTTTTACTACAAAAATAAGGTCCCAAATTGTAAATTTTTGATTTGATGAAAAGTTGTGATAAATGATTTGTCATCAAATCTGCGACATCGTTCACTTCTTTTGCAAGACTTTGAATGTTCGTAGATAAAAATCGAACATCTTTTACTGAATGAAGAAACCTTGCAACTGTTTTATTTTTGTCAGTATTTGGATGTAAATATTGTTTTCAAAATCCAGAGAAAAGGAAATATTCTTTCGAAGAAGGTCAATTATGTGTCTGGTCAGTTAAAGCTCTATAAAACGAAACGTAGATCTATTAGTAGAACCTTACTCATGCTGTGCAATAAAAAAACATTTTTTTTTTAATTTAGTATTTTTCTGAGTATCTCAGATTTTCTCTTAATTCACAACCCTCTGTTGTATTTTTGAATTGGGTTGAATTGAAAAAAATATTTTCTTGTATCACATATTTTGTCACAGAGGATCCACGAAAATTCTGAAAAATCTGACGGTCTATTACCACTAAAGCGTTGAATAACACCGTAGAAACTCCTTCCTACTTATCAGATCCAAGCACCACAAATTGTGTGACTGAAAAACTACTTGCTTTATAAAGGTAACCAAAATAAAATTATGAGTGATTGGAAAGGGTTATTTTTTACGATAATTTATTTTTATACTTTGTTAATTGAAATTTTTAACAAGAAATACTATGAAAAATTATTATGGTAATAAATTCTTAGATGCGGTTCTGTTAATGCCTTTAAGGCGTTAAACTTAATTTCTATTTAGGTATTTAGATCGAGTTCTTGCGTAGGACTTCGTAGATCTACATGTGTCTACGAATTCCGTAGACATTCTACGCTACATAATAGACGAGCCTTCGCTTGCATTCCAAGAAACTGTTATGGTTAAAAAACTATTTCAATATAACACATATATACAACAATAAATTTTACAGAAGTAAATAATGTAAAGTCTGTGGAAGTTTCTTCAGAAGCTTTTTGTGTTGAGGTTTTATTTATTTGAAAAGTAAAAAATATACATTTGAGAGGCGCTTTGTGCTTATGTTTGTTGAACTTTTGTTTTAAAAGTTTGATAACTGCTTTTTCAAAAATATATTTTTTTTTCATTCTATGAAAATTATGAACATTTTGCCATTCTCAACTTGGAAGAAATGGCACTTAAGAAACTTTAAATAGTAGTTTTATTGAACAATTGTTGTGCTGGTTTTTGGAATTGGATATGGTACTTATTGGTTGCGTAAAAACATTTTTCATATGCTCCACGTTGGGAGCAGATATTATTATATAATAATAACTAAGCCGTATTTAAAGTCTTTCAATTGAAACTTTAGACATTTCCCTATGTTGTGTCACTCACATCTGGGTTTCGTCTTACGGTTTCTACAGGCATTCTTTCACAACGATATAGTAAAACTATGAAGTGACAAGTGCCATTTAGAGTCAGTTGTATTTTTTATAATATTTCTACAATATATTCTATGATTAGGTCCGATTTCACTCATCGCGAGCAATATTACCTCTCATATTCGCAAAATGCCAAATCGGTCCTGATCATAAAGTAAATTGTAGAAATTGCACCAAAAAAGTGTTTGTATTTAAAAAAATATATAATTAGGTTCTTAAAAATATTTTTACTAATGAACATCAAATTTTCATATTCTATTTCCTGGTTATAATAAACACTATAAAAAAAGCGTTTTAAATGTTTATATTATTTGTCGGATCATGCTAATGGATAAGCATTTTTTGTTAAACATAATGAAACTCTACCAAGAAGTGACAGTAAAATTCTTTTGGATACCAAAATTCTTCATTGATTGCTGTGATCAGATTAAATTAATCATCAAAAAATATTAGTTAAAATGTATTTATGAAACGATAAATATATTTTAATATCAACGGTTAAAATTTAGATTCCTGCAATTCAATGAAAGGAAAAATCCTATTTAGCAAAGATATTAATGTTTTTATATTCCTGACGTTAAAATGGTTTCAATAAAATAGATAAATAATGAAATGCGATATAATATTTCAAAGAAAATAAAAGGCCAGTCAGCGATGTTTTTCTATCTACGATCGGTCACACGATATGAATTAAAGATATTGAAAAGCTTCCTTGAAATACCATTCATATTATATTATACAATCTGATAAATATAAGTATTGAATAGAAAACTGTTTGAGCCATAGACGGCAGGAGAATTCATTGACCGTTAAAAATACACTTATCTGTTAGAAAACACACTAAAAATAACATAGTGAATGAACTCCGTCCTCTGTTTTGTATTTTTTCGGCCTGGCAAAATTTATTTTTACGTAGAGGGTTGATACTGCAGTGGCGCGCAAAATTGTGACAGGGGTAGTTCGTGGTTCATCAAGGGACGAGATCGCTGGGTCGTAAAACGAATTATTTTATTGCTGATTAAGTAGTCGAGGATTTTGGCAAACAAAATAGGAAAGCGAGTAGTTTTATTGAGTTTTCGATTTATATTTAGCAAAGGCACTCGTGTGTAAAATAAAACGCAAATAAAAGAATTGAAACGTTTTGAATTAATTAAAAAAAATAGTTTTGGTTTTTGAATGTTTAACATTGTTGGTTTCCGTGGCCAACCTCGCGGCTTCGAATCCAAATACGAAAAGCATTTTCAAATCGGTTCTGTTCGAAGACATGAGGAGTATACTTACTAAAATCTCTATTTTACTCAACCGATTCTAAAGGCGTACCAAGAGTGGGTAATTAACAAATAGTCCCTGCCTTACTCTATCCTTTCTATCCATAATCCTTTTGTAAAACTGTGTCAAGTAGTTCTACATTATTTTCGTTTTGATTAATTTAGTATAAAAACCGAACATTGCGACTAATTTTTATTTTTAAATAATTAAAAATAAACAAAAGCTAATTATTCAACAACAAAATTTATTTATAAAAGAGAAAATATAAAAAATCACTTTTTGATTATAAAACTCTGTTTTATGAGCATCTTTTACTATCGTATAAAGCCCCCTCAGTTAAAACGTCAAGCATTAATCATTTAAGTCTTTGAAGAAAAAATCTTGCATACGTCACAAAAAATCACAATATTCATAATCTTTATGTTATAATAAATAAGGGCTTTTTCCCTAGAAATGATACATCAAAGACCCTTTGATTACTGACGTCTTAATTGTTGAGACGGCTGACCGGAATTTTAAAATATATGATATGACAGTGTTGAAAAGTTAAATTTAGTTAGTTAGAATTATAAGGAGAGGCTAAAAATCCTCTACCGTTATAAAAAAAAATAAACATATTTTCGATACATAGTATTTTCATGAACGTGTAGTAAACATTTGTTTTACTCTATAATACCAAATGAAATTACTTTCACAATTTTCACTCTAAAAAATTTCTTTGAAACCTTGATAAATTTGTGTTATAATGATCGTTTATAGATGTCAATATCCCATATTATGTGTTACCTACTGACAGTTCAAAGAAAAATTTTATTTAAAAAATTCTGTGATATCGTAAAAATAATTAGTAAGGTTACCTTACTTTCTTAAATACAAACAAATTCGACATTGTATCGAATAATGCTACCCCACCATTTTGAATGTACAAGAGCACAAAATGGCCGATGAATTCTCCATTTGCAAAATTTTATTCAACGCTTATTATTGCAAATAGAACGAAACAAAATTCGAAGTATAACATTATATAAATAATAAAAACACTATTTTAATATTTTTTTATTATTAATATCATTCGATATATTAAATATAACACTGTGGAATTAGCACCAAGGAATGTGTTATTGTTATATTGATTGAATTGGCATTCACTTGGTAGAACTCCATTATAACACGGTGAAAAAAATAGCAATGTATTTTAGTTCTACGATGCTACGATCTACGAGCTAGTTCTGACGATGGCGTGAGCCGAAATAGCTATCAACTATATTTGTTAAAAATAATTGTGTAGAACTAAAATACATTGCTATTTTTTCACCGTGTTGTTATTGTTATGTTAATATAACCATTGTTTGAATTGTTATTTACTGGCTGTGAAAAAATAACATTGTATTTTAATTGTAAAAAAATATTTAAAACGTATATCATATAAAAATAAATGTAGAACTAAAATACATTGCTTTTTTCACCGTGTTAATATAATCATTTTACACCAAGTAGTGAGAAGAGATAGATTACAAGTGATTTTAACGTTTTTTTATAAAAATTTTAATTATCGTCAACTTTTGTTTCAACTTTATATACAAAACAAGCTAGCAGTTAAAATATTTTTACTTTATTTACTACAAACAAGGAGTGAAGTCTCAAAATAAAATGATTTAAAATAATACAAGTTATCTTGGACCCGAATCGGGGACGCCATTTGTGTGCGGCAATAAAACAGGGCAAAGTTAAGAGGATTTTGTAAAATATATCAAGAGTTTGAAACGGTCTCAGTTGCCCCAAATTATTTTGGGACTTACAAATAAAATAAAATATATATTCAGTTTGAAAAATCCCCAACTGGGAAAACGCAGTCTGGCTTTTTTGCTGATGTGCTGGCACGTATATTGTAATATGGTGCTATTTACGTCAAACGGTGGGTTACTGGGGATTTGGTAAGAATGACTTACGCATGTCGCAATCAACTACTCACTTACATCCGAGATACAAAGCTTTTTTGGGGTTGACTGAGCATTTTTATTTATGAAACATATTTTGTAACATATCTTGATATTTATATTTGTTTTTTGTTAGCAATTAATCTTACAGCCATTGCACCGAATATTTATACGTTAGAAGATAGAATGAGAAGTAGCCTAAGAAAAATAATCATAAAATCAAGGCTGGGACTTCGGCATTTACCAACAGCACGATTCCGATTAAAAAAAGTTTAATTTTGTACGGTTTTTTCCTACCTTTCCTATCTATGTGCATTACATTAAATATCAACCAACCAATCCGACAAATTGTTCATTGAGATATTTTTCAAAATTAGTATCGATTCCGGTCATAATAGTGCAACCCTACGTCTCCGACTTCAAAGCCTGTCATAAAATAAGCCCGTTCCCAAGGACACCATTTCAAATTTGAATTGTTACTAACACGCTTTTTGTTACTAACGACCCGGGTTTCGCCTTTCGGCGTATTCAGGCATTATATCATGCAGATGCAACAGAACTGACGCACAATAAACAGTTAGCATCGTCTACATACCAATGGTAGTTTAAGCATTTAGTTTTTACCTTGGGGGTATCTGTTTTATACTGTGATTAATACTACTACTACTTTGGCGGCAAATTATTCATTATATTATTATCGATGAATTTGCTCACGATAAACTTTCTGGGTTCATCGAAATATCAAGTTTCCAAGGCGTTTTTGTATTTTAAGCCGTATAAACTGTGTAAAATTCTACAAACAATATTTTGTCATTTACGATTCGGGTTTCACATGTTGGCATCTTTAGACAACGATCAGAAGACGGTTTACACGTCAAATACAAATGATGCGAATTGTCTATTGATTGAATTGGCTTTCACTTGGTAGACTCCATTATAACACGGTGAAAAAAATAATTTTGTAGAACTAAAATACATTGCTATTTTTTTCACCGTGTTATAATGGAGTTCTACCAAGTGAAAGCCAATTCAATCAATAAATTGAAAGTAGCCGACATGGCTACCCAGGCAATTCTTTATATAGATAAGCGAATGTTAGTTTAAGCATAGTTCTGACGATGGCGTGAGCCGAAATAGCTATCAACTATATTGTAAAAATAATTTTGTAGAACTAAAATACATTGCTATTTTTTTCACCGTGTTATAATGGAGTTCTACCAAGTGAAAGCCAATTCAATCAATAAATTGAAAGTAGCCGACATGGCTACCCAGGCAATTCTTTATATAGATAAGCGAATGTTAGTTTAAGCATAGTTCTGACGATGGCGTGAGCCGAAATAGCTATCAACTATATTGTAAAAATAATTTTGTAGAACTAAAATACATTGCTATTTTTTTCACCGTGTTATAATGGAGTTCTAACAATTGAAAGCCAATTCAATCAATAAATTGAAAGTAGCCGACATGGCTACCCAGGCAATTCTTTATATAGATAAGCGAATGTTAGTTTAAGCATAGTTCTGACGATGGCGTGAGCTGAAATAGCTATCAACTATATTGTAAAAATAATTTTGTAGAACTGAAATACATTGCTATTTTTTTCACCGTGTTATAATGGAGTTCTACCAATTGAAAGCTAATTCAATCAATAAATTGAAAGTAGCCGACGTGGCTACCCAGGCAATTCTTTATATAGATAAGCGAATGTTAGTTTAAGCATAGTTCTGACGATGGCGTTAGCCGAAATAGCTATCAACTATATTGTAAAAATAATTTTGTAGAACTAAAATACATTGCTATTTTTTTCACCGTGTTATAATGGAGTTCTAACAATTGAAAGCCAATTCAATCAATAAATTGAAAGTAGCCGACATGGCTACCCAGGCAATTCTTTATATAGATAATCGAATGTTAGTTTAAGCATAGTTCTGACGATGGTGTGAGCCGAAATAGCCATCAACTATATTTGTAAAAATAATTTTGTAGATTTAAAATACAATGCGAATTGTATTTTAACTATCGATTCTATTGCATCTGTGCGATCAACATTAGTGTTTCAACAATTAAAATTTTACACTTAACGGTCCGCACATTTATTTCCGCTATACAACTACACCGAAATAGTTTTTTCCTATTTTGATTTTAGACCTCGTGTGTATTCTTCATCCATCTATCGATAAATTTTGAAAGTAAGGACTAAAATTCATGTTAGTTTTTGATAGTATAGCTGCGCGTAAACGGAGACGCCACATTGTGCGTTCCTGGATCGTAACGTTGGTCTCAAAAATGCCGCAGACCGTTCAGTGTAAATATTAAAATTTCATCATGTACCCTAAGTCGAATTCGTAAAACATAATAACATACCCCATTTATGATTATTAAACATATCAAATTGTTTAACACTTTCATTCATTATTATAACGATATTATTTAATAACATTATAATAATAAATTTGAATTGTTACAAATTCGTACGATTCCACGATTTTGCCTTTCGGCATCTTCACACGGATGCAACAGAACTGACGTAAAATAAACAGTTAGCATCGTCTATATACCAAAGTTATTACTTACAGGAAAACACTTACCCCAAGGCAAGTGGTAAATTGCAGCTAAAACAAATTTAATAATATCAATCTAATAATAATCAACACAATTGCCAGTGAAAATTTTCGTTAACGATCTTCTTAATAAGTCATTTTTGAAAGACTCTTACAACAAATTACAATTAATTACTTAAAACAACTAGCATTAAAATATAAATGATTTTTTTAAGTTGTAACAATTTAAATTTGATATTAAAATTCCACCAAGCGCCTTCAGTCAATATCATAAATTATTATAATTATAATAATAAACTGGAAAAATTAACCAATATCGCAGATAACATTCATAAGCCACGATTAAATTTAATTTCATTTACGAGAGACGTGGCCGAAAATATTTCGTAATTCAGCAACAGTAACGATATTCTCTTCAATAAAATAATTTACGGTGAATAACAAGGGCGCAGGGTAGCGTCGGGGCGCGATCGGGGAAGGGAGGCGAGCGCTTATTGTTTAAATGCTCGTTATCTCGGGGGTGAGTGCGGTGCCAATCCGCTTCAACTAATCATGCAATTATCCCGCTCGATACAGCCTTACACGCAGCACAGATTTAGAGCTTTTATTGTTTTCGTATGGAAGCTTTTTTGTGCTTAAATACAGCTTTTTGATGGTGGCGTTTGATGCAATGCAAATTAAGTAATTCGTTAGCGATTTAGAAGTCATAAATTTGAGACGCCCTTTGTGAATTAACGATTGTTTTAATTCTTCTTTTTAGATCTCATTTTATGGCGCTTGTTTTTATATGGGGTTGGAACAGTACGCTATCTATAAATAATAATGGAGTTTACTGTAAAAAATATTTAATAAAATTTTTGTTACATTTTTTTTACGACTCCACATGTTTTGTCAATAACGACCCGGGTTTCGCCCACACGGATGCAACAGAACTGACATAAAATAAAAAGTTAGCATCGTCTTTATACCAAAGGTATTAATTACAGGAATATACTTACCTCAATGCAAGCAGTAAATTGCAACCAAAACAAATTTAATAATATTAATCAAATAATAACCAACCCAATTGCCCGTGATAATTTGCATTTACGATCTTGGAAATGAGTTATTTTTGAAAGGGTTTTACACCAAATATTATTCAACTATCATTATAAAGTAGATGGGTTTATTTTATATATAATAATAATTGTACACATTCCCGATTAATTATAACTAAATATAAAACTTATTGCATTTTACATGCCAGTAAAAGTTAAGAAATAAAATTTGCTATGTTTTTCTAAGAACTTGCTAAATAATGAATAAAGAAAAAAATAAATTACATACTTACATAAACTATCTTCATATTAATTTGGTATGGACTGCAAACTTTGTATAACACGGACTTGTATTACACTGGGTTTTTGTGAAACGATATAACCGTGCTATACGGAGCCAGGTGAATAAATTTTTTAAGGTACATAAAGCTTGTTAAAACTGAAGAGAATATGTATTGTACACCTTTTCTACACAGCTATATATAGAAAAGCAAATGTACGTTTAAACATATTGTAGTTCTGACGATGGCGTGAGCCGAAATAGCTATCAACCATATTTTATAAAAGTTAGTTATTAAATATTGCTCCTAATGACGGATAGTAAACTTATGTACGTTTTAATTCATTTGTAAAAAAATTCTACCAGTTTGTGCCAAAACCGATTCATAAAATTATCATGTAGGTCAAATTGTGGCATTTCTTGCATGATAATCCTAAAAAGACAGCCTTGACAGCCAGAAGTATTAAAGAGTCTTCATTTTGTGAAGGATTTGGCAGAAAGCCACCCAGCGTTAGCCCATGAAGGCTTCAGGGGAGCGCAAAATAATGATTGTTTACCCGCGGCTCATTATAAGGGCTTAATGTTGGCCCAAGTTAATGGCAAACTTTACGAATTAAACACTATCTGATAATCGTTTCCTTGAGATCCCGGTTTGTTTTGGGGGTGGCATATCAGATGTAAGGGTGCAAAACATTGTGACAGAAACACACAAGGAATCTCGCTCAATTAAACTATATCACTATATTACTTGTGCAATTTAAGCTAAGCCGGCATCAAATAAATTGTGCGGTTCCTGCATGGATGGCCAACCTATAGGTACGAACTTGGCAAAACCATAAAAATTACAACTTTGTACGATTTCACATGTTTCGTCACTAACGACTCGGATTTCGCCTTTCGGGAGCTTCAGGCATTCATCACACGGATGAAACAGAATTAACAAATGTTGCGTCCGTGTGATAAAATGCCTTAAGATGCCGAAAGACGAAACCTGGATTCGTGACAAAATATAGAGAATTGTACCGTTAGCTTCAACAACTCAAATTTGCCTTAATTATTATGTTTTACATTATATAAATTAATATTATTATTCAACCAACTATTTTATTAATTACAGGTAATCCTGTAACTAATAGCTTCGGTATGTGAACGATGCTAACTGTTTATTATGTGTCAGTGTTGTTGCATCCGTGTGATAGAATGCCTGAAGATGCCGAAAGGCGAAACCCGGGTCGTTAGTTACAAAACATGTGGAATCGTACAAAGTTGTAACAATTCAAATTTGATATTGAAATTCCGTCAAACACCTTCAGTCGATATCATAAATTATGTAACAATTTCGATTGTCAATCGTAATGAATAATTCTTTAATGCATTTTCGCTCCTATTGCGTGATGTATTTTAACACGGAATATGTTTTAGGCCGCTATTGTAATCCCAAGGTTTTTAAAATTATTTATTGAATTGGCATTTACTTGGTAAAACTCCATGATATTACAGTGAAAAAATAGCGAAGATACATTGTATTTTTCACCGCGTTCACAATTGCTTAACCTTACCTAACCTAACACTACCCACTACGGACTCAAACTCTTCTTACTGGTTGTATTCCGCAGCGTAACAAAGTTATGCGTGTTTCAGATTTTTGCTAGGAACGTCCGATGAGAAATTCCTCGAGACAAGATTATATGAACAGAAGTCAGCAGAAAGATACATTTAATTAATGTTTAAGCTATAATTTAATATAAATAAAATTATGAAAAAAAACAAATAATATAGGGGCTTTTATAGGAAGTTCCGTTTGCTATCCATACGACAACGCAAACTCTTTGAATGACTTTTTATTCGTCAGATATGCAACGATGTTGGCATGACTGATGTGGCCAACAGATCTGTCGTATCGTCTTTAGCAACTTTTGTCATCATGTTATCGGCATCCTGAATCATTTTTATGGTGTTAACTGTCACTTTATGGTGAAAAGGCATGATATTTTCAATAATAAAAACACATTTTTGTAGTACTTATTTTCACAATATATTTTATTTCATGTCTGATAATACATTGATTGAATTGTCAATTACTTAGTAGAACTCCATTTAATCACTGTGAAAAAATAGCAATGTATTTTAGCTCTACAAAATTTATGAGATACATTGTTGATAGCTGTTTCGGCTTGCGCTGATTCATTGCTATTTTTCACCGTGTCAGTTAATACTACTCGCAATGAGAAAAACCGGTTCTGATCATAAAATATATTGTGGAAATGTGTACTCAAAAAAAATGTGTTTTTATTATTTGAAAAATCTTGAATCATATTGTGGCAAATATGATATTATATTGATTTTTTTAGGTAGTTTTCCAACTTCTCTACTTTTGAAGACAGTAATTATAGAAAATTTAGGCTAGGGCAGTGCTACTCAATGTCACTACGCCACTAATGAGATATATTTGAGACGTTAAAAACATTCAAGCAAAAACAATTAATTTATTAAACTGTCTTATCTCAATTATATGTGAGAAACAAAACTGAACGCCACTGCAAAATTAATACGGCATGCATATTAATAGAACATACCTCTGTTAGAAGAGATTTAAAACGACTTTCCCATTTTAATGATTTCAAAAATCATTATTTGATATCGTCAAAATTTTTGTTTTAAATCTTAATCTGTCAAACAGAGTTCTTTTTTAAGACCCTACTTCCGGTTCCGTTATGGTATATAAAGAGAGTTTCTTTTCATGAGAACGTTGACCGGGGAAGTTGATGAATGAAGGGTTGAGTAAGGAAAAGACTTGTAGTAAACTAGTAACTCTTTTTGGCTTGGTCAAGGTATGCAGACATACAGAGTGCTTTTTTGAGACTTTATCTGTGCTTTTATTGTGGAAAAAGCTGACCGGGGGAGTTGATGAAAAAAGTGATGGGTTAGAAAAAACTGTAGTAGTCACTGGCTTGATTAGGTAGGTAGGGAGATATGAAAATATAACATATAAACATCTATGTATTTAGATATAAATTATTATCAATTCAAATTCTATACACCTGGACCTCGTATAACACGGTTATATGGTTTGAACATGGTTTAAAGTTCATTCAAAATTAAGGTGTGCGTTTCATAAAAAAAATTGAAGATAGTTTATATAAGTGTGTACTTTTTTTTTTTAAATAAACAAACATACGAAGTTGTAACAATTCAAATTTGACATTGAAATTCCATCATTCACCTTCAGTTGATATCATAAAAAAAAAACAAATATAATTTTAACACGGTGAAAAACAGTTTATAAAAATATTTTAGTTGTACAAAATTTTATAACAAATATTTATAGCTATTTCGGCTCACTTCATCATCGGAACTAGTTCTGACTACGAATATAGTTATGACGGTGGCGTGAGCCAAAATGTCTATCAACTATATGTTATAAAATTTTGTAGAACTAAAATATATTGCCATTTTTTCGACGTGTTATAATGGAGTTCTACCAAGTAAATGCCAATTCTATCAATAAATATACGTTTGCATATAAATTGAAACAAACTTTAAAAATGTCATATACAATATATTCGTCATCGGAGGATTTTCCCTTAAGCCGTGTTGTATAAAAAATGTAACAATTTATACATCTGTGTCGTGTCAAACCGTATAATATAATACAAAACCGTGTTATACGAAGCCTAGGTCTATATATATTTAATGAATTATCAAGATTTTTCTCGTACTGATAAAATGTGTAAATATTACGTATAACGTGATTTTTTTAATTGTTTATTAAATAATGATCTGTGTATACTATTATAAAAATATTAATAAAGGGTTGTCACTCGACCACGGTGTGTAAGAATATCACAAAAGCGTCCAGTAAAATAGCGAAAAACATCTTGCGATAAATTAACCAAAACTTTCAACTGTAATAAATATTTGTCACAGCGTTGCCAGAAAAAGGTACAAAGTTTCAACTTCACTACCCTATTGTGTATTGTACACAACCATAACCCGGCGCGCTATGGTGCAAATTTGGGTGAAATTTATTCAGGGTTCATAATGTCCAACAGTGTCCCGTGTCCCACTGTCCCACCCGTCCCAATGGCCGGATGATTAAGGAATATTTGACCTCTGGACCCGAAATACTGCGGATTCCACGATACACACGGCGCTTGGGATAGGGTTGGCAACACCGCGTGTGCAAAAAAAATACCGGTATTTTGTATTATGTACCGATATTGCAAATATCAACTTTTCGGTTTTCAAAAAAATTTACGTCACAGAGCTATTGAAACTTTCAATATATTTGTTAACTCAATAATTATTAATTTGATCTTAGAAAAAGCGTAGTCTTATATATTATATGAAACACGTGTTCCTTTTCTGACAGAAATATTTTCAGACTAACTGTACGACAAAGCTAATTTTTTCTCGGCAAACATTAATTCTTATTAATAAATTAATGAGAAAGTTAAACAAACAAAAACACAGTAATCAACGTAAATTAAAGTGACATACCCTTCAACCCTATTTCAGTATTCGTTTTAAATATATCCATTAAAACAAAACTATAAAAAAGACTATAAATTTCTTTGATGAATGTTTTTTTATAGAGTTTAATTATGAATAAAAATTCTTATGTGCGTTGCATATAACTGTCCGCTGTTGTTGGATTCTAAAATATATGCAGAAGATTTTCAGTGTCATTGAATGATCATACAAAAAAACATTAATATTACGACATATTGATGTATTTTTATTGCATTATGCTTGGCACTCTTCAAATCTTCCGCCTTTAGCAAATACCATATTTCCCACCCTCTATGTCGACGTTTCTCCAACATTGCATAAGATACATAACCAGTAAATAAATATGACCCTCAATAAACCTTTAAATTAAATTAAACAAATATTTTCATAAAAATATTAACAACCGTTTTCCCGGTATAAAATACTTGTTCCCGGCAATATACGTTGTGTAATCCCTATTTCGGTGTATATATTCGGTCTAGTGTATTTCCTTCTCCCGAAACTAATAGTATTCTCCATAGAAAATAGCGAATTCCTATTGCCGAAGTGATCTAAACAGAAAGTGGGAGCCTGCTTATTATAGTTCACAGTCCCAAGTTCGTATATAATTAACTGAGTTGCCAGTATTCAAATATTTTCAGAGCGGATAAATACGGCGCATTGTTTTGTTCTCGTATATTGTAATGTTATTGCAAAGGTTCCTTAAATGGAGATATGAATAGATATTTTATGGAGATGAGAATTGAATTTTCATTCAAATAAATTGTAAAATTGTATATTCAGCAGTATGTCTCAGTTGGGCTTATATGTAAACATAGAAGAATAGGCAGTAACGTGCTTAATGAATGTAGAATAAAATGTTGATACCATTACATGCATCTAGATATTTAAAAATATATATATATAAATCAAAAGAATTTCAAAACGTGTTAGTTAATTGCATTGGTGGGTTTTTCACTGCTGAAAAAATGTATACTCTAGAAAACAAAAATCACTCATCGCGAGCATTATCAACTGAAAGATTTTTCTTTTGGTTATCAAAACGATGCGTATGCCAAGGCGCCAGATATAATGAATTATTTGTAAGCATTCGAGAAGCGGTATTTTTTGATTTAACCAACATTTCAACTTTAAATAAACTCAATTTTTAAAACAGCCTTAATTATCTTGATTGCTGAAAATTGTAATGTTTCATTGAATATAACATAATAAAGAGAAATACGATTGACTTAAAATTGTAACAAGGTGAAAAAATAGCTATGTATTAGTTCTACAAAATTTATAAGATATAAATATATTGATAGCTATTTCAGCTTGCCAAAATATTATGTAAATTTACAAACAAGTCTACTTATACAAAATATTTGAGTAAAAGGTAGCAGGTATACTAAACCATTTATTTTCTTGAATAAAAAAATCTAAGTTAAGTCTAATTTTCTCTTATAATTTTCAAATATTCTTAGCCCAGTTAAACATCGAATGGGCTAATATGAATACTAGTTAACAATGCAGATTTTTTAATATGGCACGCATTCCACCATCTTTAAAATCTTGTCCTTTTAAGACCATTAAAAAATGTTTGCAGAACAACTTTGTATTTTGTTGTAAGCTTTTTTTACGTTTGACACGTTTCTTCATTCAATAGCGTCTGAAATTGTTGCTCTTGAAACTTTTTGCGGTTTTGAAGTGTTGGAACAAGTGCTCGCAAGTTTTTTGAGTTGAAAAATGTTTTTTTTGAGCTTTTCAAAGTATAAGATTACTTTTAGCTTAAATTACTTCCGAAATAAAGTGCTTAATTAAAGTTTTCCACAAATGTCCTTTTTGCCACGAATTATAATATTTTTCAGAGTGAAATATTTCTGTATCTTTTGAGAATTTTGCATTCGAAGATCTGTAGCTTGTTTTTAAGACAAAAATAACAACAAATAAAAAATTCCATATAACACGGCGAAAAAAATAGCAATGTTTATTACAAAATTATTTTTTTAACTATAGTCGATAGCTATTTCGGCTCACACCATCATCAGAACTATACTTAAGCTAACATTTGCTTATCGATATATAGCTGTGTAGAAAAGGTACACAATACATCTTCTATCCTGTATTAACGGCCAAGCTTGCTTCTTTCTCGCAATAAACCGCAATAAACTCACAATAAAAAAATGAGCCGAAACAGCTATCAACTATATATAAAAAAATAATTTTGTAGAACTAAAACACATTGCTATTTTTTTCCACAGTGTTATAATGGAGTTCTACCAAGTGAATGCCAATCCAATCAATAAATTCTACATATATGTATCTAGTTCAATACTTGAGAGTAAAATCGAAAACCAAAAAACATACGTAAAACAAAATGGCGGTGGAAAATTTAAAGTCAGTTAAATGTGAACATAATCAACACATAACGTGCAAATAAAAGTTTATTTTCGTAAGTTTCAATAAATTAGTTTTTATTCTTTTGCCTTTTCTTATAAATAAAACAATCTAGAGCATTTTGATGTTTGGCTGTATGGGTAATGATAAATAATTCAAATGTGTGTATATTCCGCGATTGTTCGTTGTTAAATCGAAACCAATCAATGATGTCGTTAATTTTAATGATATTGCAGCTGACGTCAAAATATGTCACACGGAATTATAAAAGGGTTGAAAATCAAAGCTCTTTTATGTCGCAAATGAGATTCAATCACCGTTGTGACAGCATTGGACTGAAAAGGCGCGAAAGTGCGCTGCAAATGGCCGCCGCCAGTCGGAAGCGGAAGCCATCTTGCCAGGAAATTGTAAAAGGCGGGAAATTTTTATCGGGTCTGATTATATGATGATGAGAGGGTAGATAGATGCTATTCACTTTTAAAGTGCCTACTAGAAAGGGTGAATTCTGATTATTTATGGGGATAATTTCGAAGGTTCTGCGAACACAGAAATATTAGATATTCATCCAGCCGAGAAAAAGTTTCTTGCATTATTAGGAAAAAGCTTCGTCAGGGATATTTCCCCGAGATAAGTATATATGCTTATTGTGAAAAAGGTTTTTGTCAGTTTATTCCAATAAAAAGACCGGTATTTAATTGTGAAATTTTATTGCTAGTATATTTATTTACAATTTCGTCACATAACGGCTGCTATTGAATCATATAATATTTAACGTTTACCCACTGGCATATAATAACATGTTTTTTTTTAATCTTAATATTGGTAAACTCGATAAGTAAGATTTAAATTGTGGAAGGAAGTTGACCAAGTAACCTTATACAAAACCTTCATTAATACATTAAAAAATACGTTAATATAAGCTCACTCTAGTTCATGTGGAGTATTTTCAAATCTGAAACTACAGCGTTGAAAATTGTTCAGGCTTTATAAGTAGTATCCCTACTGGCAGGTTTGTTCTATACTTTCAAAGAATAAACAATTCATCTCGTAAAGTAGTATTTGACCAGTTACATTTTTATTCGGGCTTTTTTTTACTTAGTAAATGTCAGCATGGCTAGAAAATAGAATATCGAATAATAATAGATGCAAAGTCAATTGGATAAACCAATAGGTAGTAACGATAATCCATTACCTAGTCACGAAAAAAAATCTGAACATTTTCTACCGTAATTGTTTATTTCAAATTCATAAATTCAAAACAATCGCCCCAGTCTATCCGTTCTAAATATGGTAACGCCAGCATTTGAATCGTTAATGTTTCTTAACTAGCGACTCGGGGTTTCGCCTTGCGGCATCTTCAGACATTATTTCACACGAATGTAACAGAATTGACATAACACGGTAAAAAATAATAATGTCAAATTTGAATTGTCACAACTTTGTACGATTTCAAATGTTTTGTCACTAACGACGCTAACCACGTTTCGCCTTTCGGTATCTTCAGGCATTCCATCACACGGATGCAACAAAACTGTCGTACAATAAATAGTTAGCATCGTCTAAATACCAAAGCTATTAATTACAGGAAAATACAAACCCCATGCCAAGCACTAAATGGTAGCTAAAACAAATTTATTAATAATAATTAACACAATTGCCTGTGATAATTTTCATTAAATTTTTAACTGTTTATTGTACGTCAGTTCAATAGCATCCGTGTGATAGAATGCCGAATGAAGATGCCGAAACGCGAAACCCGAGTCGTTAGTGACAAAATATGTGGAATCGTACAAAGTTGTAACAATTTAAATTTGATGTTGAAATTCCATCAAGCACCTTCAGTCGACATTATAAAAAATTAAATAGCAATGTATTTTTGTCCTAAAATATTTGATGTTAAGATTTGTGTTATAATGAATTTCTATCAATCAAATGCCAATTAAATCAATACTACTGACATAGAATATTACTACTTAAGGACATAGAATATTACAATCAAGAACACTATAAATCCTTTTTTTTTATTTTTACTGACAAATAAAAGCAACGAGTTGTTTTTTGCAATAAATAATTTCTATATGTATAGTTTGGACAATGAGTAAATGATGTTTTATGAAGAATGTGAACCAATAAAAAATATCTGATAACCTTTTTTTGGGAAGCAGAACTTTTCATAGTGAAGTGTGACTACCCCTTTAGCTGATTATCTTTCAAAAATGTTTCAAATACTTCCGCATCCCCGCTAAAAAGCTTTTGAGGCGGAGCGCGGTGTCTTGTTTAAGAATCACCGCTCTATTACATTATCACTGTACGAAAGCGGTCGGATATTACATTTTAGATAATGAAAAAATTACATGAATTTTCGGTTCTCTTTGACGGATGCGTTAACATTCCTTTGTATATTGGCTTTGGTAAAAATAAATCGGCCGAACAGAGGTAAAAAAAAACAGAAATCTTTCGTCTTTAAAGTCTGCACACAACTTTTCCTTTAATCACGAAAGTTTTACACTACAAACATATTTTGGGATAATTACTTTTTTCTTTATTTGTAACATAATCTAACATACAAATATTTAAATATAATTTATTGATTATATTCTGATTATCATATAAAATAATTATAATATACTAGTACCCAGCACGAATAAAGTGTTGTAAATGCCATAATTCTGTACATCGAAGTGCTTTTGGATATACAAAATTTTTTGTTTGTTCGTCTATTACGTACAGGAATAAAGCGGAAAGTTTTACGACACGTGAGCAGACCACATAAACCTGTCTATGTGAGAAGCATATTTTCATAGGCCAGTGTTTCAGTTGACAGTGATAAGCAAAGCCAGCACTGATCTCATGTATGTACTAATTTAATAACCTTTGAAGACCGGTGCACAATAATCCACTAAAGTTTCGTAGCAATCGGATTAACGGTATAGTAACGTATACGATATGAACAAACAAATATTGATTTTTGTATATAAGATATTATTTGCGCTCTTACTGTTAAAGTATCAACTGTTTTAGACAGTTGATTGTAATGATAAAATTGTAATCATTTGATAATTAAAATTACATAAAAATAGTGTTATCAACGTTAAAAATTTTGCACGCATATTAATTTTTGTGTTATAAAATTTACTAGTTTATCTTGGCAATTCCAATAAGATAACAACACTAAAACGGTGAAAAAAAATAGCAATGTATTTTAGTTCCACAAAATTATTTTTAAAAATATAGTTGATAGCTATTTCGGCTCACGCCATCGTCAGAACTATCTTCTTTTTTTTTCACCGTGTTATAATGGAGTTCTACCAAGTGAATGCCTATTCAATCAATTGCAACACTGAGATCATTCATTGAGTTTTTGAAGTACTTTACGCTAAAATATCCTTAACTCAGAATTATGTCAGCCCGAAACAGCGGCTAAAGGTGTATAAAAATTATCGTTAAAGTTTGAAATCATGTCAATATACTGGTCAATTTATTTTTTATAAGCGTTTTTAGTTCAAACTTTCATCACTAAAATTCATAATAACTTTCACTAGGCAATATATGTATAAAATAACTAGTATATGTTTAAAATAATCGAGAGATAAGAGAACTAGGCTTAGTAAAACATATTGTATATCACGACGTAGGCTTTGTTAAACTAGGTTAATTAATCACTTTTAAGGTGTTAACTGTCACTTCTTGATGGAAAGGCATTATATTTTAAATAATAAAAACACATTTTTTAGTACTTATTTCCACAATATATTTTTTGATCAGGACCGGTTTCGCTCATAGCGAGCATTATCAACTGATTAGTTGATAATGCTCGCGATGAGCGAAACCGGTCCTGATCAAAAAATATATTGTGGAAATAAGTAGGTTAAGTTAGGTTAGGTATGTCAGATGAAAGTTAAAACACACACGTAGTAGAGAGTGGCTGGTTACACTATGAGTGTTTATTTTACTATACATTTATTGTTATAACTATACATTAACTCGTTAAAATAACTATTTATTCTCTCTTTTACACAGTACTCGGCTAAAATCGACAATGTATGCATTGAATTGTGCATTTACTAAAACTTTTTTATAGCAACGTCTCTGAGACGTAGACTATAGATAAACTTACATTGTATGGGTAAAGATGCCAAACTTTACGAGTTCTCATTTAAGCTCACTCTTGTCTCAAAATGTGTTTGTATACTACCAAAGTTTTACGATACTGGATGTATATTACAAATAGAACACAAAATTAGTTGCATTTCGTTAATATTTTAATTATTTACGACGCCATAACGTATGACAAAAAATAAATAAAACATTCAACTCGATGTTATACAATAGTATATAGAATAAGATGGCCCTGTGTTGAAATAAAAAAAAAGATATGCTTCAAAAATACGAAATAAAAGAAAGATTAAAGCCACCATTTACGTATATAAAAGTTCCTCGGCAATATTGCTTCCAATCAGAAAAAAACATTCACTGTGAAACATCATAACAGATAGTATGATGGCATTATGTCCGCCAGGGTAACGCTGTTAAATTTGGGTAGGCTTTTATACTTAATATCACGTGTTCTTTTCACGAGCAATAACTGGGCACGAATTTTTTTTAAGTACGAGTTTTAGAGTGAATTGAAGACTGTTTACAAAAATTGACCATAGATGTAACACGTGGATCAATAAGTCCCGGGACTGACACATAGATGGCGTTGCCAACAAAAGTTCCGTATGATTTTTCATAAGTACCAACCTTCAAAAGATACCTGTCAAAATTTCATGACATTCTGATGTTTGGTCCATGAGTTACAGTGATTTAAGTGACGCTCGTCTTGATATTCTCAGAATAATGGATTCGAAACAATTTCGTGTGTTGATTTATCATTGTTTTTTGATGAAAAAAAACACAGTGCAAGCTCAGCAATGGCTTGAAAAGTGCTACAGGGAATCTGCTCCATCAAAAACAACCATTTGTCGGTGGTATGCTGAGTTCAAACGTGGTCGTACAGACACTGAAGATGCTGAACGCTCTGGCCGGCCAAATGAGGCAATTACCCCGGAAATCATCAAAAAGTCCACCAAATCGTTTTCGAAAACCGTAAATTAAAATTGCGTGAGATAGCTGACACCTTAAAGATATCATACGGCAGTGTGTACACTATTTTGCATAAACATTTGTCATCGCCATCATAAACATTTTATATAATCATGACATTACGATTTTCTATAGTATTTTTCTATGTTAAATTGATGAAACTTTGTACAATTCCACTTTTTTTGTCATTCGTGGCCCGGGTTTCGCCTTTCAGCATCTTCAGAAAATCTATCACGCGGATAAAATAGACTGATATATAAATATGAAAATAATTGCTAAAAAACTATACTTTACTATAAATTAGAAAATGTCTCTTGCCTGGAAGATGCCCAAAGACGAAATCTGAATGATTGATAAAACACGTTGAATTGTGCAAAGTTTCAGCAAGTCGATTTTGATATTGAATTTCATCAAGTACCCTTACTTGATATCATATACTATAATGTATTTTTATTTTTGAAATGAAAATGTTAAGCAATTTAAAAATACATAAATTTTAAGAATTGAATAGTTAGTTAGGATATTATAAGCGTGTAGTTGATAAAAACTATTAATTTTATTGTAAAAATAATGATAAAGACAAAATTTTCACGGAACTTAATCAAAAAAACCTAACCTATATACTCTCTGAACTCATTTTTTTTAAAGTATCATCACTATTGGTAGACTGGTTCTACACTTTTAAATGACACACAATTTATATCCCTAACTTCTTAAAAAAAATAACATAAACAGATAGCTTGACATTATTAGGAAAACGTCAATTATTATTTTGGACCGAATATTATTATATATTTCGAAAGAATTATGTACACATACATGCATTAAATATTATTTTGACTTAGTTAAATTTAAACTGGCATTGTTCTTATTTTGAAAATTCTGAAAATAAATTTTGACATGTCAGACTATTGAATGATATTTGAATAATTTTATGATTTAGTTTTCACTGCAACTTAGTCGCTTCTTATACTAATGAAAAAAAAGCAATTTATTAGCTTTTCCGTCTTTTAATAAAAACTATTAAATTGCAAAGATAACATTGATGCATGATTAATATCCCGCCAATTTTCTCGCAGCTCGACAATAAAATATGACAAAACAAAAGGCGATCGTATAAATGGAATCTTTCAATTCGAAAGGCGCTGTGTTTTTTTAAATGCTGTTTTTTTACGAGTTGGGTATACGACACAGTAAAAAGAGATTGCTGTAATAAAAATCAACAAAAGCAAAAAAACAATACTACAGAGCACCTAATTCATCGGCGGTTAAATTAAGTCAGCGTTCCAAGAATCCAGCAGTGGATTCCGCCTCTGCTGTTTGAGAAAATGACGTTCGGAAAAGGAGTTTTTATGAGTTGACTGCGGGAAATTGTAAAATGTACGACATCGTTTAAAACCATACACTGAAGGAATTGCCACTTTAGTTTTCCGACGCTTTGAAAGAAAATGTATTTTTTACAACAATCTTGAGCTATTATTTGAATTGGCATTGACTTGAATAAATTCCGACGCAATAAAAGCAAAATAGTCGCTATTTAGACGTTAACTATCACTTCTTAGTGTAAAGGCATTATTTCAAATAACAAAAACACATTCATGAGATTATTTGTAAGTACTATTTTCAAGGTTTATTTTATGATCATGACCGGTTTCGCTCATCGAGACTATTATCAACTGACTTTATAGTTTTTATACTCCTCTTTGAACTCTTAATGGATCTAAACATTTTATTTGTTGATTATTATACTCCATTTAAATGTCTATTTTATCACTTTTACGGTGTTAACTGTCACTTCTTGATGGAAAGGCATGAAATTTTAAATAATACAAACGCATTTTATAGTTTATTAATTGAATTGGCATTTACTTGATAAAACTCTATTATAACATGGTGAAAAAATTGCAATGTATTTTAGTTCTACAATTTTTTTTATAAGATATAATTGATAGCTATTTCGGCTCACGCCATCGTCAAAACTATTCTTCTTCAGCAGTTCTGACGGTGGCGTGAGCCGAAATAGCTATCAACTATATTTTTTAAAAAAATTGCAGAACTAAAATACGTTGCTATTTTTTCACCATGACATTTTTAGTACTTATTTCCACAATATATTTTTTGGTCAGAACCGTTTCGCTCATCGCAAGCATTATCAACTGATCAAAAAATATATTGTGGAAATAAGTACTAAGAAACGTGTCTATATATTATGACTGAGTGTATATTTTTTTTCAATTATTAAATTTTTGGTTTTGTATACGTCCTACTTATTATTTTTTTCCTTGTATAAATAACCTTGTTTATAATCCGTATTTTAACAGTTGATAATGCTCGCTTGCTTGGTTGATTTTCTTGCTATCCTTATTGTTAGTTTTGTTGTTTATTTCTTTAAAATCCAACAATAAATGTTTAAATATTTTGACGTTGCAAAAGCAATGAACTTATAATTTATATTTTTTGTAAAATATATAAATTGGAATGAACAAAATATTAACAGTCCAATGTCTTTTCAGTCAAGTCTTATTATTAAGAGACAATTTTCAATACTACCCTACTGAACTCTTTCATGTTTCAATATACTATTTACTACTACAACTTCAAAAATACCCCCATCGTAATATAATAAATTGATTGTATTAACAGGATGGAAAAAATAGCAATGCATTTTAACCTAACCTAACCTAACCTAACCAATTACACAGTCATATATATGATAGATAAGCAAATGTACGTTTAAGCATAGTGCATATTAACTGACGATGGCGTGGGCCGAACTAGCTATCTATATTTAGTTTTTTTGCTAGCATGATACAAGCTAGGTTGTTAAAACACTGGAGAAGATGTATTGTGTACCCTTTCTAAACAGCTATATATAGATAAGTAAATATTTATTTAAACATATTTCTGACGATGAGATGACCCGAAACAGCTATCAACTATTTCTTATACAAAAATTGTGTAGAACTAAAATACATTGCTATTTTTTTCACCCTGTTATAATGGCGTTCTACCAATTAAATGCCAATTCAATCAATAGAATTGATTGTTATACTTACAGTGGAAACATGATTCTGAGTTCTGACGATGAATGAGCCGAAATAGCTATCAAATATATTTAAAAAAATAATTTTGTAGAACTAATAATACATTGCTATTTTTTCACCGTGTTATTATGGAGTTCTACCAAGTAAATGCCAATTCAAACCTGATTCGCGCAATTTGTGATTGCAACGTAACTTTTAACGATAGATTTTCTTAATTGTAAATAAAAACAGTGGGCTTGTCCCGTATTCCTCGTTTATTTGTGCAACTTTTAAAAAGCTGTGAATCGAGGTGGCATTGTTTATGACTAAAGCTCTGAAGAACTTCGGCGTGTATGGCTCGGGGCAGTGAGAGAAAAGAAGTAAGGAGCGATTGAAATCGGCCGCTTCGAAGATGGCCGATCTTCATTTCCTTTTTATTCTGTGTTGTTTGGTTTGGCTGTACTTCTCAACGTAAGTTGCAAGGCAAATAAAACCGCCGCACTTATTGGAACACAAGGCAACAAACATTGATTGTTATTTTTTTTTTTTTGTTTTTTTCATTCAATTTCTTCTAAAGTGTTTCCACAACAGACGACTGCAGATATGTTGCAAAATCGAATGATTACATTAAAGGATAGTATGAATTTACAACATACTTAAAGAAAACAAGTTATTGTCGGTTGAATTATTTTTGTTGTATAAATTTTTTTCTTGATTGTCAAAAATGAAGTAGAATGAGTTTTTATTTACGTTTAATTGCACCATTATATTTAATATAAATCACTTTTGAGGTGTCAACTGTCACTTCTTGGTGGAAACGTATGATATTTTGAATAATAAAAACACACTTTTTAGTACTTATTTCCACAATACATTTTTTGATCAGGACCGGTTTCGCTCATCGCGAGCATCAGCATAGGCGTTTGATCAGTTGATAATAATAATTACATAACTAAAAAATGTGTTTTTATTACTTAAAATAAAATTTTAAATTTTGATTATTTTTTTTTTATTTAAATTTAAACGCAGAAACATTTTAAGACTTGATGAAATCGTATATGGTTATATTTTACAAATCATACGTAATATTTGACGCATAAAAAACTGATAACAATAACTCAAGAAGTATTTAAAATGTTTTTTTTTTATTATTATTAATGTAATTTATGATATCGACCGAAGGTGCTTGATGGAATTTCGGTATCGAATTTATTATTAATACATTAAAGGCTCTTTTTTTCATTATCATGTAGCTAGCCGTTTTTTATATTATATTTTAAAATATGCTTAGAAATTACTACTGGGTAAAATTAAAAGTTGTTTCCACTTTACCTCAATATAATCGAATTGGTTGATTGAATTGGCATTCACTTGGTAGAACTCCATTATAACACGGTGAAAAAATAGCAATGTATTTTAGTTCTACAAAATTATTTTTAACAAATATAGGTGATAGTTATTTGTTAAAAATAATTTTGTAGAACTAAAATACATTGCTATTTTTTCACCGTGTTAATCGAATTGGATTTAAAAAAGCATTTTTTTTTTTTAAGTCGATTTTATTATGATATATAAATCAAATAGACCCACATCGAATTACTTTAAGAGTTGATTGACGTCATGGGAACAAAACAAATTAAAGCTTTCGAAGAAATATCGTTTGAGAACCGCTTGTTAATGGGTTTTTTCGGTTTATTTATGACTCCTGGTGCCGTTTGCAAAGAAAATGCAAATTACACTTTTTCTTTTTGTCTAAAAGAACAAAGATTTCCAAAGACGGTTGATAGAGCGAGGGAAAATTAATTCAATCGATATTCGGCAAAAAGACAATTTGAACTTTGGCAAGATAACAATTCACAAAGCAATCAATCTTTGCTTAAAAACTTCGTTTGAAAATCTGAAATACGAAAAAGGATGTTTTCTTTTGTTGCATTTAAAAAACAGATTGATCATCCTGTGACTAGGACTTTTAAATGTGTACTGAAATACATTTTGAAACAAGGAAATAAGTTCGAAAAAAGCTTAGAAAAATGTCCCAGTATTACATAATAGCAGCTTCTATAGTCTAGTTACAGTAGTAAGAGCGTTACCTCAATGAACATATTGAGGAAACACATTGAGTTCAAATGTTGATCAAGATTTTGGGCATGTTGGTTTATGAAATCTCCTCGTGAACTTCATTTTAAAAGAGATCTCTTGTAGTTAATTTATTTGCTTTCAAAATTTTCAAAAACAACATTTATTGAAAATCATTAACAGTTATAGCACAATAAAACTATTAATTACGTAAATTACGCGGTTAATTATGTACATTTAATGTACGTTTAAACATAGTTCTGACGATGGTGTGACCCTAAATAGCTTTCAAATATATCTTAAATAAAACTTTGTAGAACTAAAATACATTGCTATTTTTTCACCGTGTTATGATGGAGTTCTACCAAGTAAATGCCAATTCAATCAATAAATTAACAGTCATACCAATTTATTTTTTATAATTAAATAAAATTTAAAACTATCCAAAAACTTAGGTGTTGATATTTATGTGTTTTCGAAGATGGAAAAGATAATATTTATAAATAAAAAAATCAGCAAGCTAGGGGACTTAACAAAAATTAATCATTAACTAAGATTAACCATTAATTAAAACTTAATATAATCTTATATTTTAACGAAAATGTCAAATATTCCGTATCAAGATTCGATAGTAACTGTGGTTGCTTTTGTTAGATTTTGTAGAGAATGTATCAGTCATATACCGCTATTTTTCCCACGTGTTTTTCTGATTGAATATAACCAATGCAAACCATTTACTAAATATCATTTATATTGCATCCGAATGATAATTGGATTGTCTAAAGATGCTGAAAGGCGATAACAGAGTCGTGAATGATACAACATATGAAAATGTACAAGGTTTCAATAATAGAAATTCAATATTGAAAATTGTTTCCATATTACTTAACTGGTTTCCGGTTGAGAAAAATAAAGGATATTCAAAAATCGAATATTCCCGTAGTGTTGACGTTAGTCAAAATTATGCAGATTATCAGGAAATATCATGATGTATTTCATTCTAGTTATTTTCAATACTGATATATTTTCTAATATTAAAACTAAAATACCGTATTTTATTTGTGAATTGTAGAAAATTTGTACATATTATAGTATTTTGTTAATCAGGACCTGAGTTCTGCAAGTCGACTTATATGTATGATAAGGTTGTATTGCTTCCGTGTGATAGTATGTATAAAAAAACGAAACCCTTGTAAAGAATGACAAAACATATGTGTACAATGTTTCAACAAATTAAAATTCATATTAAAATTCCATCAACTACTCTAAGTCGATATCGTAAGTGACACCGTGATTATTATTATATCCTTTGAAACTTTATCAGATTTAAAACACATTACGAACTAAGAAGAAGTCTTAACAATATTTCACTTACGAATAGAGATTTCTTATAGTTAAGCTCTCTAATATATATATGTACATATAAGTTGCAATCCAGTACAGCCGGGGTGTATCTATGTGTCAATGTCGGCGAGTATTAGGAACGCACGAGTTCCGTTCTCGCCATGTAACGCTTAAACCGGAATTAGCCCTTCATTTGACCCGGAAATGTCGGTCGGTCCGACGGCGTCCGTCGGTCGGGATTTGCAGAAATTCGACGTCCAATACTAGTGAGCTTTCTTAGATGGCCAAAACAAATTGTGAACACATCACGTAGACCGGAAAAATAATTGTATTAATACAATTTGAAACGTCTCGTATGGATGAACGTAAGCAAGTAGCAGATTGATTGTTTTTTTTTTCTTGGGCTTTAACTGTATTGTATTAATATTTCAGCTGTTGGCGAAATTCAGTAATAGCAGAAAAAAAGCTTATTTCAATGTTATTTTATATCAAACATGACAGTTTAATAAAATATATGAAAATTTAAATATTTTCGTTTTATCATATCCATGTAATAAATGAAATAATTTCAGTATATCTCTTAAAATACGCAGAAGGAAAACATAACTTGTAATTCTTTTGTCGTATGTATTTCAAAAAACTGAAACTATTTACAGAGGGCCATTTTTTAAAATTTATTTTTAAATAGTTCA
This sequence comes from Himalopsyche japonica, assembly GCA_028555115.1. Lineage (NCBI taxonomy): Eukaryota > Metazoa > Arthropoda > Insecta > Trichoptera > Rhyacophilidae > Himalopsyche > Himalopsyche japonica. The sequence continues at coordinate 744 of JAHFWJ010000022.1, read as the reverse complement.
AATTTAAATTGTTGAAACTTTGTACGATTCCACGTGTTTTGTCACTAACGACCCGGGTTTCTTTCAGTATCTTCAGGCAATCTTTCACATGTGTGCAACAGTACTGACAAACAATAAACAGTTAGCATCGTTTATATATAAAAGAAGTTAATTAAAAACAAACACAGATTCGAAGGCAAGAACCAAATGACAACCAAAATTAATTTCAATAATATGAATTTAATAATTATAACAGTCAATTGTCTGTGATAAGTTTCATTAACCCTTTAAGGCGTGGTACAATGCATGAAGATGCCGAAAGGCAAAACCCGGGTCGTTTCTGTAGCAAATCATCTTCGGCCAGTATTTAAGCTTATTGAAAGTGCAACCTGTTTTGTTAAGTTTATTTTAAATTTTAATTTAGCTTTTTTGGTAGCACGATATAAGCTAGGTTGTTAAAACAGAAGAGAATATGCATTGTGTATCTTTTCTACGCACCTATATATATATATGTGTAAGCAAATCTACGTATAAACATAGTTCTGACGATGGCATGAGCCGAAAGAGCTTTCAACTATATCTGATAAAATTTTATAAAACTAAAATATATTGCTATTTTTTCACCGTGTTATAAAAATATAAATTTATATGTTAATATACCTTTTATTTAGTTGTTTAGTTTTACCTCCAAGTCACTACGGAGGTGGAAAAAACGCCATCTCATTGTAGTACCTGGTGCCCAGGAGAGAACATGTTGTTATCATT
>JAHFWJ010000219.1:0-37497 GCA_028555115.1 Himalopsyche japonica | reverse complement strand
ATTCACTGAGAATTTTAAATAACGTTTTACTAATATAAAAGATTTGTAAGTACTTAAAAATATCAAATGCATATATGAACCATATATTCACATAGTAAAAGTGAAATACTTAAGAACAGGTTATTTCGATTATAAACATTTCCCACTCATTATTCTCGCTAATGAGTCTTTCACGATGGTTCTGAATTCTTAATGGGTTACCGATTTGTCTTTATTTTATTTGCAAATTTTTAATAATAAATTTCATTTTAAATATTTTTTTTTAATTGAATATATATTTAATGACACCTATAAATTTATTTGTTAGTTCTTAAACCTTTAGTTATTCGTACCTATTTACTATAAACTAGTTTTTCGTATAATTAGACTTGATTGTTTTAAATAATAAAAACATTTTTCGTATTATTTCCACAATTTATTTTGTGTTCTAGAACGGTTTCGCTCATCACGAGCACTGTTAACTGATCAGTTGATAATGCTTATAATGGTACTAAAATGTGTTTTTATAATTTAAAATATCATGCCTTTCCATCGAGAAATAAAAGTTAACACCTTAAAATTTTTACACATATGAACAAATTATCAACGTCAAAACAACAAAATGTTTTGACAGAAATTTACTTTGTGTATGTAATTAATTCATGAACTATAACCACGCACTACGAACACGCATAATCAAATATATTTAGAACTTAGTAGTAGTGCAGAGCTTAAAATTTTGTTCAACTATTCAACAATATAAAATCTATATGATACTAGCAAAATAAAATTTAGCATGTTTGCATAAAGAAATTTCAATTAATTTCAATTGAAGTATGTAGATTCTGTAAATGATTATTTACTTTTTGAATGTCAAAAAGTAAATTTAATCATAAATAAGACGATGGGTAACTGTTACAGATGAAAATATGCAAAGAGACTTTCAAAGATATATTGTCGAAATCAAAGAAACATGTCTTCATTCGAACGAATTATTTCTTTTTGCTAAAAATAAAATTTACTACTCAATACGAGTACACATACTCTTCTATCACTTTTTCGTCGGAGAGCTGGTTTTGAATTTGTATCCAATTTTCGTGTATCACAATAGGTTTAAAAGAGAATATTTTTTTTCCATTTTTTAGTTGTAGACGTTGTTAGACGTGTATTTAAGATAAGTTAAAATTTGCAGAGAAGCAATGCTTAATATCTCATATTATGACATTTATTTTTTTAAAGCATTCATTAAAAAAGACTTTCGTAGCATGTTAATGGAAATATAAATCATTTCATTTTAATATTATATAAACATGAACCCTTGTGACATAAGATGTTTATCAAGAAAATCATGTCAGATAGACGTCACGTTTAGATATTCTTTGGTCGTACTTCCTGGAAGCATGATAATACAGGACTGTTAAAATAATTGAAACTTACATAAATAACGGAATTTAGCATATCGTCTTTTCGGACAACAATTCGTTGTGAGGAACGAATTCTTGCTATTGACAAAAATCGGTGTTAATTTTCTTAAGCCTAAGCTTCAAATTAATTAAAATTTAATTTGTATATTCAAATCACTACGTATTCATAGACACAAAATTATTGAACGTTCGTTTATCTATCATTCAAATTACTGATTAATTAATAGATATAGGTAATTTGTAACTTTATTCCATTTACCTACTACTATTATGAAACATGTGTTTTTGTCAAATAATACAGCTCAAAAAAAAATTATTAAGTATAACATCTTTTGGAATGTTTACTTCCAAAAAATAATGTGCTGATTTATTTCTAGTGATAATAATAGATACTTCATTTCCCAAGAGTGATCAACACTCTTGGATTCTTATCGTATTTGTTTTCAGTATGAACTAGTTCAAATTCAAAATCTGTAGAATAATTTTTTAAATGTAAATACAATATTTTTTGTAATGCTTAAATATCCTTTCACCCAAACGGTACCCAAAATCGAGCGAATCAAGAGCAATTCACTAACTGCATGTACTTATCTACTCCACGCAATCCATTAACAAGAAGAGATGGAGTAATAAACATCAAATCATTTCTGAAGAAGAGGCTGTATTGAAAGTCTTTATACTTCAAACGACATTTTAAAATTGTGTTATTTTAAATAATTGAAATTATCAAGTATATTAATAAATACTAAAGTAAGTAAATATCTCTGTTATTTGAAGTCATATTTTGTTTTCCAATGAGGTCGAGTTGACAATAATAGTACTCTAAAGAACGCGTATATTGTATTGTGTGCTCCAGTTAAGTAAGTTAAGCGGTAAATATTTGCACTGAATATTTGAAGCGCAAGTTCCAATGTACGATAGCGACCTATTACTGGATTACATAAGGGCGTTTTGAATACCTGTAGGATTTTTAGTGTCATTTAGAGGTACAGTTGATTTGTTGGAAAAGATGGGTGATTGGATGTTGCAATGGTACAATTGGCAACATCTGTCAAAATTTTTGAATCGATCGCTTTCTTTGTGCGACTGTATCCAAATTATTCTGTGTTGGATCAGAATTTTCTAATTTTTCCCAAATTTTGATGAATCTACTGCGTGAGATATGTTACTCTTGATAACTTCAATCAGGATAAAAAAAAATGTATTTTAACAAATTGATGGGATTGACATAGATTTGTTTAAGTCTGGCGGTATCATTTCATCAATATTATTTACCACTATTTGTGTTAATCATACATCAGTTGTTGTTTTTATAACATAATTTCATTTTTAATATTCCGTTATTTTTAACATTTTTTTTTTGTTTTGATAGTAATACGAAATGAATTTTTACTTACTTCACCTGACGTTGGTATGTATTAAAATAAATAGTATCAAGAAAAGAAAGCTTTTTATTTGTCAAAATATCATTTTAAAAGATCTTCAGTAAAATTGACCGTAAGCTGGTTTTATAAATTCATTAATCATCAATAGAAAACGTATAGCCTTTTTAAATTTGATAAATATATATTTTTCAATTTATTTTCAGAGAGTACTGCAAAAAAAACAACACATTAGTTCTGAAAAACCCATCAAGCCTTACCAATAAAGCGGGGATTAAGCTTCGTATTTATTTAACCTGGTCAGCTATAATCGGAAAAAAACAAACATGTTCAAGTTTTCCAAAAATAATTTTGAAAAAGACATTATAGATCTCTTATATTTTCTCTAATATATCTTTGCTTTGCAGTGCCTCTGCGCAAATAAAGAGGCACTTGTTTATTCTGAAGAGGCATACTAAAATGGTTTAACAGGTAAATTATAAATATACATACCATTTACTTCATGGGTTCTATTTGCCAGCCCTACGTAACACGAAATTAAATTATTTATTTAGTAAATGGAAACCCGAAACGTTTCAGCCATTCCTATAAATTCTGGAGAACGTTTCGCTACATTTATAATTAATCAACCGTTTCGAATTATTAAGACTTGGGTTATCAACGCTTAACATATCAATGGAATTTAATAACTTTAGAAACGAAGTGACAACTGTAAAAGATTTATTTGCAGCTTTACCGTTAAGCCGAATCAATGATAAACATCTCTTTCTGTCATATGTTCTCCTAAATCAGCTTGTGCTTCCAGTGTAGAAATTATAGCCTCTCTTAGAATTGACCTAAGAGAAGGTATTTTAAACCAAAACTATGTGTACTAATTGGATTAAGACAGAAATGCGGTTTTACTACAGGTAGTTAATGAATTCATTTCAACTATCTAGTTTTAGAATTGAGACAGTGTATATCTGATTTAAATGTTCTTTAATGAATTTAAAAATAAATGTTTTACTTTTATGTTTAGAAATAGAATAGACAAAACATCTATCAAAGCATATGTGCATGTATTTGTCTATCTATCAAGTTTCATCTATAAAATTTTCTAATTCAGAAAATATTCAATAACATCTGATGATTTTGTATTTTTTCCAAAAATGTTTAAAACTTCAGTTTTTCTACGCACAAAAATTATTCATGTTTTTCATACATTTATGAATATTTTAATTTTCTGAAAATATTACGTTTATTGTACCAAAATTTTACTGTATAAAATCATGCTAATAATCCACTTTTTTATTTAAGTTGACATTTCTTTCCAATCGATAATGTTTTGAGATCGGTCTTAATCTACATAAAATCGGTTGAGCTTTGCAAAATATTTATTTTTATTCACTTATAATTGAAATTTAATTTATTAAAACTTACTCATATATTCCTGTAGATCCAAAAAATAAAATTTATTATTTTACTATCATTTTATCATATAATCTTTATTTACTTAATTTAATTGATTTGTATGTTTTGGGGTGAATTTGCATTTGACTAGCTAAAAATCGTAATGCTGTTATATGAATAAATGTAACGCTGCCTTTAATTCACTACAAACTGTACGGCTTTGTTCCTTACAAAATCACCAGACTTCACGATTCGTTCAACTATTTATATGTGTATGTTAATCACATTAACTCTAGTAGCTGTAGATTTTGGAACTGGACTGGAAGACCACTACCATAAAATTGCAGGCTGATTTATGAAGGGAAAACTTCAAAGAGGATCATTTGCATAGCTAGTATCTTTTGAATAAATTCCGTAAGCATTTTAATCAAACGTCGATATCGTCATAGCAATTGTACTGAAGTCGCTCAACAAACAAAATATAATTTTTTGTATAATAAAAACACAAATAATACACGACGTTCAAATTGTACAATTTGATATCATTTCTAATTCAATTATGTAATGTTCTCATCTATTAAAATAATTTATCAGGAAAGTATCCATCAATCAAAAATCAATAAACTTAAAAGGTCTTTTTTACTTTCAAAAAAACTGCGTAACGAATCTTAAACCTCTAACTCTCCTTAAATATTTTAACGTTTAGTATAATTTGATCTTTTACTATAAATAATATTGAAGTGTTTTAAATAACACCAAAATATTTTTTTAAAAATTACAATTGTTAAATCTTTTAAATTTAATTTTGTGTGAGTAAAATTTTTAACTTTAAATTCTGATATAAAATAACTTTAGAAAACTTTCTCAAAATTTGTATTCAAAATATTTAATAGCTCTGGGCGATACCATACAGTATTATGATAACTCTTCATCGCGTTATTTAGTTAATCTCGTCAAAACCCGCATTCAGATATTTCAGACTTTCGAAAGAGATAACAGATTATGCCATAGGGGAACTGTCTCATTAGCTTTAGACAAAGTCTTGGCTTTCTCTATACAAATATAAAATTACTCATAATACGTCGGTTACTTTATCTTTCAGAGCCTGTGAATTGTAAAAAGTTTTCGTTTATTCTTTGTGCTTTGGTCATGTAATTTCATGTGATGCTATGACCTCTAAAATATATACTCTGATAGCATTTGGCATAGCAATGATAAGCGCATTAACCTTTTTTAAAACAATTATATCGTACAGTAAATGGAATCAAATGGTGCCAAAAATTCATATCATGTCACTCCATAAAAATAAATACTGACTGTCTCCAAAAACTATTGACTGATTATGTGTTAAGACATTCACGTTTTTCGCATCATCAGAATTATCTTCAGACTAACTGTATTGTAAGGAAATGTTTTATTCCAGAAAGCAATGATTATTAATGTGTGACTATTTCGATTTACTTGACGTATGATTAGAGTTAGAAATAAGTGATGCATAATATTATATATTAATCACTATAGCATTACTTATAAGAATATATATTTAATCAAAGTTTTCAACGATAATTCTATATTGAAAATGAAATTATAGAAAGCTTCGGCTGAAACTTTCGGTTTTATTAAAATTTGTTTAATTTCTTAAGCATTGTGCTCAAAATCACATTAAGGTAGTACATTAAAGAAAACAATAGGCTTATACTGAATATCTTCGTTTTTTTTTAACATTTTATAGATTCTCAATTATATAAAATAATATCGACAGAATTGAAAAAGTCTTTTAACCTTATATACTTTTACGAGGATTATTAAGTATCGTTATTAATTATTCTATCACCATTATTGGATGTGGATGCGGCCTAATTCGCCTCAAAGTATGGTCTTTTATTTTAATTCAAATAATTTATTACTAAAGTAAAAGTAAAAGGTTATTTTTGTCTCATTGATGACGTATACTGTTTTAGGGTAAATATTGTCGTTTATATTTCACTAGCAATAACGATCCTCCATTGTTGACCGCTATCATTACTTTCCATAGCAGGTCGCCTCTAGAGACGAAGTGTCACCGCTCCTGTCCTACACATTCAAATAAACACGCCACGATTGTAAATTGTAACTAATCGTGACAAAAAGTACGACTAGAAAAACTAGCTATCAATTTTTCTTCATGTATGAGCTAGTAGTTATATTTGTATATTTCCGATCCACTAAATCAGTCTAATGGTACCACGAACTACCAAATATAAGTTCTCAATCGATTTATGGATTTGTTTTCATAATAAAAATTTATCATTTTTTAAATAATAACAATTTATTTTCAAGGTAAAATTTCCATTTAATATTCAATGATTACGACTGGTTTCGTTTATTGCCAGCATTATTAACTGATTTATTTGAAAAATATACAGACTTTTCACCAAGAAGTGACAGTTGAGACCTTAAAAACAAGTAAATAATTTTATAGGGGGCAGCAGTGATTTTTTAAAAACTAACTATTCATGTTTCGTGTAACCGAATCCAGGACAATATGTGTATCCAGGTACATGACAAATATGAACCTGAATATAAAATACTTTTACAACGCTAACTGTTTATTAAACTGCGTGCTTTCATTAAATATTGCAACAAAAAAAAACAAATTTTTACGCACAAGCAATAAGGCCATTATTTTTGCGATAAATAAAAAAAATATCCAAGTCTTGATATTTGGCCATCCGGTTACTTTTGTTATCGTACATTCCATTTTTGTCAACACGATAATGCAAACATAGGATGAAATACCAACAATTAAACATATGCATTATGTTACAAATGAAAGCATTTAAAATGTTATCCAAATAAAAACACAATTTATTCTTTTTTTTTTTTTTTAAATAATAAAAACACATTTTTTTTAGTACTTATTTCCACAATATATTTTTTGATCAGGACCGGTTTCGCTCATCGTGAGCATTATCAACTGATGATCGCGATGAGCGAAACCGGTTCTGATCAAAAAATATATTGTGGAAATAAGTACTAAAAAAATGTGTTTTTATTATTTAAAATATAATGCCTTTCCATCAAGAAGTGACAGTTAACACCTTAAAAGTGACAATTTATTCTTTCAATGGTGAATATGTTTGAAATAAAAATGATAGTGTAATATTTTTTATGATACTATTATTATTATTATTATTCTAGTTCGTAGAAACAGCAATTTAGAATATAAAAATATACTTGGCATTGATTAGTAATAATATGATTTGGATTACTTTCTTTTTACGGCGCTATTATTTAATCAGGCATTGATGATGAAATAATAAAATTAAATTTGATTTTTTTAATGGGGATAAAATCTCTCCCGTCGACTCTCAACTATTTTTAGCTCATTTTTGATAAAATAAAGCGCATCGTGTGTAAAGTATTTTTGGTTTTTTTAAAAATTGCATGTTTATAGTAAAAATAACCAAAAGCGTTCGAATTGTAGTTTCTTAACAGAATAAAGCAAACGGTTAATGCATACATAAAATTAATTTAAAAATCGCAGATTATGTTTTTGTTTTATGATGTTTTGATGAATAATGAGAAACACCGAAATACTTTTATATGGATAGATTTTATCCTATTTTCAATGAGCCAATCATTTTCATGGCCTTTCACTCAACGCTATTTGAGCATATCAATCTCTTACTTTACCTCAACATTGTCAAATAAAGATAAACCAAAATAAGTTCTGATTTTTATAATCACATCTGTTTTACACTTTTACATCCAGAATAAGTATTTATGTATCTTTAAATTGTAAAGGTAAAATTTATCTTTCAAGGCGGATTATAAAGATTCCAATCTCTTATTTCGTATTTCTTGAGGAGATAGAAAACACTTAATACTAAATAAACATTCTCTTTAATATTATACAATTTGTAACATACAAATTTGCAAGTAGCTTACATCTCATTATTATGCCGTTTTTTACGTATTTTATGAAATCCACTGTTTGTTGTGTGAGTCAAAATTCGTATGTTATTTTTTTTTCTTATCGGTAACATCTGAAATATATTCTCTTATATGGCAACCTACCCTTTCTTTTAAGACATTTCCCTAAGCTTAGACTACAAAATTGAATCACATCAGTTAAAAAAAATTGTGGGAACTGAACATGTCTGATTGATGAAAAAAAAGGTTGATTATATATATTATTCGTTTTTCGAATGACTAAACAATGAACTCTCAAGCAGAGTTTCACAAAGGCGGTGAAGTTAGAAACAACTTTCTCTCTCACTTTCCAAATTATTTGTAGTGTCAGACTAATGGAAGGACTTTCAGAACTTTCGTAGCAAGACAGCAGGCTTTTCAAATAGGTGCGCACTCTGTGTCAAAATTTGTGAAGCTCTATGATTTAAGCCATTGAAACAAAGCTTAAAACATTTTAACAGTCAACATATACAGCCGTGTTGTTAATCAATTTCTACAGCAAGCAAAACTAAATCTCCAGGGTGACAGAATAATAACGTAATCTATCATACATTAATTTTGAAATAAATATTCCCTTAAAACGATATTATTAACATTATAATGTTATTCATATATGAATAACGGTTTCCCCTAAAGATTGTCATTTTAACTTGTAAAAATTAAGAGATTAAACTTCGCTAAAAATACGCAGCTTATGTAATATTTTTCTCTGCGCTTTCAATTACCATCCATTTTATCTAATCTTAAAAAAAAGCGATTTCGGGAGCAATAAATATTGATAAATGAAAATACGAACATGAATTTTTATGTTACTGCTAACTTTATAGTATACATTTTATAAACAATGCAATATTAGCTGCCGTATAGAATTTATTTTTGCGCCCTTCAATTAACCACACGATCTCGGCTCCCTTATATTAATTTTCCATACATGTGAAACAAATACTTCAATGTAAAATAAAACTGTTTCATAAAACTTCTTTTCTGAACGATTGACAATTATGTTTACTTTTTGCCTGAATGCTACTTTGAATTTAATATATAAAAAATAGATATCTTGGCTTGTATCAAATAAATTCAATTTTCAAAAAATATTTAATGATAAGGTAAGTATTTATAACTCGAAGGAAGACACACAGAAGAAAGAAAAATATTTTTTTCTTTTATTAATTAGTCAAATTCTTTTCTAATCAAATAATTCAAATTATTTTGAAAAACAAACAAGTCTATTAACAAAATAAATACATTTTGTTTATTTAACAACTAATTAAAAAAGTCGTTACCAAAAACTTGCTTGCATTAGTTATAACAACGTTCAAACTTTTGCACTTAACACAAAATAACAAATAAAATATTATATTCAGCAACCTCAAACACGAGGGTAATTAAAACTTTTCATAATATGATGTTACACTGTTGCTCATTTCGGTTAGCCATTTTTAGTTTATAGCTCGCAATACATTTTTCGTTTATGTTGACTTTGCATATTAATATGCTGAATAGAAATTAAAGTATATCAGCTATTTTGTGGAATATATTCCAGAGGTACAAAAACACGAACTGTTTATTTATTTATACACACTTACAGTAACATGTGAAATAATGAGGTGATTATCATTCATTTAGCTTATGAACAAAAATTTCATCATCATTTAAATGTTCATTACATAATATAAATATCATAATATTTATTTGAAATGCCTATTCTTTGCTCATAATTTGATCATACCTGGCTCCTTTTACCGACGTTCTTATGTGCTGATTATAAGAAAAAATAATATGTTTTTAAATCAAGTCTGAGGTCTGTTCGTAAGTTCTGTTGCGTTCAAAGTCTAAACATAGCAAAAGTCTTAACCCGGTTTGTTAGTGACAAAATATATGCAATCCTCCAAAGTTTTAATATTGCTAAGTTTCGACATTTTAAATTAATGCTTCTTTGTTTTCCTTTATGAATATTTGTAGTCTGTGGTGTTTTTCTGGGCGCAGCGAGAGTGATTAGTCCACTACAGATCTCTTTTTCTAGTCCCTGAAAGATATACTGACCCTCTTCTAAAAGAGATTTTGAATGACTTAATAGTAACCAATAGTTGATATTATGATTGTGTGTCCACAAAAAAAGCAATGATATACGGTTGACTTAATTTAAACCAATATTTATACTGAGTAAAATTTATTTAAATACTTTTTCTTCAATTTAATATAATTTAGACTAAAAATCTTCCATTTTTAATAGTCCGTTCATGGGTCAACTAGTAAGACTGATATACACTCAAAAATAAACAGATATGTACTTAAACTTCAATCAAAGAGCTATTTTCTTATCGAAATAAAGCCTGTATCGTCTTACCTGATAAGCTTAATAAGCACCATTACTACTAATTGAATGTATTGATAATCTTGATATGAATGTCTTTTTAATGAATGTTTTAATAACCATATTGAGTAAATTATGTTTTGTTTTCAGAATACATCGTATGTAAAATGTAGAACTAACAATATTTGAGATAAACAAAAGCCACCCTTTCCCCTTAATGATATGATAATACATTGTTTAAAATCGACGATACGGAAGAAGGTGCACCCCTATTACCTAAGGAGTTGAGAAGAGAGGCAATGCGTGAACAAGCCCATTATAAGTACAAAAGGGATGCATTAAATAAAAATCATTAAAAAATCAAATTCAATGACCTTTCGAAAATTATTAAAAAAAAAAATTCTACATAGTACATAATATCACAAAAAATCATATTTCTTTTGAGAATAAATAAAAATAAATTTCCTTTAAAAAATAAACAATGAAAGGCACCTGGGATATAAAATAACGTTGCGTAATCGTAAAGGTCTATGTTTCTTATTATTAGAATACAATTATTTTCAAATTTGAAAATCGAAAAAATACACCATTTTTAGAAATCTCTTATTTTTATGAGAGTTTTTTTATTGAAAATAACATGTTAATGGACTGTTGTCCAAATTATACTGGGGGTGTATTTTTTCAAAAGTTTTAGCATATTTTGTTGTCATTCCGTATAGTGAATACCGCACGGCGTAATATTATATGATAATTAATGTAAAATAGGTTTGGATATTCGTGATAAATATTAATGGTTTTCGTTTCATAATGAAAAATAAATTTCCACCAATTTTCAGAGCCGTCTTTACTTTTTTTCTATTTATTTTCAATTAAGCCCTTTGAAACCATCGACGAATCTATTCATGCGGCATATTTTAATGAGTGGAATTGGGTCAACAATCGTCCATAATAAAGCGGTGGTTGGACCAAGATAGGGATCCAATAATAAAAAAAGAAATAGAAAAACTAAATAGATAATATGTTATAAGGTTTTTAATCACACAAAAATCAAAAAAAACTTAAGACAAATAGAAAGACTTTAAACAAAATAAAATTTCATTAGACTTTATTACAAATTATATCGATTTCGATTAAAATGTTATGTTATATATTAATTATATAGTTATATATTAATAATGATAATCTCTAAATTAGTATATAGTGCTCAAAATACTTGGATTTTTGACAATTCAGTTGCAGGATGATGTGTACAAAGTATTCAACCTCAACCTCAATTTTTGATAAAATTTGAATTGTTACAACATGCTTTGTCACTAACGACCCGGGTTTCGCCATTCGGCATCTTCAGGCATTTTATCACACGGATTCAACAGATAGGTTTTTTTCTGTTGCATCCGTGTGATAGAATGCCTGAAGATGCCGAAAGGCAAAACCCGGGTCGTTAGTGACAAAGCATGTGGAATCGTACAAAGTTGTAATAGTTCAAATTTGATATTGAAATTCCATCAAGCACCTTCAGTCGATATCATGAATCAATTTTGATAAATTTTTAACTATACTTATTTATTTGAGTGGTTCTTTTCGTGACTTCTCTCTCAATCTATTCCTGTTTTCGAAAGTCTTTATTTTCTCAAGCAAACGGTTTTATTTTATTTTTCGTATATTCCATTTGTTCATGATTCTCGTATCTAAAGAGAAAGCTTAAATTAACGACTGATAATTTTGTAGATTTCTTCAAAAATATGTACTTGACTCGATGGTTCATTTGAGATTATATTATTTACCCCGGAAGAGAAAATGGCGAATAAAGCATAATGATATTTAATAGTGGTCGTTCAGGAAGTAAACATATTTAAACGGAGCTTAGGCCAAAAGGATACCTACAAAAGATCTTAATTTTTCCCAAAAAAAAAAAACTAACCAACTAAATAAAAATATTTTTTATTCAATCTGTAATAAGCAAAAATTAAATAGCAGTACTTTTTTTTGAAAGGTTTTACGCCAATGGCACGATTTAATGAATTTCATATTTAATTATTATTTCATCAATCTTGGTACATTACGATATTTTCCCATAAGATTTATGTCTACCTATCTGCCCCTATCAATTGCCGTAGCTCGATTTTCATTTAATTGACCGCTATACCATTCTTCCAATTTTATCAAAAATTCAATATTCATTTTTGAATTAACTCAAGTTCATGCGTATCCTATGGGATAACAAACTTCACATTCAATTATTTTAAATTGTTAATCAATACGTTCGAACTGGAGTATCATTGGCATGAATATTTAATTGTACACTGAAAGTTCGGTGCAGAACTTTTTTATTCGTAAAATTTCCATCGTTTTGTCGATTAAATTTCTATATCGAGAAGTGGAATCCATAAGTCGGGCTGTTTTTCTGATAATCCCTAAAATAGAAGATAGAATAATTTTCCCATAGCTTAATCATGAATTTTCCAACTTTTCAAATTGAGCTAGTTTGGATGTAAACAAACTAATAAATAATAAGAGTTACAACAACTGAACTGAGCTTAATGTTACATACTAAATCAATATTTTTATTTTGTTTACGTAACTATGAGAGATTTTTATTTTATAAAATTAACAATATCTCTACAATGTAAACAGCAAAGCAAAATATACTTTTAATTTTTATTTAAAATAATAAAAAAACACTTTTAGTTCTATCATTATAGTATAATATCCATTTATCCAAGATATGTATAAAAATTTAATTTATTATAAAAATAGATTATTAAACAATATCTCCACATTTTACTATCAATAAGACTAGTACAGGTTTCGCTCTTTGCGAAAATAATCTAATGACAAATGTTTGCGATGAGTGAAATACATCCTAATCTCTTTCATATAAAAATGTGGGAATAAAGTCAAAAATAAATCAAACAAAATTATTATATATTGATGAGAAATACTAGAATATCTTGTAAACTAGTAACTTTATTTTTTTTTTAAATGTGTTTAACTACTATCCTTGCTGCGTGATGTTTGGCTTTTTTTTTTTTTTTGAAAAATCATTTACAACATGGCTAAGATCTGCTGTAAGTCATATTTAAAATTCAATAAAAACCTTTTTTTTGTTTCAAAGACCCTGTTTTTGAAATGCGTATCATTTAATTGAACTGACCAAACATAAATAAAAAAATTTGTGATATGTTTTTCTTCACTGGCTAATAAAATAAAAACTTACCCTATGAGAAATAGTAATACTCAGTTATAACCGTAGAGGAACGCTTTATTCGTAGAATATTACTCATCCCTTTGAAATAATCATAAGTTGGGCTCTGCATATTGTATCATTTGAAACTGACGTCGCTTTGTTCCATATAATGAACACCTTCGTACGCGACACTACTTCATACATTTTACAATTTCTGAGGTTGCCAACTTGAATTGTGATCATTTTTTCGATAAATTTTTAATTTACGTTAGAATATAAAAAAAATGTTGATGATATAATACAAATAAATATACTTTGAATTTACTTTCTTCACCACTAATTTAATATTATCTAATTATTATTAATAATAATAATTTTATTTTATCTTTATTTCCTTTTATTTTTTCCTTAGTCATAGTAAAACGGTAGCAAATTTTGAATTGTCAAGTTCAATCAAAAACTATTAATATTCTACTAAATTTAAAATATAATCCTAAGAAATCATTTTAATTTGTATGTTACATACAATATAAAATATAATTATCTTTATCCTAGTTAGAGGTCGCTAACACAAATTATTTGTGATGTTGGCGCTATTTATGTACACCATAGAATGTACTAACCTCGTGTGACACCCAAAATATATATTATGTAAATCAATAGTAGTTTTGAAGTTGAATATAGTATAATTAATCTAGAAATGACAGCCAGAATTATCGTGAAAATTTCATGTCGCTACTGACCACTGTATGGGAAGAGTGATTATAACAGGCAGACAGAAAGATTGATAAATGTGTACAATACAATATGTTTATAAATTATGTTGAATATAGTTGAAGTGATGATTTTCTTTGTTTGCAATTATTTATAAGGAAGTGGCTTGCGTTATCATCGTTAATTTACACAAATACTATTTGCATAATTCACTTATTTACATACATTTAGCTGAAACTATTATTCCCTTGAAATATCATCACCTCTTTTAAAGACAAATAATCCGCGGATTAATTGACATGCTATTTATTATTTGTTTAGAATCCCAAAAGTTTTTAAGAGACTTTTTGTTCGGTTAAATTTATTATCTGAAATTCGCTATTTGTCATAATTAATTAACTTGTTATATAATAGTCAAAGAACTTAAGTATAAGCCTATTAATGCATACAATCCAAGGTAGTGTCATTTTTACAGTTGGGCTTAATTTTCTGACACTGCTTTCTTAAAGGGATAGTAAAACTGACTAAAAGGTTTTCCATAACTGTAAAGACGACCTGTAGACACATGGAATGAACCCTTCATGTTTGATTGCGTGTCAGTGTTAGTGAAATTTTAGAATCTGCCTAACGAAAGTTGACTTATGACCGATTTCATATTTTGTTTTTGCATTTCCAATTACTATTAAGGCAAATATTAAAAAAATAAATTAAAACAATTTAATAGTATTTTTTTTTCAAAATAAATATTTTTGAACGATTTTAATAACATTAAAACCACACCAACGGATATTTTTTCCTTCTTTAGATTATAAACGTTTTTAATGATACACACCAATCGTGAACAAGTTCAGAATGAACGTTGCTATATTTCATAGTTTGGCCGAAAGGCATGCTATTTAAATTTGGAAAAAATCATTTCATAAATATCCGAAGATATCGCTCACATCAAATTCTTATTAAAAGGCTGTAGAGCGAAAAATAACGTTTAATACTAACAAAATAGCCAACAGACACGTAGGTATTTGTCCGAAAAAATTAAATTCATAGGCGGTTGACAATAGGATTCCTTAATCGTATGTAAGCCGAGGTGGCTTTGAAGGCGACCACGTGCGTGTAGCACGTAAGCAAATTCTCTTCAATGCATCCAGACAGCCGTAGTAGAGTGAAAAACAGTTCGTCAAAGCGTGTCGATAAGGGCAATGTTACTTTTAGAGTAATGGTTCATTCCGGTTGCCAGTTCAGTTTGCACCTGTAATGGAACTTCTGAAACTGTCATAGTTCTGGCTCTGAGGTGTCGATTTAATCGGTAAGAATTTTGAGAAGAGCCGACTTTCTGGAGCTATCCCACGTGAGTCACACACGGTTGGTTGAAAATATTTTAGAAGTTAGAATTGCCCATTTGACAGCGATATTAGACCATCAACGACCTGGCAGTTTGATTTACATTTGATCGGTTGGACTTAGAAGGAGGTAGGCTTAGGTAGAATTGAATTTATTGTCAGCTTGTCAAGAGCAAAAAGGATATTAACAACCATTTTTTTATGATTTACGATAGCTGTTTTTTTCTGAAGTTTTCTAACATTATTTGTTTAGTTCTTGTTGTTTAAATTCGTTTCAAGTTTTATGTAAATTGTTTGTAACTTTTTCTTTTTTTTTTTTGATTTAATAAAAACTTTTTTTATTAACAGTATATACCCAGAACCGATTACGAGTCGTGGTTTGAAAACTAAGCGCAACTTTGTGTGAAGAACGACCATTATTTCCTATCTCACTCTAAGACGTTTTTATCACTCTTTCGTTTCTAGATCGATGAGGTTGGTTTGCATCAAACAATATGTGTGAATACTTTACGACATCGAATAAAGGTGATTTCCTTATGATTGAATTCGTGTATGATTTGATTTGTAAAATAGATTTTTTCCTTCTTAAATAAACTTAAATTGAATGGAAAATGTTTTAAAATAATGAAATTTAAAAATTACGTTTTAAAGTAATGTTTTCATTAAAACCTTAAATGAACTTATAAATGTTATTTTTATAAATACTTCACCACTAAGATATATGAATACAACTGTTCTGCTTCATTCTCTAACAAATGAAAATGCCTGCGATAAGTGAAACAAGCCATTTAATATTTATTATCAAAATATGTGTATATATAAAAATCTAAGATAGTTGTTCATTTATCATGATAAACGCTATAAAATAAAAAAAACATTGAAGTACTCGCAAATAACCAAGTCAACAAAAGAAAAATTCCATGCTCTCCAAAAGTAGTACTTCAGATATTCGCATTTTTGTGAGAATAAAAAAGATCTTGCAAGACCATACATGTACAAAAAAGTAAAAGATACATATTTATATTTACTATAAAAAATTAACGCATGTGAAATTTTGTTAATGCAAATACATTTAAGGTTATTTTCTTATGGCTAAAGTAATGAAAATTGATCATTTTAATAAAAACACTTCTATAAAAAGAAATGATTTCTTTTTTTGGACATTGCGTTTATTTAATTTATTGTTTAACAACTTTATTTGTGAATTACACTTAAACACCTATCAATTAAATCATATTCATAATATTTTAAATTCTAAAAAAATATATAAATGAACCACATACACAAACTAAAAGTGAACGTACTTAAGATTGACTAAGTATTTAATTAATTAGTACAGTATCAAGTTTTTAAGTAATATTTCTGTCTGATTTTAACATTAGCTCTAGCACAATAGCAGTTACTATAATATTTTCCTAAAATTATTTATTACATTTCCACAAGTGTACTTTCGTGATTCACATCTTTCTATGAAACCGAAATGTAGCACGATACTAAAACATTTTTTTAAATATTAACTGACATTTTTAATTAATGAATAATTAATTTAAATTAAGAAACACTGAATGTTTGTGATCAAAGGTTAAGTTTTATTTTTTAATAAATTAAGAAGTAATAAGCCCTTACGCCATTTTAGTCACATTTTATATCAGGCACAAAGCTTTATCGACGAAGTCATGGAAAAAAACGGCCTCAAATACTTCTAAAAAAAAAAATTCACCACCGATCCCACTTTAGGAAAATGTCATCTTGAGAAAGATGTGAAAGATATATGTCCCATACACATCTCTTTGTTAGCAGGTTGATAAATACGTGAGTAGGGCTCAAAATTTGAGATCTTCAATATCAACACAATTTAAGCTATACACATCTGTAAGTAACACATCAAATATTATATATAGCATTATCATTATCAATCACGGTAATGGTATTTACTGTGACTTCTTTCAGAGAAATATGATTTATATATCTTTTCTAAAGCAAACTTCCATTTGACGATATTATATGGTTTTCAATACGATTACATACTTAAATAAGAAAAAAACGTTTTTCGCATAATTTCAAAAAAATGAAACAGAACTTCGAAGTTTAGTATGAGATCGGATATAAATAAAAAAAATATTTCATCATTAATAAAACTTTAATTGCTAAAATATGTCATTTTAATTTCATCAAAAATAATTTGTGTAAAACGATTAAATTGAAAATGGTCACAAACATGTTAAACGAGATCGGTCCTAGGAATTATTTTATCATATAATGTCTATAAACGAATATATCTAATTAACCTTGTTTGTATTACTAGCAAGGTGTTGTTAAGTTAAAATTTTCTTAATGATTACATTTAACTTAATTCATTGTAATTAAACAAAATGGAGAATTATTTTTTTTAAATATTTATCATTATATAGACTCTTTCCTTTTATTTTCATTAATACATGTATTCATTAAAAACAATATTTTTACATTCAATATTCTTGTTTTCGCATACTTCGAAATAAAATTAACGATTTAGTGAAAAAGTAGTACTTTTCCGCCTCAAATTATGCTAATTTATTTTTGGTTTCTTATATAATGATACTTTTTCTACTGCCATCTATGCTAGTGAAAATAATTAATTAAATATTGCATTCCTTTCACAGTACACGTCACGATGTTGAGGGCGTAGTGACGTATGTAACGCGAGCAGGAATATTCTTTTCACATTGCCACCTATGGAATTTTCATAACAACAACGTTATCTAGGAAACACACCGTTTAAAAATGTCTACATTGAACTTTTTGTGTAAATTTGTTTCATCAAAGAAATGCAGATCTCGATTTTGTTTTCTATTAAACCATAATAAGTTAAGACAATAAGACGCTTTAAATCTGTTGTCTTTATAAAACATACAGCTTTTTTTATTAATGATTAAATCGAATTTGTAGTAAATAATAAATAAAAAAATGAATTTCATGGGAAAAATTGTAACATTTCAAAGGAAAATTTATTGTTAATATTGATCGATATGGAAAATTTTATATCGTTAACTTTTCAGTCAAGTGAAAAAATCCATTTAACTTGATATATTTGATGAAACCAGTTTGAATACTTAAATGGAGCTTTTTGTAACGAATTTTCACTTTATATCCAATCCTTAAAACGAAGTTAAGAGAAATGATCTGTGTTACTTTAGAGAATTCCTTTTAACTTTTTTTATTTTTTAATGAAAACTAAAGTTAAATTTATTGCAATTTTTATATTGTTATTGTATATACCTGATGAACTGCCATCATATTTAACATACATCATTTTTTTGCTCTAATCTTATTTTTATATCATTTTTAAATCATTGAAATCAAAAAATTCTTAAAAAAAGAAAAACTGCTTACGAAACATGAGTTGGAACTGTCATTTCCTTCGTAATAAATTACAAAAACGTATATGATTTTGAGAGCTTTGATTACGATACGCAGCAGGATACGCCCTGAATAAAGCATTGCGTTTAGAGGCAGAAGCTCACTTACCCGATCTATACTTAGCTGCATCGGCGTACGACATAATACTTAAATCAATATATTATAGTATGTTGTAATACATAAGAAACTACCAACTTTGTTAGAATAATAAAATTATAATATACAAATATTTCATGTAAATAAATGTAAACAAAGCGTAATGTGTAAAATATTTTTGGTATAATTTTATTTCATATTGTTTTTTTTTTTGATGTTCTTAACGACTTTCATTTGGTTCGTGAAAAATGATCTTTCACATTTTACAAGCTGTAAAAAGATATTTTTAAGGAATTCGGTGATAAATCAGAACAGTGGGGAAAAGGTTGAAATCATATCTTCTTAAATAATCATATATAATATTTTATTCAGAAATATTAAATTTCCGGTAGAACATTGTTTCATTTCTCCGAATAAGCGTTTTTATGTCGTTCAACTTTCATTTGATATTCAGAAGTATCTTTTAATTATGATAGTGTATTTTCTATAAACTGGATTAAAACAGAAAAAAGTTTTCAAAATCTAACCATTTTTTTCTGTTGGCAATTAACATTTGATAAATATCCCTTTATTACATGAAACAGTATTCATTATCTTTCTTATTGAATAAATTTTCTACAACACCATAAACCATGTGTTTTCGTTAGATTTTTATTGCATCACATCACTTTTTTATTACATCAATTTAGTGAAGAAAAAAATCTTGCTCCTTCATTTACTCTTTTATAAATCCCAGAAATTATTCTTAATGAAAAAATCTATTTTTTTCTCTTAATTTTAAATTTCTTTTTGTCATAATTCAAATATTAGATATTTTTTATAATTTATAGTTTAATTATTATTTAAACAAACACAATGATAGTAAAAATTTCGTTATGGTTTATAAGTTTTTTTTTATATTAGACACCACTGACTTCACTCTTGACACAAACAAAAACAGCATATTGTAAAAATAATACAAAATAAACAAGTTCAAGAACCATACTACGAATGTTTTCCGGTATACAAATAAAAAGGGCTTTTCCATATCATTGCCATTTATCTAAACACACAGTGACTCTGTAGGTTAAATAAACTGCCACAATTGTATTGACAATCTCGTAGAAAAATCTTTGAGTCGGTAATATATTATATCTCGATTGATAGCAAATATATCAGATCTTCTGGTAAACTTATTTTAACCAGGATCATTGTAAGCAATATACCAAGAGTCTATTATTACAAAAAAATATTTGCACTCTTAAAATAACATCTTTACTATGATGTCTTCGATGAAAACAGTGCTAATGATTTCAATGACTCATTTAAAAAAAATAGACTAATGTTTATTAAAAATAATTGTTGATTTTTATATAATATGTACCTGTACTTGTATACCTTTTATATAAATTTATTAGCATTTCAATAAATTTTATAAGCTTATTAAATATTTTATATTCAAAATAACAACTCACAATTTGTATACAGTTTTAGAAAACCAAAAAATATTTTTGTTGTTTGGGGTTGTTTTGGGTTAGAGAGTAATTTTTGTTTCAATTAAATACATAATACGTCCAAATTGAAAAGTATTGGTTAAAATAATGATATTGTGCATCTTACTATTCGTAGTATGATTACACAGCTACGATTCTATACTTTTTAGATAGCAAATAAAAATAAGCTATTTTAATGCATGGTGCTTTTTTAGAAAAGCTTTATGAAATGGTTTTCTACTAAGCTTTTTGGAAGAATAGGAGTTCTTGCTTCAAAATATCGTTTTTTTCTGGACTATTATTTTACTATTGATGATTATATTTGTGGCTTAGATCTTATCGGTACGTGTATGAGTTTCCTTAACATAATTATATTTTTTACATTATTGAAATACCAAAAACAAAACAGGAATATAATTGAAAATATTTTCTATAGTTTTTTGAAGTTAATTTTATTGTTTGCTTATTTATAATTAGATATGCAGATTATTTGTACATAGCTTTTCCAATTTGATCTTATGGTCTATTTTTTTTTTTTTGATTTTTGAAATAAAATTTTTATTTGATAATCAAAAGCAATAAATATTCCCTCCTTGAGAGACTTCCGTTACGTTGGGCATAACTTCCGGTGATCGGAAGGGTAGATACTCATAAATCATTGACATATCTTGATTAGCACATCCGTTCTGCTGGTATATCTTTAATCTAAGAGGGAATCTCAACTACAAGTGTTTTTATATCAATAATTCAGAAAATATATATTTTATTGTGTCAAAAGAAAAATTTAAATAATGTAAAAAATCAAAGTATATGGTATACTGATAAGTCCATTTATTATAGTAATTTATTTTATTGATACAGTTTCCTATAACAATAAGAACATTTCATTTACATATAATACAACCAATTCATATATTTGTCTTATAATAATTATTATTAACACCGATAAATAGTATTTCATTTTTTTTACTAAATACATATTTTTATATCTTTCTAGGCAAAGGTAGTAAAATTTAATCCGATATATACACTAAACCTTTCGATTTTAAACATGAGATAAACTTTGAAAATAATAAAGAGAAATGTATAGTATCTTTAAAATCAATGATATTTTATATCTTTATAATATGATAAATCGATGTGATATGATAGTTTTGAAAGACAAAAAAATACTCTATTTTAAATAAAATTTTGATATTTTTAACATGATATGACTGAAGTTCACTTAAATTTTAAAATAGTCAATAGTTTGGGAAGACGGATTATAATTTTTTTTGGATTCACTGTTAATTTTTCATCACAACGAATAATTAATATCAATTATGAGAAACATCTCAAAAGAGACTGTCAATAAATGTGCTTTTCTATGTTTATCTGAAGATTTTTTTATATAGATATTTTTTTGTTCTATGTTATAGTTTATCAACATTAAAATATGTATATAATAGTTTGACTGAAATAATTTGTTAAGGATTTTAAATTTTTTAATATATAGCTATCACTGACAAAAAATTATTTTTCTGGACCCATTTTTAAGCTTTTCATATCAAAGTGTTTCAAATATAGTGTTTTTGTAGTTTTTTTTAACATCTTGATTTCATACATAAATTTATTAACTTTACTAGTAATCTTTTCCTGATCCAAAAAAATAATATAAAATAATGGTCTACAAGCGATCATTGATAGTTATTTTAGGATTTGTAGTGTCTAACAATATAAATTTTAATTTTTATAAAAAAAATACAAACTTTACAATAGTAGATGAAGAAAAGATGCTTTATTCAAATTACAATTTTTATCAGTATTTTCATTTACTGTTATTATACCATTTAATTTTACACTTATTGCTTCATTCATTTGATTTCTACACATTTATTTTGCCTAAATATTTTTATTTTGCTAAAAAATATTGTATTTTTAATAATATATATAAGCGTAGAAAAAACAAAATTTTGTTTGATTTTACCTCATTAAATATACATTTATATTTTGATTAAGATGAAGTGATTGATTATTTACAAGAAAATAGTATAAACACACAGAGTTGAATTTTTAAATTATGAGGATAGTGTAATAAAATGTTTTTTTTCTTTTCTAAAACCTTGTTGAAACAATACAAATATAAACTTAAAGTATTGTGAGGATGAGATGTTTTTATTTTGAAGTCGGTAAACTTTTTATGAAATACTATTACTTATATATGAATAGTGCAATTTTTTGTCTAGAAAAACATTGATTATGTGCTTAATATACTTTTACTTTTGAGGACTATTATTTACAACTAATACATTTTTGGCACGATTAATTTTTAAAACAGTGACAGATTGATGACTAATATTTTTATCACAAAACTCTTTGGTACCTATATTGAGCATATAATTATTTATACTTACATATTGAATAATTCCATTACATAGTTTATTTTTTATTTTTTTACAAAGTTCATCCCAATATCCTTGTTACTAATTACATTTTTCTAGTTTTGGTAGATTAAAAAAAATACCCAATTTTTAACAGACGTTTTGTAATCATTACAAAGGATTTGAATTATTTTCCATATTCTACAAAACTGTCATCTCGAAATGTATTATTTAGACATGGAACTATTAATGAGAAAGTGCAAATTACAAAAATGAACAGTGTTGCCAACACGTAAAACTAGAATTTGAAATAAAAATTTTAATGGTTTGTTTTTATTAATTTTAAATATAATTAATATTAAACTATAAAAAAATACACGTTAAATGATGTTATTTTTCGCAATTATTGTATTGTTACACTTGCACAATTGAAATTCTTATATAAAAAAAATACTCAGGGCATGAGAAATGTACAAAAAATACAAAATCAGTATTTTATTTTTTGGTTTCTATTGTATTTGGGCTATATTTTGTAACATCTTTATAATAAGAATGATCTAATTTCGTAGTCATATGTCTGATTAAATTAGTAAATAATTTTAAATATATATTTTTTACTAAAAAATTTATTTACAGAGTTTATATTTATTAAAAAATAATACCATTCAATTTATTTATTACACAACATCAACGGAGTCCAGCAAGCCACTCTGGCTCGAATGCTGTACAGATGGTCCGTCCAATTCTTCGGGTCATATTTGACTGTCTTTTAAATTTCTAACAGACTCTACTGATGACCTCGGAGTAGCGCCTACAAAGGAGCACTCTCGTAGCGATCCGCTACGCCTAACGACCAGCGTCTTAGTGCCATAATCCGTTATGAAATTGTCGTTACGCGCACCACCGCTGCCGTGAACCGTGTGATATCCGCAACAGGGTGGATAGTGTGAAGTAAGGATGCGCTTGAAAGCCTCTCTGAACTCTGTGTTGAATATTGAATAGATGATTGGGTTGAATGCTGAATTGGAATAGCCGAGCCACGAAAGGATCTTGAAAACCAACCCTAAAATATATTCATTCATTAGATTAAATTATCGCAATTCGCATTTTTATCATACAATATTGATAATTGTAATTTTATTTATCACACTCAGTAAAAAATATCTCTACAGCTTATTCTACAAATCAAAGGTTATGTAAGGTACTTGAATATTGAAAGAGATATTTTCATATAAAAAATATCAAAAATATTTCAAAATTACAAATATAAAAGTCGAAGTGAATTAAATTTATACAGGAAGTTCAATTTTCCCAAAACTACATTTAAATAAAGTGAAAAAAGGAATTTTAATAAAATATTAGTCATATGAGAATTAAAATATATAATTGTGGTTCCGGCATCACGCCATATATCCAGAAATGAACATATAATTATTTCATTAATTATACGCTCATTTTAAAGGTAAATATTTTTCGATCCTGTTTTAAATATGTAAATTGTTTGTTGTTTGGTCTAAAATTAAAATGTTCTCAATTTAACTTTTATAAAAGAGCCACGTATCCACGTGAAAATATAATAGTTTATAGAATATTATTGCACCGTTAAGTGTATTGAACTGATAATGATATTACTAAAACAAAAACAAAAGTAATTTACTCAATAAACGTTTGAAAAGTTAGCTATTACATAATATATCAAATACACTGAATCTTTTACCTTTACGCTGTTGGTGTTTCGGTTTCATTGTAAAATTGCAAGCAATTTCACTTCAGTTTATATTTTATAGCCATATTGGAGTTAATAATAGGATCATAAATATAAAACACGGACCTTACATATAATTTATTACGTGCGATATTAATAGTCGTTAGGTTTATAAGAGTAACGTTGAAACGTTTGAGTACATTAAGTAAATGGTTTTTCTGCACGGTTAACATAAGTTTATTTAATAATTGGGTCAGTAGGAAAGAGTTGTCATAATTAAATTAACAAACAGTTGTGAAGAACAAATACTTTATACTTATAGTTTTGTAGAAAAATTTCATTCTTTTTGACACAATATTTTTAATTTAGTAAAAATATTGAAGTACTTTTTTACTGTCCAAAATAATTACGGTGCGGTGGAAGAGTAATGGCATATTAATACCTAATAACAGATTCACTCTCCATAAATGCATTAAAATATATAATGGTCAATGAAAAATTCACTCAATGAATATTATAAATAATTATATGATAAAGTGAAATGTTTGGCAAATTGTGCCACTATGATTTAGTTTTTAAATAACTAAATGAATGACTTAATTTAAAATAGTATAAATTGAATTGCGTTATATTACGTTAAGTGAGTAAAAAATAAACTCAATTGATAATTATAAGTATTATTGGCCAACAATAAATAAGCGGCCAGGAGACACGATGTGAATGTAAGCTCAACATACCGGCGGCTAGACGACTTTATACCGATGCACTATCAGGTAAGCGTTGATGCGTTAAAATGGAATTGTTGGTATATTTCCACTATAGAAAATAATTTGCTTAAGTTTGATTGTAACAGTCCAATTCTGCTACTATTCTATTGTCACTAGTGCAACAGAGGGCAAGGTGGAGTAGTAATTACCCTTCGCGATAGCTTAAAAAATACTGAATCATTAATGCCGGAATATTTTGTTGAAGATTTTTGTATGATATTGCATAACTGAAAAGACGGTTAACAGTCTACTTCTCAAAGACCAACCACAACACTTTATCAAATTAAATATTGGCTATTTGACTATTACAAGTGAATCATTGAACAATCAAAACAAAATAAGTAAAAATAAGGACCGATGATAAGAATTAAAATGATTTACTATTACCTGGTATGCAAGTTTTGCAGAATGCGGCCACAATATTGACGCAAAAAAATGGAACCCAGCACACTAAAAAAACTCCCATTATAATACCAACAGTAATTGCAGCTTTATGATCTGATACGTGGTATGGTGACGAATGCACGTGTGTTTGTACGCGCTCGCGTGTTCGTATGCTGCGTGCTCGACTATCTGCAACCTGGACTGTGCGGGTCACTGCACGAATTGACTTAACATGCTTTTGTGCGTAGCAATACAATCTGAAAATGAAGAAATCTCTTTCTACTGAGCATATCAATGAATAATAATTAATAATACCGAATAAACGATCCGAGTGATACAGTAAATATACCACCAAAAGAATCATATAAATAGTAAAAAACACGGTGTAAAAAAAGCAATGTATTTGAGTTCTACAAAATCTTATAAGATTTAGTTGCTAAACTTATAAAATTTTGTAAAACTAAAATAGCTTGCTATTTCTTAATTAATTTCGCGTTATAATGGAGTTCTACAAAGTAAATGTCAATTCAATCAATAAATAGTAAAAAAGTTCACATATAAATAACTGGTTTTGAATTTTTATAGATACAACGTAGTTTAGTTTCATTAACCGCTACAACTCCTATGTAGAGTCTGACTCGACATTTGACGGCACATTTTTAAAATGAAATTAAGATTATTTACAATTTTTTTTACCTTTCAAAAACCATTTATTGATATTGCACAGGGCTTATTTTGTCTGATTACAACATTAGATATAAGAAATCATTAATATTCTAACGGCAATAATGCAATCAAAGCGGCACTGATTACTTTACAGCCTTTGAAAGAATGCAAAAAATATTTTAGCAAAAAAAATACATATATAAAATGTACATGTTTTTTTATTTAGAGATTTCTTTTTTTCCGTTATTTAAATCAACGTCTATTCCAACAAGCCGATTTTAAATAGTATCAACTTCAGAACCATGAAAAACTTCACTGACGATTGCCACATATCCTAGAACACTCCATCTAATACCGTTATAGATCATTGGTATTAAATCGTTTAATATTTTTACTAACCTACAGTAAATTCCAATCATCACGATACACGGGACATAGAAAGATATGCAACTGGAGACAATCGCATAAGTTGGCGTCAAGTCCAGAGCACACGTCGGTCTTGGCTCAGGGGGTGCCCTGGCAGCCTCAGCTGGTCTGTGCAGACCGAGTGATATGGGAACAAAGCTGATGAGAGCGGCTAACAGCCATATTGTCGCTATCGTTCCTACTGCCACTCTCCTTGTTACCCACCTGCCGTATCTGGAATAATCATTATCGTGCTTTATATTTCAGAAAATCAATATTTTGTAACATATTTAATGCATTTCCAGTCTCAACTCAACTTGAAAAGAGATTTTGAGAAATTTTATACAAAGGAATTTTATATATATTTCGTATTATATATATTATAAACATAATTTTTTTTCACTCATTTTCCACAAAATATTTGAGATCTCATAATTTATGATATCGACTGAAGGTGCTTGATGGAATTTCAATATCAAATTTGAATTGTTTGTTTTGGCATTCTATCACACTGATGCAACAGAACTGACAGTTCTGTTTCATCTGTGTGATAAATGCATGAAGATGCCGAAAGGTGAAACCCGGGTCGTTAATGACAAAACAATTCAAATTTGAGATCTCGTTTTACTTTAGTAGAAAAAAAAATTTCATCTTTTATTTAGTTTTAAAAAACTTTAAAATAATATTTTATTTTGAATTAGAACATTTTTTTCATACATAAAATAGATTAATATTTTTTATCAATAACAATAAAGCTCTACCAAGAAATTATCAATTTAATCAATACAATACGTATTTCTTCAACTACTAACGCAATATATGAAAATTTTGCTATATTCCTCGAATAAGGGTTGAAAAGGTAGCATCTCTAAGGAGAAAAGAATCTAAAATATTTAATATTTTACCTTAGAGGATCTTTTATGTGAATATATCTGTCCAATGATATGGCGCACAAATTCAAAATGGATGCCGTCGAGCACATAACATCACATGCCACCCAAGTGTCACAGAATTGAGCGCCGAACACCCAGTATCCGAGGAGATCGTTCACTCCCGCAAA
This sequence comes from Himalopsyche japonica, assembly GCA_028555115.1. Classification (NCBI taxonomy): domain Eukaryota; kingdom Metazoa; phylum Arthropoda; class Insecta; order Trichoptera; family Rhyacophilidae; genus Himalopsyche; species Himalopsyche japonica. The sequence continues at coordinate 9,500 of JAHFWJ010000219.1, read as the reverse complement.
TGTCATCACAGCTGCTGCCACCAACATGTCGGCAATGGCCAGCGACGCCAAAAAAAGGTTTCCGATCCTCCTCAATCCTCGGTCAGTATATATTGCGATGCAGACGAGTACATTTCCCGCCACTGACATAAAGATGAGAACTGATAAAAATATTCCTGAAAAAAAATGAAAGTAAAATTTATTTCATAATTTCTGCAAAATTCAAAGTCCTTTTTCCATATCAGCATACAGTGCGAGATGAATAGAGAATATGTATATTTTTTACATTAAAAGCACAATTCAGTAATTTAAAATAGCAATAAATACTGCAGGGCTTTCTTTATTCCTGTTTTCTTATCACTACTTTCATAGAATCTTATATAAGATGAATTATGATTTTTTGTAGTTGCATGAAAAGAAAATTATTTGTATGATCTTTTCATTCCTTGTCATCTACCCCATCTTAGCAAATAATAGTGATGAGTTTGACTTTCAGTGTCTTTTAACCTTTTCTTCAAAAGAGGATTACAATGAAATATTTGCAAGTAATTTTCTAGGAAATTTCTATTATGAATTTTAATACGGACATAATGTATAATTTTAGGGTTTGTTTTACTCTCTTAATAAAATGTTTACTTGTTTCAACTAATATTAAAATGAATAAAACAAATAAGTACCTATTTTTATTGTTGTTTAATATTAGAACGGTAGATAAATTACTTAAAACTTCAAAAAGTCATATAAGGTAATAGAATTGCATCATAAAAAAAAAGTGTTAGATACGATGTTAAAGAAAACTAATAGCCTTTAAAATTATCTTTTATACCACTTGCCACTTTTCTTAGCAAATATTAAATTTTTTATAATATTGAAACATCAACTATAGAATATTGTTTATGGTTAATATCCAATAAAGAAAACAAAGAACCAAACATGCTGCTACATTATTTAAGTATATGGAAGCGGTCAGAGTAATAAATATTAATTTAGTAGAAATGTGTGACATATTGTGACACGGAGTGACGGCTTAAGCACAAGGGTCTACTTCGCACGCAACCAACCTTCATAAAACCAGTCTCTTTTGTGGAGGCGTTATTTCGTTAGGCACGAAAACATTCAGATTTTTACTTGTTCCACTGAATAATGGCTTGCAATACAAAATGATATTTTTTCAGAAATCTTACCACAATGTTAAATACCTTTTCATTTAAAATATTCTTTTACCTGTCTGAAGTCTGATGAAATTTAAGTTAAAGTAATGAATACTAATACTGTGTTTTTTTTTATTTAAATTTTACATTTTGGCGAATAGCATAATCATAATGCCAGATTGTTTGTCACGTTTTTTTTGTCTAGCTCTTTCTTACAAATATTTCATATAAATTTAGTAAAAACATAAATATTGGAAATATTAATCACATAAGTAAATTGCAGTCGTCTAATTATTATAAACTATTCTTAATTAATAAACGTATTCTGTTTTTTTTAAAATTATGTTTTCTGTTTCATGTCTTAAAAGCCATTACAGTCTTAGGAAACAATACATTAGTACTATATTACGAAAACTGTATGTATAATTATTGAATTATTCTATATTATTCTATTTAAATTTACTATTACAAGTCTTAAAATATATGTTAATATTATTCAAGAATTTATCTCAAAATTATAATAAAAGTTACAGGAGTAAAGTTTTAAGTGAGGTCTGGAATACTTTTGTGGGATCAAGTATATAAACAGAAGAAGCGTAATTTGTCATTACCACAATCTTAAATTGAAATTATCAAATATTCATGGTTATGGGTCCGTACGCTTTTATCCGTTGAAAGGGACAGGCAAAGTTAATCACCAGAAGTTTCTGCAAACTGAAAGTTTCGGCTTTGTCAATCAGTTTTATGAAAGGTTTTCAGTCTAAAATGTTTTTATTACTATAGATGGTTGTAATTTTAATGTTTTATTTGTATACTGACCACAATAATTTCAAATACAAAGGATTTGGACACGAGGGCTTCGCTTTTTACTAAATACTTGTATATAAATGCACCAACAAAAGAAGGATTAAAAGAATGTTTCAGTATTTAATTATTCTTGAGATGTGAAAATGAAAGAAGTAGATATAATAGTAGCAACTCATTGATAGTAATAATGAGGTTTTTAACATCTAATATTTTCAATTGCAAAAGCATATGAGTATACAGTGTTCTCGTTAATATTACACTTCTTGGTAACTATTTTACATAACTTTAAAATTAAAACATTTTTTGTTCATTACTTTAGTCATTTAAATTAATTACAATACGTATCAGGCTTATCCGGAATAATAACAAACCTTAATCATGAATGTCATATAGTGATATATGAAATCACACCTTTTTTATTTCTGTATACTAATTAAAATTTTGCTACAAAAAATACTCGAAAGCAAAATAATTGGCGTCATTTCCCAGAGTATTTCCATTTATGTAACTGCGATTTCTGCTCTATTGAAGCATGTGGATATTATTTTTGAATATTTGCATTATTTGTTGCATTTTTTTGTTCTGTAGTCTCTTTTGAATGTACGATGTACGATGTACGATTATTATTTAAATATTGCATAATTAACATTTACAAAACAATATATCGTTATTTTGGTAAAAACCACAATTGGCAGAATTATTAACGTTTTAACCTACTTGAAAATTTTTAACACACTACAAAGAGGCAGCAAATTTTTATTTTAATCCATAGATCTTTGGGTTATTTGAAGATGATTATTAATGGCTGAATAAGTTTTTCATAATTATTAAAGCACAAAAATTTTAATATCAATAAATTATATGTCATAAATCTTGAAAGTATTAGAGAAAAAGATTTTTTGGGTCCTTTTTAAGGTGGTTTTTTAGTTAAATTTTTACCCATTTTTTATTTTACTTGATACATTTTGCAGAAATGTTAGCAAATGATATTAATTAAAAACATTCGTTTTATCAGAAGATTTTATTTTCCATCGCTAGAAGGCGTTATCTGTAAGTGACAGAAAGTGCGGGGAATTTTCGTGCGCTTTCATCTGTCACACGCTGTGGGCTTCTAGTGTTGTTGGTAAGCTAAAAAGGATTTAATTAAACCACGCTCAAATCGCTGATGAGACTTGTAGCACTTGGAAATTTGATTTAGTAGAGCAACAAGGTCGTAATAAAATTATAATAATCTTACAATATTATGTTTCAATATTTTTTAATTTGATTTTGAAACTCTCTATAATAAAGACGGTGCTGTAACACTTAAATGTTTTTATGAATTCCATAATGGCTTAATTTTAGTAATTCATCAAATTATCATGCTTCTCAGGTAACATTGAGAAAATTAAACACTTGACACAAAAAGTCGATGGAACTGAGTCCATTTCTATGGACCTGCCTTAATCTTATACAGCATTGAAAATGTTAAATGAAGTGATTTTTTATCATGAGAATGATATGTTCGTTTATACAGAACATATAGATAACACAAAAAGAATATAAAATGATCTTGTACGATTTCGCACGTTTTGTCACTAGCGACCCGAGTTTCGCCTTTCGGCATCTTTAGGCATTTTATAATACGGATGCAACAGAACTGAAAAACATATGGAATCGTACAACGTTGTAACAATTCAAATTTGATATTGAAATTTCATAACGCACCTTCGATATCATAAATTATAAAATGATCATGTTAAAGATTCAGTTCGCATTTAAACTTTGGTTATTCATCTGAAAAAAATCGAAACTTGTCTTTTAATTGAATGCTTATTTACACAGACGAACCAAACATTAAGGAAGATAAGCAAACTTGTTATCTTCTAAAACAGCCCAAACGATTTCTATTTGTGTAATAACGATACGTCACCGATAGTATGTTCGTGCTTCAGCTAGAAACGACTGGTTAGGGGGTTGATTTATGAACAGCCATAAGAACAGGTGATAGCCTCGATCAATTTCCACTCTCACTCTTGAACGAATATTGATGAATAAGCTTTGTTTAGCGCGTTTGAAAACAATTTTCTAGGTTACCCGAAGTAATATTGCTATCCATTTAGGTGATTGGTGTATTTTATCAAATTTAACAAAAGTCGAATGTAAGAGTATTATTTTGACTAGCAAACACTCTGCTTAGTTGAAGTTCTCAGAAAAATAATACATTATTGATATTTGACGTATATCAAATCACACAAAAACCGAACCGTTCTATTCTTTGTTATCTTAAATATGTTTGCTTAACATACATTTTACCTCTGTTTAAAAAATAAAACAAAAACAGCAGTTATGGATGTGTGGAATAAGAACCGAAGTTATAAATTCCTTTTAATATATAACTAAATAAGTAATAGCAAATGAAAATCACCTCATTTCAGTATATTTGAAAATGTTCAACTGAAAAAAAAACGATGGATTTTTTGTAAGTAAGGTAGGAACTCCAAAAAGAGATCGTATTTTATATGAATCTGAAGACTATTTTAGCATCAAATCTATAAAGTTACAGCGAATCAATCAAAAATACACAAATTATCATGATGGCTTGACAGAAAAATAGCCATAGACAAAATACTAATGAAATACTAAAAAAAACCCCCACCGGATTCAGAGTGCAAAAAAATATCGTATTTCTTAATTTTTTTTTCTTAATAAGTTAGTATATTTATTTTATTCAGCATTTCAAATAAGTGTATTTGTTGAAATTTCATATATTTAATTTTGACTTAGATTTTTTTAAAAACTGATTTTGCTTTTGTTTGTTATAAAAAAATAATAAATTTTAGATTCTTTAAAAAAAACAGTTTATTTACGACACCTCAAAGTGGCATAAATAATCAGAGTATCATTAGAAAGAATAGGCCTTCAATGTTAGATAAGTATTAAAAGTGATAAAATACGTTTTAAATTATAATAGATTTAATAACGAGAATACAACTTTTGAGCTTTAGTTTATTATATATAGAATTATGTATATAATGGGTCCGCCAAATAACTTTTTTTTTTGAAAATGCTATAAAAAAAAAACTATTAATATTTTCTCAAATTTCTTTTTTTATTTAAAAGTACAATCCATCCGGTTAATAATGGAAAATAACTTCATTCAAATGGCTGCCTCGGCTGGCCATGCAATAGCCTACACGATCGGTCCAATTTTTAAGCACATTATCGATTGTGTGCAGCTGTATTTCACCAATGGCTTCACGAATATTGTCCTTTAAAGCGTCAATTGTCTCTGGCTTGTCGGCGTAACACTTATCTTTGAGGGCACCCCACAAATAATAGTCCAACGGTGTCAAATCGCAGCTCCGAGGTGGCCAAACGACATCAGCTCTGCGGCTGATAATGCGATCTTCAAAAACAGGGCGCAAAACATCGAGTGTAGCTTCGGCTGTGTGGCACGTAGCGCCGTCCTGTTGAAACCAAATGTTGCCAATATCCTCCTCTTTAATTTTTGTGAACAAAAATTTGTTCAGCATGGTCCGATAACGATCGCCATTGACTGTAACGACCACTCCTTGCTCATTTTCGAAGAAAAATGGCCCAATTATGCCTCTGGACCAAAATCCGCACCAAACAGGGACTCGTTTTGGGTGTACCGGCTTTTCACTGTATGCGTGCGAGTTTTCTGTGCCCCAAATGCGACAATTTTGCTTGTTTACATACCCGCCAAGATCAAAATGAGCTTCATCCGAAAAGATGATTTTTTTGGCAAAATCGGCATCTTCTGTAAGTCGATCGCAGGCCCACTCAGCGACCATATTCACAACCATATTCGTTTAGCGGAAAGATAAAACTAATTATTTGTCAAATCAGACATGAGCTAAATGTTACCATTCACGAAATAAGCACTAGTTGAAAAAAAAAACTTTAGATGGCGGACCCTTTATATGTTATATAAATTATTGAACGAAAACACATCGCCTCTTAAAATTTCTTTAACTGATATTTGTGTGGTGATTTTATTATTTACATATTTATATTCATTATTGCATTTAACCTCCTTTTAACAAAGGAGGTTAAATGCACTAATGAATAACACAGTGGCCATACTAATGCAGACAGCAGACATAATCAAAAATTGATGACATGTAAGTATGTTTTATTTAAATATATCACGTCGTGTACAAAATAACATATCTATGTAACGTAAATACGCGCATAACCCTTGATATAAAAAATTACTGGCTTTGGTATTCATGGTGGCATTCACGCATTATTTATATAGGTATCACGTAGCACTTTCATTGCAAATAAACCTCTTAATTTGCATCCGCTAATAATACTTTCTAGAAATTAAAGCGATTTGTTTTAACACTCTACATAACTCTTAGTGGGAACGCTGTTGAAGAAACTTAAGTACACTTTTTGCGATCCAAAACGCAATTAAAATTACGGTGTATTCAAGTTCATTCCTCGTTAAGTTTAACGAGTGTATCTTTAATTCATCAGTAGTATAATCACCATTGAATAATTAGAGTAATATCAAACATCACGTAATTTATTGGTAAACATATTTTCTATTTATAAATAAACAACAAACCTCCACAATTCTGTTTTTTATTCATTATAGTTTAAAATCAAGCTTCCGTATATTCAGAACAATTGGATAACAATTGAAATCCACTTCAAATTAAACAACAAAAAGAATTCAGCTAACCAAAAATATTTCATTTTATTGGAAATAATATCATCTTAACCTGTCAATTTATGTTATCACCTTTTTGTATTTTTTTAATTTTAAAGATTAGAATGTATGATCAACATGATGATTAATGAGAAATTGTTTTATCATTTTCAAACTTTTTCGTCACTGGTAAACGAATTATTTTTTTGTATATTCTTCATCAAAAACAAAAGTTATTTTTAGATGCATAACGAAATTCTCGCTGGTTATTTTATACATTTTTACCTTAAAATAATATGTGTAATTTAAGAACACAAATTTTAATATTCATTTATTGCTAGCGCTGAAAAAACACATTGAGCGTTATTACTGAATTTATTACATAAATTTTTCACAATTAATTCTGAAACGCGCTAATTCAAAGATAAAGATAATAATAAGTTCTCACTCTTGAAAGCTGTAATTGAAAAATTTACTCAAATAAAAGGTTTTGTGCGTGTAACCGTCTAACTTAAGTACTATTTTTTTTTTTACTTTAATTAACTGTTTTTTCTAACGACAATATCAATTTCACTAAATCTTTTCACTTTTACATGAACAACAAACCAAATAAACGTTTGATTTAACGTTACAAGTAAAAAATATACTTCTTGTATAAAGCCAGGATCAAAGAAAAAATACTCATCTAAATATCCAAAATTTACATCAAGTTAGTATTTTTTTAAGTCGCGGTGCGATCCGCAATTACGCTTGTTAACCGAGTGAGCATAACTGGGGTGCAAGTTTAATTCGATATAGCCACGACATAATCAAATTTTTCGCTTAGCTGAAACCACTTTTTGGTAGAACGACCGCAACATAAGCAAATTACATAGGCTAAAATATCTATGCTGATGCTTATATTGAGTTGTTTTTAATCGAATAATTAAAAACAAGTAATATACTCAGATATTTAATAAAGTTGAGAAATAAATCGAAACACAATTGTTTTTCTCTTCATCATTCATCATTCGTCATTTTTAATTAGAAAAACCAATCTTACACCTGTTATTATTGTGAATCCTTGTTTTTTTTAATAAGTGATATACTTGCCTTTAATTAAATTTCTTAGAACTTCAAATAAGATTGTTTTTCTTTGATTTCACGAGTAAAGCTATAAATCGACAGACCAAAAACACTATTTAAGAATCTCAAGGTAGTTCAAAAAATAATGAAACTTTTACATTATTAATTACGCTACAAGACTGATTGTTCGTGGAATAATTTTGATTCTTCTTGTATAACATAATTAATAAAAAGCATTCCATCGATCATGCATTTATAAGTAACGGCATTTTATACAACATAGTAAATTTAACATTTTTTTTTTTTGATTATTTAAAATAATTATATATTTTCTTCAGATTAAAATGAGAGCAATATGTCTTTATTTACGCCTTATTTTTGCTCTATTTTATGATAGTTTTTTTTTTAAATTAGTGTTTTGTTTAAATTTCATTTTAATGCACCGATCAATAAAGATTACAAACAACTATTGACAATTACATATCATAGGAAATAGTATATTATGACTCAAAATATTCGTAAATTTCATAACAAATTTATGCTTAAGAAATTGGAAATCAATTTTATTGCTAAAAATATTTTCCTTTTGGTTATATACATAAATATTTCATCTTATCATGTATTAATCAAAATAAAAAAAAACAATCCTTTTTATAATTTTGTAATGAAAAAAAGGCTTATTATCATTTGACTATCTTCAGCCACCATTGATTATTTTACATCGCTTTCTTAAATAATCTCTCAAAGAACTTTGCAGTGGGGATAATAATGTAATTCGGGTTGCTTTATGAAATGTGATGTAAATGAAAAATAAAAAAGGCATTTGCGAGAATTATTTCGCGCTAAATCCGCATAAAATTGTTTTTGGATCCGCATATCCTTGATAACCCTCAACGATGTTAAATCTACTGGAACCTGCGTTACAAAGTGTGTGATGGAAAAAAATACCCAATATATTTTGATACCAACAAATTCGAAAACCAGTTAAAGGAGACACTTTTTTTAAGCGAATATCACGACATTTTTCCATACATGTTGTTTTGTTGTATTTTCAAAGAAAAACACTCTTCACAAAGAAATAAAATATCATGAGTATGAAAATTGGGTATTTTATTGTAAAGATTATTTAACCATCGAATCTTGTTATTTATTTGTACAGATTTTCAAATTCAATTTTAAACTGTTCCAAAAAAACCGAATGACGGAGAACTTTTATGGCTTGTTTGAATCGAAATGTAATATCTTATAGCTTTTGATTTTTCTGCTCACATAGTAAGTAGAATACCAAGAAAATTCTTTTTATACTATTATATGAAAAATTTCTTATGTTGAACGAAACAAATATGGATTTATGAATTATGTAATTTTTTACCACTTTATTGCTGCCCATTAAAACCGTTAAATTTCAACCCCAGTCTCTTAGATTGCTTTCGTTGCCCCTTGTAACTAATTCACATAAAAAAACTCATATTGATTTGACTCATCAACTGTTCACTTCACCATTTTTGGTAGCTGGACGTTAAATAACAAAAATATTTATTTAAAAAAACCTTCATTCGATGTCTTAATTTTTGTCGTTTACAATACGTAATAATTTAAAAAAATCACGTATTCAATGCAAATGTGTTTTTTTTCTGAATTAGGAAAATTATACATAAGTATAATAAAAAAATATTTGTAAAGGCTTGTACAAAGCATTTTTTTAAGTTAATTAATTAAGTTCAAATAATCATATGTCGTATTGAGTGACATGTTCATAACATAAAATGTCTACTTCTGAAAGTTAGACAACAAATGAAATTCAATTATGAAAAGACACATAAACACTTTAATGT
>JAHFWJ010000218.1:0-291130 GCA_028555115.1 Himalopsyche japonica | reverse complement strand
TTTTATTCATATTTACATGACATTCTGCGATTCGATACATTTTAAACTTTATCTCTTACACGAGTTTATATATTTATTTGTATTCCTTTAATATTATTCCGCGACATTAAATTTGTCCGTGATATGTTACGCTTTCAATAAACAAAAGCAGGTGTTGCCCGCCTACCCATTCTCTAAAAGGCGTTAATGGTTTATGGAAGTAGTGTCTAATTTTGGCGTATTAGCAAACCTAAATCAATGTGAATCATTTCTATCTATTAAACTAATAGCATTTAGATACCTTAAGATATTAATTAAAAATTCACAATAAAGAAATGAAAAAACTTCGATACCGAAATACCTTGCTTGAAAATGCAAATATTTCAAGTATATATTATATAAAATGTCTTTTTACTCATTTGATCCTTAACAATAGATTGTATGTAGGTAGAGCGATTTGCAAACCACTAGCGCTGTACTAGTTATATCCTTATACCCATATTCTCGTGGAAAATAAAGAGGTTGAACATCTCCGAATGTAGTCATTCTCGTAAAAAACGTTTTTCAAGATATCTCCATTATGTCTTAATTCTCTATATTGGGAACAGCGAACACGATTAAAAAACCCGTTCGATTATTTTTTCAACATTAAGACCAAATATTTCGAAAATTAATACGTAAGTGTGAACTGTTGAAACTTTGTGCGATTTCAAATGTTTAGTTACTAATGATCAGGGGTTTCGCCTTTCGGAATATGGAATCATACTGTTCAAATTTGAAATTGAGATTCCATCAAGCACCTTCAGCCGATATCATAAATTAATACGTAATATGTCATGTCAATCGCTCTGTATTTTAGCGCAAATTTTGCTCACACATTTAAAACTTGTTTAATGTTCTTACTTTCACTTTTTGATAGAAAGACCTTATATTTAAATAAAAAAATCTATTGATTTTATTGGCATTTACTTGGTTGAACTCCATTATAACACGGTGAAAAAATAGCAATGAAATTCATCAGAACTAAGAAAGTGTGAGCCGAAATAGCTATATATTTTATAAATTTTATTTATAATTATAACTAAAATACATTGCTATTTTTTCACCTTGCTTTAAAAAAATAATATTTTAACTATTTCTACATTTTCTTATATTTTTATACCGGTTTCACTTATCGTGAGCATTATTAACTGAACATCAACCAAATCTGTTATTAAACATATAAAATTTTGGAAATACATAGTACTAAAAATTATGTTTTAATTATAAAAAAAATGTTTTCACATTACTTATTAGAAGAATAATGGTATACAGTTAATTTAAATTGATACAATAATAGTTACAAATTAATTGTTAATTTTCACTTCAATTCTATTGAACCATTTCTACTACAGCGTACCTTTTGTTATCTCGAAGAATAATTATTATAAAAAGTATATTTTATCTCTTTGTGGTGTTCTCATTGAATACTCAAAAAATGGCTATGTTTTCGTCACACTGAAATTTTTGGACATCAATTGAAAAGACATACAAGAAAGCAAATGACCCTATGGCCATTTCAAAGCAGTCGCGTGAAATTCAACACTGCCAATCTATACAATATTCGTGGGACTTAATTTAGAACTAAACTTTTCAACAAAGGAGATAGGCTAATTTGTATTCTATTTGCGTGGCGTTAATCGGATGTCGTAAATCGTCTTTGGCCACCCGCGATATTTACTACATAACTGTATTTGAATAAAATTCAACCGCTTTAGGAGTAAAATACATATTTCTGCATAATAATTAACGTTTATTCGTTACCGTGCTTACTTGTTTTTTTTTTGTTCTATATTGAATAGGCAATAAAAACGGTCACGTCACGGCAAGTTTTTTTTATCTGCTTGTTAAGTATTTTTGATTAGTTTTCTTTTAATAGTGTTGAGACTGGCATGCATAAAAATACTGGCATACTCTAGAAAACGAATAAAAAGATTGTTTCATTTGTTTAGAGACAAGTGGACCGAAATTGACAGTCCGTTGACACCTTATATGTGTGAATAACGTATTGGCTTGCAGTAAAAAATGACCAAGATTTTGCGATAGCTTACTTCTGCACGAAACATTCATTCCTACGTTATTTTACCAAAAAAAACCGTGGCATACTTACGTACGTACATACGATGTGCATTTGAACAATTCGCAGATTTGTATTTAAGTATGATTGAATTGATGCTTAGCTTGTTTGATTTTTATCAAGTATATTTCGTTTTCGCGTGGCTTAATAGACGAGTCATTAAACATATGCAGACGTTAACAGTTATTAGTTCGATTGCAGTAATTATTAATGTTTTTTTAGCCACATTTGTTTTATGATTTATTTTGCGTCACTAGTTCTACAATATAATACTAGATGTCCGTTACTGCCCCTACAGGAAACACTTGAAATCAATTAACAACTTCTATTACCCAAATATTATACGTAAAAATATTATTTTTTAAATATAAAAACATTTTTAACTGTAAAACCTCGCAGCGAAAACAAAGAATAATATGCGCGACGTTATAAATTTTATTGATTGAATTGGCATTCACTTGATAGAACTTCATTATAACACGGTGAAAATATAGCAATGTATTTTAGATGTACAAAATTATTTTTAACAAATATAGTTGATAGCTATTTCGGCTCACGCCATCGTCAGAACTATGCTTATGAAACAATAGGTGTCTATGACATTTAGAATTTTGAAAATTTAGTGTCATTGTGTCAAAGTAACAAGCTAGGCCGTTGGAACAGGAGAGAGGATGTGTTGTGTGCCTTTTCTGCACGGCTATATCTAGATAAGCGAATGTTAGTTTAAGCATAGTTCTGACGATGGCGTGAGCCGAAATAGCTATCAACTATATTTGTTAAAAATAATTTTGTAGAACTAAAATACATTGATTTTTTTTCACCGTGTTATAAATTTTACTAAGAAATATCTTTTACAATATTGATGTTTAAAAATATGTTTAAGATGTATTTATAAATTACATATCGAAAACTTAATTTGAAAACAATATTCATTTTTCGGACCTTTAGCCGAATGGTTAAAGTCGTTCGTTTCGGTTACGGCCAAGTGTCGCAAATTTATTAATGGAATTATGTTCAAAGACGGAGGTGTACTATAAGATCCTGAAATAGCACGGTGAAAAAAATAGCATTGTATTTTAGTTCTACAAAATTATTATTTCTAACTCGCCTCACGCCATCGTCAGAACTATGCTTAAACGAACATTTGCTTTTCTATATATACCTGTGTAGAAAAGGTACACTATACATCTTCTCTCCTGTTTTAACGACCTAGCATGTTTCATGCTCGCAATAACGGAATTCCATTACGGAAACCAAACGGCTCCCCGTAGCGGGTTAAGCAATGGTGATCGACATATATTAGTTTGTTCGTTAAGAATCCATTGTGACAGTAGGATATCTATTGATTTCCAGCTGTTCTAAAGCCGTCATCTTGCGACCTTTATTACAAAGATGCAAACACTTAGGCGCTGGGCTTTAATTTATATTATGATTTTTTCACCATATTATAATGGAGTTCTACCAAGTGAATACCTGAAATAGATTTAATGGAAAGCAATTGGATAATCATTCGTTTCACCCTAGCTATGCCATTCCTATTCGAATTTGTTTTGCAGATTTTTGTTATTGGTGAGATAAGCATTAATAAGCCGTCTATATTCTCTACATTAATTAAATCTGGACATGATTAAATTATTATATATTAAGTATTGAGAAATCATATAATATTATGTACCATTATATCAAAACACACCGGTTGTGATCCGCCATAGTAGATAGCCATCCTTTTTTTATAATTATTTCAATATAAAAATATAAACAATGAACATTCTCCTAGGCATTACTTATCGTTGATATAAATAGACAATATAGTGACAAGGTGGATTCTATCGTGCTAGGCTCAGTGGTGTTACAAATACTGAAGAAATGTTACGGTTGACATGCCGTAAGGATTAGCCACAGCATACGATTTTGTACATCTGTATCACTGCAGGGTGGCCTGCGACTGTATCTGTAACCCAAGTTTTTCTTTCGGTGTGTTGGTGCTTGATGGAATTTCAATATCAAATTTGAATTATTAATTTTTTCTGTTTCATCCCTGTAATCGAATGCCTGATGATGCCGAAAGGCGAAACCCAGATCGTTAGTGACAGATTATGTGGAAGTGTACAAATTTTCAATAATTCAAATTTGTATACATAACTCTGGATACATCGGGTATTTCAATATGATTTTTTTTCCTACTAAGTCAATTTTCTCCCTTTTCATTCAAAAATTTTTTACTCTCGTGTTCACGTTGAGTTGAAATTTTCCCTTTATTATCTAGAGTTGTGTAAAACAAATTAGCCGTCCGCTTGTCCGATTGTTTATATTTTCTATCAACTATTAATTTACCTTTTTGCATTGTCATTATGTTTCAAATCCGGCTTTGTGATTGTTATTTCTGTTTCAATTTTATCACGAAGAAGCGCTCTCTGACGCAATCCAGTTTTTCGACACCAATAAATTACTGTATCGTGTTGCGAAGGCGAAATAACTCTAGCAATCTGTAAATGTCGAGCAAATATTGTAGCAACAAACGCGTGGGGGACTCTCTTGACCGAAATGAACACTTCTGTTTTTTTTCATATAATTTACAACAAATGTTGACACACGTAATTCCTACACAATAAAAAAGAGAAATCAATGAAAACTCCATATTTTTGTAGAGTAGTTATACTTGAAAAACGAGCTGTCTACCTGTTTATATAATATTGAATATCTATGAAATTATAAGAAATAGTTGTCCGTTAATAGTAAAGTAAATCCATTATGTGAAGATGAAAAAGTTATAATGATAGATTCACAATTGGCTAATCACGTTATTAAGGAATCACATAATATAAATTCAAACTCAGCGCCTAAGTTTTTGTATCTTTGTAGTAAGGGTCGCAGAATGACGGCTTTGGAACAGCTGGAAATCAATAGACATCAACTATCACAAAGTATTCTTAACGAACAAAATAATATATTATCGTCCCCATTAGTTCAGCCTATCCCCCGGGGGTGGTCTGATTTGCTTCCGTAATGACCACTTCCGTGCCACATTTAAACTTATTATCATAGCCGCCTTTTGTTTCATTTACAATTTTTGAAAATTTTGTTTTATTGTGAGAAAGCAACAAGCTAGGCCGTTAAAACAGGAAAGAAGATGTATTGTATACCTTTTCTACACAGCTATATATAGATAAGCAAATGTTAGTTTAAGCATAGTTCTGACGATGGCGTGAGCCGAAAGAGCTATCAACTATTTTTTTTGTAAATAATTTTGTAGAACTTAAGTACATTGCTATTTTTTTTCACCGTGTCATTATGATAGACATCGAAATCTTCACAGTAAATATTGATATTTAAATAAAAGTGTTTTTTTATTAAATTAATTTGTACCGGTACGGCCAAGAGTAATTAACATAGAACTGCTGATGTTAATAATGCAGCCACAATTAAATTTCATACAAGAAACGATACTCCAAAGGGATTACCTAGTAGAACCATACTTAAAAATTCTCTTGTTCATAACAATTGCAGTCCAGTTTTTAATTATTACTTTTTTAATACAATATTTTAATTCTATTTATTAGTTGCGATTCATGGTGTATAGAACAAATAATATTTTTCATATTTTGAAAGTTATACTGGTCTCAGAGTGCCGCACAAGAAAGCCACAAATCATCACACATAGTGCATCGTTAATTAAAATACATCCGTTTCGTTTGGCAATCTCTAGTTATTCCTTGTGAAGGCGTTTTTTAGATATCTTTTTTTTTATATAGCATAGGTTTCAAATGGCAACGAATGTGCATTAATATCTTTTTTTATAGTATGTCGAAACTATCTAGCACGTTGTCTTTGCAGTCTCAATTATTTCCATTGAAAGGTGTAACATTAAATAGGTCAGTTAAATTGCATACCCACTGCATCAGTGCCATTCGCTTGTCTCGGCAACAGAGATCATCAATCTGTGAGGAGGTAATTTCGTTTTAATTTAACTTATTTTTACCCCATAATTTTCATTCTGCTTGGCCTTGATTCTGTTATAATAATAATTGATTCACTTTACGATAATCTTGCAATATCCATCATATTCCTTCTTTCAGCTCAGTATCAATCCAAGATAATATATGTATATATACGTTCACCACGATTTTGTCAGTAAAAGATTTTTTTTTGTATGCACGAAAAATATTTAGTTTTTACTTATTTTTCCATCATTTTGTTTTCATAAAACATGCCAAATTGTACAATGTTTGAACGATTTTAACAAGGTGAAAAAATAGCAATGGATTTTAGTTCTACATTTTTTTTCTTTTTTATAAGATATAGTTGATAGCTATTTCGGCTCACGCCATCTTCAGAACTTTGCTTAAACAAAAATTTGCTTATCTATATATAGCTGTGTAGAAAAGGGACACAATACATCTTCTCTCCTGTTTTAACGATCTAGCTTATTTCTTGCTAGCAATAAAACCACAAATTTTAAAAATTGTAAATGAAACTAAAAAGGCGGCAATAGTTCTGACAATGGCGTGAGCCGAAATAGCTATATTTAAAAAAATAATTTTGTAGAACTAAAATAATTTTTTTTTTCACCGTGTTATAATGGAGTTCTACCAAGTGAATGCCAATTCAATCAATGTATCAATAAGCTTACATATTGCACGGAATTGGTTTATTACAGAAAAGCCCGTTCCAATGGCTTGAGGAGTGGCGACAGACATATCAGTTTATTCGTTAAGCATTTGTTGTGATAATTAATGTCTATTGATTTCCAGCTGTTCTAAAGCTTAAAATCTTTCGACCTTTTTTAACGAACGAATATTTAAATGAACGATTTTACTTTCTCATCTGTAACACAATCTTTCATTCAGCAATTTTCATATGTGGAATTGTTTTGCAGCTTTGGAACGCCACTGATATCCCTAATCACATCGCCCCTGGCGCACTCCACACGTCGTTATTGGTATCATTGCAAATGTGATCCAGTTAAAAAAATATTTATCACCGAGGAAAGTTCCTGGTACTGTAATCTTTGATCAATTTGCTTAATTGATTCATAGAAGCCAAAGAGAGAGTTGAAAGGCACCTAGTTGACAAAAATGATTATTTATCAATCTACTCGTAATCAGTAATCAGTTGTACTATATCTACTGTTCGATGATCGTTTCTGTTAGCGTCTAGTCCAGAGATCGAAAAACTTTGGCTGCACAATATTTAAAAATGTCACAGTAAGACATCATAATATATAAATATACTTACTGCAAACATTCTATTGTGAGAATATTTAATAATTATATGTCGTTATAAAAAATTATATATGCTCGTAAATATGTAAAACAAACGATTAACTTTATAAAAATATTATGAACACAATAAAAGATTATCAGAAATGTTTTTAACACCTATCACACTGAATTGTATTTTTGTGCTTTTGTTTTTTTTACGTGGTTCTAGTGGTACTCAGTGAGACGTTATTTAACCAAGTCGGCTTAATCTATGATAAAATCATCGATTTGTTGAGTTTTTACTATCGTGCATTCAAAATTGATAAGCTAACGACCAACTGATACTGATCCATTCTACCGATACATAGCCGTTTTTTTACATTCACTTTTCTTATTGTTCGAATCCCCAAAAAAAAAGTTCTGGTTTATTATTATTTGTTACCCGTGGTAATTATAGTATTTATTTCGTAGCTCCTGATGGGTGGAAAACGTTTGAAAAGCTTTGATCAAATATACATTTTGTCAAACTTGAATTTTTAAACTTCGTACGATTCCACATGTTTTTTTTTTTTTTTTTTTTTTCCCCCCCCCCCTCCAAACGGGTTTCGCCTTTCGGCATCATCAGGCAATCTACCACACTGATGCAACGAAACTGGCGAGAAAACACTATTTTCCAAACTGGAGTCGTCAAAGTTTCAACAATTCAAATTTGAAATCGAAAATCCGTCAAGTACTTTCAGCCGATATCATTAATCACACGTTTGTTCATTACAATATACTAGTTCTTTCTCTGCGAATTAAATTAAAAATCAATGCCGAAAAATTATGGTCACGTATCTTAATTAAACTTTTATTACATATTTCTGCCCGTTGTTTTTTTTTTTGCAGAAAGCGAAATCCGTAAATAAGTACCCTCTGGTATTATAATATCGGGGCAAAATCTGGGTTGATACACTCCGAAAATAGCATTTTCTCGAAAATTGAGCCTTGTTATCGTAAGTGCGGTAGTATTATTATATGGAAATTTCAAGTAAGAATAACGGAACCACAGAAAGAAAGATACAGTTTGCTAAACGCTTTGCACTTCGTGTGGCTCTCAAACAATCATTCCAATAGTTTTCATATACTAGAAATACAAAGTTTGCTAGTCGGACCTGTCATGTGATTAATAAAGATGTCATTGTTTTCGATTGCAGTGTCCACGGATTTAAATTTCACCGTCGCAAACCAAAGCGTTGCTATATCGATTTATTTAACACGGTGAAAAAACAGCATTGTATTTTAGTTATAAAATTTATAAGATATAGCTGATAGCTATTTCGGCTCACGCATCGTCAGAACTAATTTATCGATTTATTTGTGTAATATTCAGGGCCGTAGAGTCGTTTAAAAAGTACGACTCCGACTAAAAAAGTTATGTTTTCTTACATTACCTATTTATAAATAAATAAATATTAGTAAATTGTTCATTGCGATATTTTTCAAAATCGTCTAATAGAAAAAGAAGTCGCTCGTAGTCGCCAGTAAACTCCACAGCACTGGTGATATCCCTTATTCCTATTCGATCCTTAAAACAGGTCTTAGTCAATCACTTACCCATAGAAAAAAAGAGGTTGATGGGCAGACTATGTTAATTAAAAGCTCAACTTAAAACTTCCTTTGTTGAGATAAGCTCCATTAAATTTTCATATACGTATCATGACTACATAGATTTTGTTAGTAAATTTTTTTTTATTAAAGTTGAATTGTTGAAACTTTACATTTCCACATGTTTTATCACTACGACCCAAGTTTCGTATGAATTTTTTTTTTTATTGTTTTTAATAATGATATCAAACAGTGTTAATTTAATAACTACAACCTAATAACATGAAAATGAAAAATAAATTGTCAGTAATTTCGCCAAATGAAATAAATATTTTCTTCGAATTGGGCCCGCTACACCGTTTTTTCATTGTTTATTTAGAGGCATATTTTTTTTTCTTATCTCGTATCTCTTAATTTGCCGTGCGTCTTTTAATCGAGGAAATATGCTTTATGTTAAAGTTTGTATGTCGTTGCTATAATGCACAAAGTGCACTGCGTTGCACTTTCCCTCGGTCGGCCCAGTTCGCTAGTAAGATCGCTGCGGGTGACGCCACCTGCACTTTATTTAATGCAACAAGACGTAGCGTCGTTTCGGTTCAAGTAACGAACCACTGATAAACAACCTGTGGTTATCGAACATTTTCAGACGTCGCTATTTTTTTTTTACTTAAAAAAAAATATTTAAGTATTTATCCGTGATAATATCTATCTACCACGATTTTGATGGCGTTTTAATTAACCACTCTCATCTGATACTAACCTGTTAATGTACATATTCATTTTATTTACTTGCGCTAGCTTTTTATTAATTTAGTTTGAAGATTATGTAATATATAATTTAATTTACGTTTCAATATTCATGTTAAATATTTTAAACTTATATCTTATTTAATGATGTGAGAATGGATTCGATAATATTCGATAAATGGTTCAATAATAACTGTGAGGGCCAGGCATATTTAAAAATATTTAGGTTCGCTATGACATATTAGTCAAGTGAAGTTATCTTGTAAAATACATAACAGAATACTATTTTATTGTTTTAAAAAAAATGTATTGCGATATTAAATGTAATATTCATTATATATTGAATTTAAAACTTTCATTTTGTCCTTACATAAAATTGTTTGTGCTCTAACTTAGCTTCACAAAAATCGAGCTTAAAAATAATTCTGACGATGGAATATATATTTTAACACTTAAAAAATACCATATTCATTATTGTATGAATAAATAAAGACGTTCATATAAGATGAATGTAGTTGCTATAAAATTAAAAACACGAGCAAAATGTCATGTGCCTGACAAAGTCATTAAACAATTACGTAATTACCCCATAAAATTAATAACTACTCGACGAGTGGGTTCGTTTTCGAATTGACCTACTGGACGTATAATAATGTACGCACAATAAATAATAAAGCATCTTTATCACTTTCTCGTATCTTAATTCAATCCGTCGGCAATTTGCACGTTGCACTTTTCCCGCCAAAACTACACCGATGTGATGTGAGTAGATACGTTTTCAGCATCCGTCATCAAATACTCCTTATTGAAAGGGTTTTATCAAATCACATAAAAGCTGTGTCATTTTATTTTATTGATTTTGGTTCAAGAAAAATCAATATTCGAGGAAAATAAAAAGCTGAATTATTTATTTAAAATAATAGTATTGTATAAATTTTAGTTTATATGCTTGAATTATCTTTCAATTGACAATGTATCTTGCTTAGCAAGATAACCCTTTTAGTTCCAGAGGGCCGATCTATCAACGCTCGTAAACAGTAGTAGAAAGCCCCACAGAACCGATTTATCGGTTGATACATTCAAATAAATTAAATATAAAGAATTATTTTATAGTTTCGTTTGTCTTATAATACATCAAGGATTTTACTGATAGATCGGCGGGATAGATGGTTTTTCAGTACAGCTTACGTGCGCCGATATATCGGCTTCCTGAGTTTCAAACGGTTCACAATAAAAATCATTTCCCATCGACAGTGTTAGTAAAATACTTATTATGATATGTACGACGACAGCTCTTATTTTCGACGTATTGATTATATTAGTAAATGTAACACACACAATCCGGGGTTTGTCTTTTGGCATCATCAGGCACTGTAACACATTAATGCATTAGAATATCAACTACTGTAAGCCGATATCGTAAAAAAAATATTTATAAATAGTGAATAATATCTTGATATTTTTTTCGTTTCTTTTTACGCCATGAACAAGTCATTTAGAGAATGCAGTGGGAGGCTTTAACGCCTTTAATTTTATGAAAAATACATCTATATTGATTTGCTCATACAATATATACGAAGAAAAATATTTTATTCATGTAGTTTTTACCCTTTAAGAAAAGAAACTTATTTGACGTCCCTGATTATACATATAAGAATTGTCTCATGGATTTTATGAAAAGGGGTCGCCACCCGAAAAAGCTTAGCAACCTATGACTTATAAAATTAAAGAAGCAGTCATAGAATTGTGGGGGTTTTGGTCAAAACTATATTTGTTAAAAATAATTTTGTAGAACCAAAATACATTACTATTTTTTCACCGTGTTATAATGGAGTTTTACCAAGAGAATGCCAATTCAATCAATTTTTTTTTACCTAACTTGGTTACTTCAGCATGATATTATAATAATTACTTTCAGTTTTTAAAAATATCATAATATCTCTTGGTATATCTGATCTGATGATTATGGTGGATAAGCGCGGGAAAAGTAAAGGTGCGCGTAATTCAGAGGCTGGATGGCAGTTGCCGCCCCCGGGCCTAGCATAGTCAGAGCCTTGTCATACTTCAGCAGACTGTGCCACTTCGACTGACCACTCCGCTCCCGAAGAGAGCACGTCAAAACATGTCTCGCACTATGGTTAGTGAAACCGTAAACGTCACACATTATGAGATAATTTGAGGTATACAATCCGGATTCTAGTTTACTTTCGCCGTAACTAAACG
This sequence comes from Himalopsyche japonica, assembly GCA_028555115.1. NCBI lineage: Eukaryota > Metazoa > Arthropoda > Insecta > Trichoptera > Rhyacophilidae > Himalopsyche > Himalopsyche japonica. The sequence goes on along the minus strand of JAHFWJ010000218.1, from coordinate 279,277 downwards.
GTTTTATCATTGAAACAATCGAACGCGAAATCTGTGGCTTCCTGAATAATTCATTGTTAGATATTGCTGGGATGGCCAAATTGTGGCTCTTTTGATGCATATATATCCCATCCGTCGTTCCCTGCTGAGCTGTTTAAAGGATATTCCAACACATAGACTTCAAAAATTTTGATTGATTTTTTTGTATAACGATTATGAGACGCATTAATGAATTGCGATCTTGAATATGCGCGTTGCTTGAAAAAAAGGATGAATGTAGCGATGTGTTTGTGTTTATGTAACTGATCTGTGAATTGTTTTTAATCACTTGAGTGTTTTGAATGTATGAATGTTCGCATATACCGCAATAAACATCACAATTTAGGGGACTAGAATGAGTCAATAATTGAAATCCTTTGTATTGCACATGCGTTTCTATTTATATTTCCAGTGAAGTGCATAAACCGGCGCGAGTGCCCGCAGTAAATTTGTTAATTTCGATATTTATTGCCTATATTTGTCAGTTTTCGGGACTACGTTTGTTTTTATGATAAAATATTATATTTTTACGTATTTTTTTCGTATTTTCCTGATAAATAATGAATATATAAACAATGTGTTAAAAAATTGTATAGTGTATATGATATTATATTCGAAAATAAAATAAAAAATTGATGATTCGGATTATCCGTGACCATCCCCCCCCAGCATTAGCCCGGATAATCGAGAGTGCACTGTGTAAATATATATATAGATTGCGATTGAGTTATTTTTTTTACCCTAAGCGAAGCAGATCTTACCCATATCCATTTTCAATCCTAGCCGCGAACTTAAGAAGGTAGACAAAGAGCTTGAATTGTTTGGCGCATCTGAATTCGTCTGTAAAAAATGGCAATATGCCAGCTATACCTCCGGTATGTTCGATAGATTTGGACCCACATAATAAAAACGGGTTATTAAAGAGTGGCTTCAAGAGGTTGATCAAACCACTGATCTAATTCAAGAAAACAAATTAAAGTTAGAGAAAAAGTCTTAATCCACTCCATCGTTGAGACTTTCGATTGGCTTGGGACCGACTGAAAATCCGCTGAAGTATGAACTATTACGATTTATTATTTTAATAGCAATAATATTTTGACCATGCTGTTTTATTTATTGCTACTGCGGCTGGATTTATTGAATTAATTAATAATTTAATCATCTGAAGGTGTTCGGTACAGCGACAGTATTTTCATACTGGCCGCCATTATGCGTTGCGAAAAATATGATTAAGATGGTTAATTATTATTATTGTATATATTTTTGTTGATTGCTTTTGGTAAGCAGTCCTTTTACGTTATCTCAGGATTATTAATGGCGGTTTATTTTTTTTACCAGACGCGTCAGGATTCGCAGACTGGCAGACCGAGGATATTGATTTTATCAGAATTATACATTAAAATAATATACATGTATGAAGAGATCTGAAAAGTAATTAAAATCGTTTGAATATTAATTTTAACCACTGGGACGCCAGTGACTCGTCAGAGCGTCGCACGCTTATTCACTTCGTACGCTGGCGACTCACCGGTGCGTCAAGTGAGTATCACGAATTCCGATAGTACCTTTTAGCTCTTTAACAGCTAGAAAAGAGTGAAATGGTAAGAAAGCGACTCACCGGTGAGTAGAGGTAGAGGTAGAGGTAGAGTAGCTTTAGACAGGTTATTTAATTAAATAACGGTCCCTGCACATTATATTGATTTTCATGGTAAAATTAAAGGGTTCCAACATTTCACATTTGAAATCAATGACGTGGAGCGCTAGACCGAATATTTCGCGGTTACAATTAAGTGGTTAAGGTAACATGGAGTAACTGACCGGCCGGTTAATGGTATGGGTTGCTTAAAAACAGTAATTCACATCCTTTTGCACACGGCACACAAACGCATTTTTCCAAAATTTCTCGGCACACCACAAGTTAATATTTATAAAAAAAAAACGGAAAAAATATGACTTTTCTTCCCTTAGAAAAATGCGCAACGACACACCAGTTGCGAAGCACTGCTTTGAAAGATCGAAATAAAGTCATTAGTATCGTTTCATCGAAACGCATTTTTTTAAGTATGTACAACCATGTAAATTTTCGTTATTTTTTATAAATCAATCATAGTATTATCACATTATATGTGAATAAAAAAATTTTAAAAAATACAAATAAACTTTCGTAATCGGCCACACTGAGAATGTTGTGGACGCATTAAATCTGACACAATCTTTTTTTTTGCGTCGATTATATACAAGGTTAGTTACACAAGGAAAACACTGATTTTAAGCTAGGAGCCAAATTTATATCCTAAACAACTCCAATGACTTCCTATTTGGTTATAACGACATTCTATTTTAACATGATAATTATTCACACACTACAGCAAATGAAAGTTTTTTGCAACAATAAAATGCCATTCAAATAATATATAATTGAGTAATTTCATAATTAGAGATACATAATTATCTAAAATTGGTGGGTTACGGTGGGATTAATTAAATATCAGGTGACATAGTGTAAGACATTTTTTTCTAGACTCATTAAACTAATCTCACGTAAGGGGATTAAGCAAAAGAGATAAGAGAATATTTGTTATATATGTTTTTATATGCAGTGAAATTTCTGCTGAAAAGTAAAATTGCGTCGATATAGATTTGATTATAATTCTCATTTGACGCTTTGTTGATAAAACTGATCCCGCTGTAAATAATTTCGATCGGCCATATGGACAACCTGCGTCCCCTCCGCACTGCGATGAGATGTAACAGACTCGACTCTAGACGGTAGGAGATTCAGTACAATACCATCTCTCGAGACAGATGAATGACTTTACGATATTGCTTCCTGTGCGTCTCGAGACATAACGCAGGTGCATATTGCAATTCAGTGACTGCAGCCAGAAGCCGCGATTCGTAAACGTCTGGGCATCTATTTTACAGCTGGTGTTATTTTTATATTACTGTTTCCTCCGGATATGAAAAAATTATGACGATAGGAATTGAGTCATTGTAGACGCTACTCTCCCTTACGTCTATAATGTGCGTTGTTTAGTGGTAGTTTATTCATACTGAAATTCAAGTGAAATGTGCAATTTTGTATTGTCAGTGAGAGTTAATGTGTACAAAAGAATATTAACATTTAAATAATATCAGTTTAATTAACGCAATTAATAAAAAAAACATTTATGTGATGTGAAATTAATGAAAAACACTTCTTGTGTTTTTATTTGTGAACTTTAAAACAGTATTGTGTTCGTTAAATGTTGGACTATGCACTTAAATGGTTAGTTAAAAAAAAACATTTTCCACCATCTTTTTCATGAGTGGCGCCTATTTTTTGTTTTGATTTTTGGCATATTATAATCGCATCTACTCCATAATACATTAAATAATATTTAATGAATACTTTTAGCCGTGATAAAGATCACGTGAATTTTTTGTTCGTGTTAAGAATAGTTTCAAATATACAAGTTATTTAAAATTTGTTTGTAGATTACACGCAGCAATTAAAAAACATAATTCGGTATGTAAAAAAAATAGAATGAATAAATGCACAATATTTGTTGAACATTTTTATCGGTTGATAAATAATCTTCGCGTAAACTAAAAACTATTATTTACCACTGAACTATTTCGATATTCTTAATTATTTCGTTCATTGTTATTTTATTATGGAGTATATTATTTTAATATGTCCTAATTCCGAATTGGTTTTGATCAACAAAAAGTTTTGCGTTTTTTAAACATTAAAAAAATCAATATCCTTTGTCGTTTTTTTACTACTACTTATTATTGAATGAATTTTTCCACTTTTTTGCACATTGTTCAGTTTTCTTTTGTTTTTTTTTTTTATCACCTGTTTAGTTTTATTTTCGTAATAATTCGAATATAAAGGCTCTCATACTTTTCCAAAACGTTGTTTGTGTGACGTGTACGTCTTCTATAGTTTTTTATTTTCTTTTGTGTCGCTTTTATTAATTGATTATTTTTTCCCGCAGACCTGGCTTCCATAAAGCAACTACTCGAGAGCGAAATCGGCGGACTGAACTGCCCCAGCTGCAACATGCCCTTCGACAAGGGCAAAAAGCGAAAATTGATCGACGACTGCGGACACGAGCGGTGCTTCACGTGCACCTTCCTCCAAGAACAGTGCACCATCTGCAAGCCCAAATCAGACACGCCCAGAAACTGGGGGCACCATACACCGGACGGCAGGTCTCTGACAAGAGTCGAAATCCACGAGCCGTCCAGGGTGAATAACGCGAGAAACCACCGGGTCAAGGAGCATTCTCCGAGTCGACTGCCTAAACCTCAGAAGCAGATGCCTCAGCCTATGACGCAGAGCTGTCCCACGCCCCCGCATGTTCGAAGAAAGTTTTTCTTAAGTCCCAAGTCCATCAGAAGCCCATTTGGGCATCGAGCAAGAAATGGACATCATAATGAGAACCAACCTCCTTTATCTGGTAAGTCGTTTTAAATTTCTTTTTTTCATTTGGATTATTTACTACAGAATAGTTACCTCGATGAACGTAATGTATGAGAGAGAATGTTAGTAGAATGAATTATCGATATGAAAGCTTTGTAACTTATAACGAGAATGTATGAGAATTTAATTGAAATGTCTCTTTCGGCTATGTACCATATAATACAGTTCTTTGTATTGTGACTCGTGACAATGAACAGGTTTTCTGTATGTGATTGAACATTACTCCTAATCATCTATTATACGATCAAAAAATGGTGTTAGCGAAATTATCATCAGTTTATAATATGAGCATTTTGAGATATGTGCTTCATTCATTTTGGCATAATCATCAACAAAGTCCAACAATACAGGTCGAGTAACAGCTTTTATACGAATACAAATAAACGACAAAAACTTCCAGACTGCTCTTTGTTTCTCCGGGTATATGCTCAAGCTAGTATATTAAATTGTATAACTAATTTATGTTTACAATAGAATTGTTAAGAATTATATGGCTTGTGACATTTAGTACCATAACTATAGGAATTACTAGCTTATTCTACTGGCTTAGAAGATAGACACGTATAAGCTTTCTTACGTTTACATTATAGATTTTATAAATATGTTATACAATACGATGATTTCTGCTTGATTAATTATGCATTAAAAAGATCATATACGCATATAAAGTGAAAATTAGGGCTGCGGAGTCTAGAATTGGATTCGCAATGTTTTGGCGGAAGTCGGAAATCGGAGTCGTGAAAAACGAGCGACTCATTTCAAAGAATACTTCAACGAAAAATTTGTCGGACTCGTTGGTTAACATTTAATTTAATGCACGTAATTAGGAAAGATGGGAAAAAACGGACTTAAACAGACAAAAACAATACGTATTTTTATAAACATGACAAAAAAGTTTTTGTAATAAAACGAGTATGTAATAATCAATTAATTTGAATTATGAAAGCGATGAATATTATATTTTTTTAGAACGTAAACATTGTAACAGGGACATATATTATTTATGAACTAAAATGTTCTTCATTCAATTTATTGCGAGCAAGAAATAAGCTAGGTCGTTAAAACAGGAGAGAAGATGTATTGTGTACCTTTTCTACACAGCTATATATGAATGGGCGGATATTCGTTTGAGCATTGTTCTGACGATGGCGTGAGCCGAAATAGCTATCAACTTTATCGTAAAAAATCAACTATATTAAAAAAAAAATGTAGAACTAAAATACATTGCTATTTTTTTCACCGTGCTAAAATGTTTTTTAACAAGATAATTTTAAGAATATAAAACTTAGGAACTTCAATGTTTCAGTCATTTGTGTATTGAAAAAAAATTTTTTTTTGCGTATTTAACTAATATATCGTCAAAAACTGGACTTCCGAGGTTTATCCTCTAAAGCACAGATTTCTTTTATTTCACATATTTAAAAATGAAATATTTCGTACTCCAAAATTGGCAGTGGAAAGTCACTTCCTACGCAATATTCCATTATCATATTTTTTAACGTTTAATTTCAACATACGCTCGACGAATTTTTGAACAAATAATATATACAGCAATATGTGAACGAAATATCAAGCGTTATTACAACGACGTCGTTACCATGACAGCGAACATTTTTATTTACAATTAGCAACGGCAAAAAAACACCGTAAGTCCTAACCACGCTTAAAGTCATCTCGGTGAATCATCGGCCGGTAACCTCGATTAAAATCTTTAATAGTACCCCTTCGTTGGCCTTGATTGATGGTGCAAATCTTGACTCATCACATTGATCAGCGAACATTTTTTGCCACTATTAGTTTTTGCGTTTGGCAAAAAAATCGCAACCGAGTGTTGACGGTTTATTTTGACTGGAGTCTAAACACGCCAGACCGTATCGTGCCGCAGATATAAGTTACGTGTTCTTTTCTTTCAGTTCTCTGGCTAGATTCGATCTAGTGTTATAAGTTTTTTGTTCTGTATTTTTCTTTCAATAATGCTCTGATACTGCCAATTTGTAATATTGGATTAAATTTTACAAACCAGATATATAAAATAACTATTTACCCCTTGCCTGCTAATCCGCTTAAAAGATATTCAATCGACGTGTATTTCAAATAGTTATTTTAGCATATGTAGACTAATTTACGTAGATTACCAAGAAAATCTGGCTGTACTTCCGTACAAAAAAATGAGTTTTTTTACGAAATTTTTAACACTGTTGATACTCTTATATTTTTGACTATCACATATCTCCGCACTGCAATCTGTAAATTCATCAGTTGATACGCCAGCGCTCAGTGGGTTAAATATCAATCTGCACGTTGATAAGCCACGGAAGTCTTAACCCACTGATTGCTAACGTTACAACTGTTGAGATGGCTGATTGCGGTGTGTTGATAGTTATTACTAAAAAATAAATATAAATTTTCGCTTACAATCTATTATGTGCTTAAATATTGCTTGATTTTTAGTACTAATTCAGAACCGGTTTCGCCTATCGCGTGCATTATTAGCCGATAAATGAAAAAATGATGAAAGTAATATTAAAAAATATGTTTTTGTTATTTAAAATATCATACTTTCCCAACATGGAATGACAGTCCGTAAAATTGTTTAACACTTACTTTATTTAATAAAACTTTGAATTGCTTGATGTTGGAATATACTTTACAAAGTTGATCATAGAGGGGGTCAAATTGATGTATTTTTATAATTGATACTAAAAAAATAAATTAGTGTTAAAAGCTTTTTTTGTACTGCTTATCCCCCATAACTTTTTTAAACCGCCTGAATTAGTTTTTGATGTATTTATTCATATAGTTACAATATTCTTTCAGGCACAGGCTAGGGAAAGGTTAATGTGTTTACCGACAATTTTTGGAAGAAATGTATTGTATATAAAATCAATATCATATAATTACTTTCTAATTTATCTCGACGAAAAACTAATGTATTTTAATTTATCTATATGCTGATTACAATCATCGTAAATTACATTTTTTAATTAATTATTTAAGTGATTCTGAATTTTATTACAAAACTTTCTCAATTTTTAATTTTCATCAATTACTTATAAATTCATTAAATTCTGTTACGTACTTATTTTAGTAGTTATCTATTTGTTAACATTTTATTAATTCAACTATCCAAATATTTTGATCGTTTGAAAGAAACAATAAAAATCAGGTGACAGCTAAAAACACTGTTAAATTTGTGTCGTATCCGTCACAAAAGAAACAATGAGAATTCAATAAAAAATAGTCATATACCTCAAAAGGCTAAACGTGCATTTAAATATTTTTGTAAATTAACGACTACATTTTGATTCATTAAAAAACGGTCGCAATTAAGGACAGAGAAGGCCGCAAGTAACCAATAGTATAGTTGCTACATTGATTATTAAACGCAGCGAGAGTTATGCTTACTATTTTTTTTTTGTACAAAAGCGTAAATTCATTAATGAAACAAAATGGCTGGTCGGCTGCGGGGTAAAATTTGCATACAAATTGCGTAAGTGCTGTCAGCCCACTCGCGAATCGAGACTGGTACGTACATAACAGTGGCATAAATTTTGCGTGGCACAAGACGGTTGATAATTTCGATCGTATTAATGATTATCCATGATATATTTTTTATATTCAACTTAACCATAAGAAATAATTTAATCTTTTTTCTATTAAGCTCAGAATGTCTCTTATTCTTTGAATCTATCTTTTATTCTATTTGCTTAGTGCGTGGGACATCATTATCTGATATTGGTTCAACAGTCTTTCTTGGTATCTGAAATCGGTTATGCTTAACGAAATATGTTTCGCCACTTTGTCAGTTTAGATGGTTAGTTTATCAATTTCAAACAAAGGGATAGTATCGGTCGGTTCATAACTTCATGGTCGTTTGGCTGACAAATTATTTTATCTTGGCCGATGGAGTGACGCCGTATTTTTACAAGCGAATTTCCTGAAATGAAATAAATGTTATTTATGTCTGACCAATAATTTGTATCGCATTAAGTAGTATTATATCATCATACAGAAAACAAGTATATATATACTCATAAACTATTTCTAACTGCAAAGAGTCCATATTTGAAAGCGCTATTTTTTTAACGTAAGAACTGCAAAGCCTTTTAAGGTGTTAATTGTCACTTCTTGATGGAAAAGTGTGTTATTTTTAACAACGAAAATACATTTTTTTGGTACCATTTCCATAATATATTTTATGATCAGAACCGGTTTTGTTCATCGCGAGCATTATCAACTGACGGTAGAATAACTGATGAATAGCCGTTATAGAAACTAATTTGAATACCATATGAAGCTAGATCCCGTAGGCGTTTGGTATTTTCCAATACTAACAGTAAATCCTCTTGGTTTAATTTTTCTGGGAACAGAAGAAAAAATTGCATATTTTTGAGGCTCTTTAAAATGTTTTCACGTGGTACTTTTTATTTATTGGTTACACCTGTACCTGTCGAGTTTATTTATATCAATAAACTAGAAAATTATTTAATAGTGTCCGTGTTCTAATTGGCTCTGTCGTACGACATTTATTTTTCTACGATGCGAATTACATCCCACTTTATATTGCCAGAAAGCACACTTACACCGCGGCAATACTTTGACACAATATTGTGCCAGACGTATTGAAGGTATGAAACTTTCTCCATTTCGGCACAATTCCAATGCTTGTCGTAGTATTATCAACAGTTAAATTATTCGAATATCTAATGGATGGAAAATAATATCAAAGTATTCTTTCTAGTGCATACGAAATTCTATTCTCAAAGCCACAATTCAGAAATGAATTAATTGTTTTGTCCATCATAATATGTGTACACTTATAGCATATAGTATATTACTCTTAAAATCAATAGGCTGTCACTTTTCCGGAAATGACTACATATTTATTTTTCAGGCAACTAAATCTAAAAAGTTTAAAGGCAATTGAACGTCGTTAAATACTTACGTATTGGTATGGTACTCAAAATAGTATCGGTGTGAAAGGTTAAACTTATGGAACTTTTATTAATACGTATTTACAATATTTCATGTAAAGTTTTTTCTCTATGAAAAGGTATTAATTTATTATGTATTAATTTCAGTTTTGACGAATTAACAACATAGCAATTGACGGTGAAGCGAAATTAACTTACGTCTTGTTTAATTTACTAGTTTTATATTACCGTCTTATAATGATGCTGTTATTTCAAGCAAATATGCACGTATTCGATATATACACAGAATGTTTATAGCGGGCAATTGACTGTTTATGAAATGATTACCACAAATGGATACAATCTACGTTTATTCGTAGCATTTTAACTCGAAAGTTGTAGGAACTATTATTTCATTCAGATGTCTGCGTGATGAAATATTGCATCAAAATGTTGCGCCTGTCGGGGATGTCCTTAGCAACGGAAAACTCCTACGCTAACCGAAACCTGTCGCCCGAGTCCTTTCGCCTTACATTAATTGGATCATGTTAGACAACCGGCGTAACTATCATAGTCTATTAGTCTACTGCACTCTAGACTTGGTGTCTCTACGTTTAAACAATTCAGCCAATCGTAAAGTCCAGTTAAACCTATAACTATCTTAAATGGACATATATATGAGCCGGGTTTTATGTAATAAATCAGCCGCTCTTGGCTCAGTAAAGTTGGACATATAAATTTACATTTTCGTCAGGGTTTTAAGGAATATTTGAAAGCAATAATTCCCCATCTATAGTTTAAAAAAAATTCAATATAAGTGTCACATAAAGTAATATTGTTACACCTGTCCTGAAAATGAAAAATTCAACACTCTCGGGCTTTCGTAAGCTCACATCTGGGGACACTAGTTCGCTTACTGTAATGAAAACTTTCTTAAAAAGCTTTTAAACTCGATTCATAAATTACAATGCCAATACAATGCTGGTCAAGCTGTTTTCATAAATATATTCTTCAACCCCATGTCGGATTTCAAAACAATTCATATATAATAATATACGATTATTATACAGAATAATAAAAACAGCGAGCATTATCATCCGATTAAAATGAGCGAAATTATAAAAATCCTGATTATAAAATATATTGCGAACTTTTGAACTAATGTAAACTTTTTTATTAAAATTCCTTTCCATCAAGAAGTGACAGTTGACACATTATTGTTATCTTGTATTTTCAATGCTTCTTTCGGTTCCCTTCAATTTGAGGAACAAAAATCAAAACCAGTCAGTTGAAATCCACTGAAGTAGTCAAAAATTCTGTCGACTTGTTCAATGAAAATAGATTTTGATTCCTGACTAAATTGTAAATATGGCTTATTTACGGAAAATATATTCGCCCACCAATAAAAAAAGTATTTTTTGTTAAAAAAAAATATTGCAACAGTGTTTTGAAATCAAAAATTTTTTGTTCGTGAAACTTTCTATAAAATACATTTTTACATTATTTTTTGGGTCAGTAGTCGACGCAAGAAAATATAAACTCATAATAATTTAAAATCCGTATTAATTTCAGAATCGAATTGAATTTAAAACGCCGTTATCTAAATTGCGTAGATCTTATCAATAGTGTAAAGTATTTATTTAATTAATTATCTCAACATTACTTTCTCTGTTCGGTTTGTTAGCTCGCAAGAAGTTATCGTGTATTGAAACTTCGAAGACAATTAAACAAGGAGCGTTAATTATTGAATATTGCATAAGTAAGCTACAAATGGCGTCGTGTACGTGTTGATAACTTTGCGCACACCTCCGTTGCATTTAACCTAATTAAAAGAAGTACTGTTTAACCTTTTCGGTGCCGTCGAATACGACTGTCGTAAGAGCTTTTCGTCGCTCGCACATACAACACCAAATTTTAAATTGTGCAGGATAAGTTCTTTTGCCTTTGTACAGTCTAAATTCCTGGCAATTGATTAATACACATTAGCAAAAGATCAAACTGATTATTAAAATTAAGGTAAATGTAAAACTATCCTTAACGCGATTTCACGCCAAACTACGTTTTTATATAAACTTTGATATGTAAGTGAAAAAATAGGTAGTAACCTCTAAACATTTATTTAATTCCATTCTATTTTCTTCGTTTAAGACATGACATATCATAAATAATTAGTTTATAATAATCTCTTGACAAATTGTTCCATCGATCAATTGCTATATAATATATTATAGTATAAAGCCATCTTTTAACTTTTTAAATATTAAGCCATTTTTCCGCAGTTAGTTGCTTTTTAAGATCCGTGTACGATTAAACTCGTACCTAAGTAACGTAATGTAAAGTGGCATTCTCTTTTCATTCTTACTGATCGTGCTTTTGAAAACGAAAGCTTGATACTGTAAAATGATAATTATTATTGTTGTACAAGACCAGCGAGGTGCATATTATTATTTTATTGTTTCGGTTTTACTCTTTCGCATATTAAGTTTTTTTTACAAAAGAGTCTGCCAGCTCTACAACAGTATTTTCTTGTATTTTTTTATTTGAGGGACGTTTTTATATTTTTAACGTATGATGGGGGGGGGGTCTGTTATGTGACTCGATGATCATGTGATGCATTCAGTATTTTCTTTCAATTACTGTTATTAATTAAATAATTAACTTTGAATGATGAAGTGATACTGCAATTTTGCTGTGATATACAATCAGAGAGAGCTTTAGAATATTGTATTTTGTTACGAATATTCAAGAGTGGCCCACTCCTCAAAACTCGTTTTCAGATTGTGAAGAAGATTATCTTGATTATTTCTGTATCTAATTATTTTAATTTAATTTATTTTCTCGATAAATCTCATAATTCAATGGAAGTTTTATAAATCTAGCGGATCAATTAGTTTACATGATGTAGTGGTAATATATGACAGACGAGGGTTGTGGACAAAGAAAAGTGGCTCTGTAAAAGGCCCTAAACCTAGCATTGCAGATGTGCCAATTTGTCTAAATGAATGAGTTGCGAAAAAGATGTTTGACTGAAGTTTATCTTTGAAATATGACATGAAAATGTGTGAGACTGTATGAAATCCATTAAAAAAAATTCTCACTACTGTGTGATTCTTGGTAACATATAATTAAAATTTATGTGTTTGCTATGTTAACACTTATTCCTTAGGTCGTTCAGTCGATGCCCTTCCTCAACCGATGGAGGTATCACAGGGTGGAAGATCTTCGGGGACTTGGGGCAGTTTTGTCTTTAACAAGATCAGGTCGCTCTGGTCGGCCAACACCTCCGTTTCCAGAGGGCTTAACCAACTAGCAGGCACGGAAATTTAAAACGATTTTAGCGTGACAATTTTTTGCCTGAGTTTTCATTTTGTTTTGATTGTGTTTTACTTCATCTGCATTTGAATGAAAGACAACATTAACGGAATAATATTCATATATGTAACTGACAAATTTCAACTGTTCGTTTATTTTAATAACTGGCACGATTTGATTAAAATACAGAACGTTTTACATAAATTACTGACCGTTTAGTTTAATAACTGACCACATACATACACACAGATACAGTGAATACTAACTGTTTTAAATTATAACTGATTAAAAATTCAATGAGATACTGGCCCGTTAAATTCATGTCATAATTAGATTTTCTTAGCTGTCAATCTGCCATCCGCTCGTTGATCTCAAATAATGTGATAAATAATCGATATAATTTAATAGAACATATAATTTGAATTGGAGCGTCGTTGTTCATTTGTTATACTGTAATATTAAAACAAATCTCTTTTCAAATGATTTTTCAACAACAAGATTTAAAAAATGGAAAACTTATCAGCCCATTACCGATAAAAAAAAATCAAATTAAAATGTGGGCTAATTTAAATCGTATAATGAAATTTGTAAGTCAAAATACTCGTGAATATCAGCATGTTCACGTTTACCGTTTATAGCAAAAGTCTCAAATTCGTGATCACACATTGCTTTTTCAGATGATAATGTTTGCCATTCTCTTTGATGCTCGAAAAATACTTTTGCAGTAATATTTTGTGTACATACGAAGACACTTAAAATAATGTTACTTTACACAGTCAATTGCTAAAAAATCCATTTTTAATAACCTTGTTTGTAAACTTGTTACCCACATGTTAAAAATTGCACGGATATACAAGATAAAATGAAAAATACAATCAATATTTGTTTTTTGAGATTGCTACCGAACTTTTCACACCGTAACGCTTTTGAATAATGATGTGTGTTTAAAGGATCAACGACACCATTAAAATTTGTTAGATAAAACTGGTAAAAACGTCATGTTATTCAATTATCTGTATTTTCATTTTTAATATGTAAACTATAAATTTTAATGGAAAGGCATGGCATTTTAAAAAGTAAAAACACATTTATTTCCGCAGTATATTTTATGATCAGGATCGGTTTCGCTCATAGAATATATTGTGGAAATAATTACTTATAAAATATGTGTTTTATTATTCAAAATATCTGAATTTCCTAGGAAGTACACAAAATTCTTTAAAAAATTTACTCTGGTGCCAAATAAAATTTGAATAAAAAAGTAGATAAATATAATAAAGCCTGTATATATTTTTGCGTAAAAATTTATTCTAACGAGATATTGCTCGAAAGCTTAAGTTTAGTAGGAAAATGAGACGAAAGCTCACATATTGTTAAAAAAAACTTTGCAGTCAAATATAATAAATATGGCCAATAAAATACAGTGCTTAAATTTTACATAATTATTTTGCCATACGTTGGTTAACTGCAGTTATGTTCATTATGTCAAAGTTTTCCGCAATGTTGTCTTTCATTCATTCGCCAATTTCTAGTCGCCGACCGTTTGCCGTGTTCCTAACAACTGCCCCTACCTTTGCACAAAGCGAACACCTGTTGGATACTTGCTAAATGCACTTGCATCGATAATAATACGACATAGGAAACGTTTTACGAATGTATCAAGCTAATTATAATATTTTAAAGAAACTCATGTATTTTTAAGTCACAATAACAATGCACCGGTCGAGTTTGTTTTAAAGTAGTTTGTATTTTATTTGCACGGCACATATGTTTTCAAGAGAAAATATATTGTTTTTTTATTATTATTACAGATGTTAGTAATTCAAAAAAATCATAATTTAAAATATTGAGGTCGAGCTTTGCATTTCAAATAGTTTTATTTGAGATAATAATTTTTTGAAAACGTGAGCTTTTACTGTTTTTGACATTGCCTAAGATTAAATGTATTGTTTCATTTTCTCTGTATATAATCCGGTAAAGAAATAGCATAGCGAGTTGAAAATAGTCACATTAATTCAAAATCAAGCCAAATTTCATTGTGTGTTACAAGTGAACGCTAAATTGCTCACTGCTTGAGATATTTTATTTAAATAAATAAAGCGTAATTTTGGTACTTTTAACACATTTTTTAAATATATTCAAGACCGGTTTCGTTCATTGTGATCATTATCAACTGATAGTGCAGTCATGATCGTTATCAGCCACGGTCATTATATAACATATGTGAAATATATGTGAAAATAGTAGAAAAATGTGCTTTATTTTTTATTTAACTATTATATAATGCACTTCCACTAAGGAGTGCTAGTTAAGACCTCAAAATCAATCAATATTTTCTTAATTTCGTCCTTTAGAAAGCTTCCTTCTATCAGCGTTACATAATAAACTAATTTATTGATTGAATTGGCATTCAATTGGTAGAACTCCATTATAACATGGTGAAAATATATAGATAAGCAAATGTTAGTTTAAGCATAGTTCTGACGATGGCGTGAGCCGAAATAGCTATCAACTATATTTGTTAAAAATAATTTTGTAGAACTAAAATACATTGCTATTTTTTCACCGTGTAATAAACTAATATTTGATACACATTGTTTTTTATAAATAGTTTAGATTTGAAAATATACATCGATTTTTGTGTACCATTTACTATCCGATTAACACACGTTAAATGCGAGGGAAGTGTTAAAATATTGCTACAAAACACGAGGGAGCATAAATTATTTTTCAAGCTTTTTTATGTTACGTGAAACAGAGCACAGCTTAATAGTTCAACAATTTGAAACGAATAAGTAAGTCTGTCTAATTCCCCCTTACTGTGTCCTTAACGTTAAATAAATACGTCATATTTCTGAGATAACAATCATGAAATTGTATGCACTAAAATTTTATTATTGAACTCACATACACGCTTGCACTGAGTTATTCAATTATAAAACAGCATGATCTCGTAGTGTACTAATTGTTTTTTTTATTTATATAAAACCATTATAATTGCTTATTTTTAATTTATTATAGTTTTATTGATTTTTATATCAGATCGTGTTTGTATTTCCTACTAATAAAACACGTTTCGTTGTGTTGCTTTTTTACCTTGGAATTTATGCATTCGTGACCAGAATTCGCTTCGGTCGGACATAATAATATGAGATATTACCATTATATTTATGCATAATTTATTTACAATCTATGCCATGTATGTTTGCTATATCACTAACCGCTAATGTATGGCTTGTGTCAGGGATGGCGCTACGCGGGTTCAAACCTCGGAACCCGGCCTCGCACTTTAAAAGGCCCCACGCTGGTCAGAAAATCTAAATTTTAACTGACCATACAAAAATATTATACGTGGATTCTAATTTAGAAGGAAAAATATATCGTCAGTAAATAATGTTCGAAAATGGTGACAGCTATTTCGGCTTACGCCATCATTAGACTTATAGCATTAGCCGAAATAACTATCAATTGAATATCTTGAAATTTATAGCACTAAAATACATTGCTATTTTTTCACCGTGCTATAACGAAGTTCTAACAAGTAAATGCGAGTTCAGTCAAATTTTTTTTTGGTCAATATTAATGGAATTATATTTATAGATTGAATTTACATTTACTTAGTAGAACTTCATTATAAAGCGGTGAAAAATATTAATGTGTTTTAGTTCTACAAAATTTATAAATATTTTATTTATAAAATACAAAAATACATGCAATAACAATTTTCATTCACACCCATTGCCAATTTAAATTTATTTCATAGAATGTACCTCGACAAATTTTTTTTCTACGAGAACTGCTCGTTACTTATTTGCTTAAAATTTGCTTTTTCAATGAGACTAGGTAAAAATAGAATGAAACTAGAGTCGTAGGTCTCATTTTTGTGGGATCAGCTTGGTGGTATAAAATCTTGGGAAACGTTTCTATAGGAGTAAATTATTATAAAATATTAACATTTTTTAGTTGACCCTGCATAATTTTGTAACCCGGCCCCGCAAACGCTGCGCGCCAGCCCTGGTTGAATGTGTATACACTAGACTCGATAATCAGTATTCAGTGATTAGCTAGGGCACGATTCTGAAGTTTTAATCCGTATTATGTTACCGATAAGTATCGAATTATTGTGGATTAAGACAGTTTAAGCAGAAACGTATACCTATACTTTACGAGACCCCTTTAAATTATGCAGTAAAGTGGGTAATCAACCCAAATTAATGCATATTTTAGTGCTTATTAATTATATTGGTCGAATGGAATTTTGTCTTTTTGGGTGGCTATGAATGAAGGGTTCGAATATTATAGAAAAATTTAATAAGTTATACTGTGTACATAACTGTCTTATTCGAATTGTTCTTTGGAATCAGTCTTCTTGAAAACCATCCATTGTGGCTTAATCGAAGGTAATGAACTCATTTATGTCGGAAGACCGTATAAATAATTTTCAATTAGATATGTGCACGCATTTAAAACTATATCTTAGTTAATATTATATACGGCCGTATGCATCCCACTCTAAACTAAAAAAAAAATTTCAGTTATATGACGGCTACAAAACCAACGGAATAAAATTGAAATGTAGTTTTTCAGCGTTAATGACATCGACGAATGTATTTTTATTCAAAACCATTGAATATTAAAAAAAAAGAGTTTCTCAAAATGTGACGCAAAAATATGTAATGGAAATCATTGTTCAGCGGCTACAAATCTACTGCCCGCGGGCCTCATCTAGTCCTCCTAAATATTTTCACCCGAGTACCGATTTTACATTTATAAATAATAATGATTTAATTTCGATTTTTTTATAATTCACCCATTATGATTTGGGATACGACTTCTATGATAGATCGTGGATCCGGAGCAAAATAAATTCTGTTTTTTTTGAGGCGAATATAACTCGACGCAAAATAAATAAAAACAAATAACAACAATCGAAAATGTACGATCAATTTATTGATTGAATTGGCATTCATTTGGTAGAACTCCATTATAACACGGTGAAGAAACCAGTCGAGCTAAGGAACATGTAATATCATTCAACAGTAAAAAAAATAGATTCACATTTCGCTAAATACGTTATAAAGGAATCACATATACACAATATAAATTCAAACTCAGCGCCTAAGTGTTTGCATCTTTGTAATAAAGGTCGCAAGATGACGGCTTTAGAACAGCTGGAAATCAATTGGTATCAATTATCACAAAGGATTCTTAACGAGCAAACTGATATATGTCGATCGCCATTGCCTTAACCCGCTACGGGGAGCCGTTTTGTCTCCATAATGGACCATTTCCGTGCCATGTGTAAACTTATTGATATAGCCGCCTTTTTAGTTTCATTTACAATTTTTAGTTTTATTGCGAGAAAGAAACAAGCTAGGTCGTTAAACAAGAGAGAAGATGTATTGTGTACCTTTTCTATACAGCTATATATAGATAAGCAAATGTTCGTTTAAGCATAGTTCTGACAATGGCGTGAGCCGAAATATCTATCAACTATATCTGAAAAAATAATTTTGTAGAACTGAAATACATTGCTATTTTTTTTTTCACCGTGTTATACGATCAAACACTTCTCGTAGAATCTTTATGCTTTTTCCGGCATTCCAACTTAAAAAAAAAAAAATTCAAACCCACTCGTTTTTCAAAATGCTTGACGATACTTTGTTCAAAACATTGCTGATGCAGTTTGAGTGTGTTTTAAAATGTTTGTTTACATTTTAATTTGTTTACATGAACACATGGTATTCTTGAACATATGGCCGAACAAACGGTCAAACATCTCGACATTATCTCTTTTATTCTACTCCTACATAGTGTATGTTCATAGACATTTAAAAATTAACATCATCTCTTGTTATGCGCTGCCCACCGACCGTTGATTCGTTTCATCAGCTGCTATAAAAATGAAATCAAATATTTAGTGACAAAATTCACATGTTTATAATCAAGGCGGGTGGGATGGCCACCCACTCTCCACGCCAAATTTGTACTATAGAAAATCATCCCACTTTGTTTTAACGCGTTTTATGTTCAACGCAATAAGAGTCTACGATGATTATTTATCAACAAATGATTTTGAATAGGTATATCAATTAACCGCTTCAATACCGCGAAGACATATGTGTCCTCTAGGCGGGGACGACGCGAATACCGTAGGGACATACGCGTCGACAGACTTTTAAAAATATTTATAAAATATTCCAATTGGAAATATCGTGTAATTTTTTCACATATTGCTAGCGACATCTATCTATTATCATGGAAAAAATTGTGTCATTCCTGTTAATAAATATTACCGAAAAATCAAATTCAGTATAAATCGACGTAGAGAGGTTGCTAGGGGTATCACTTTCGGTATAATCCATACAATTGGAGCGTGAATGATTATGCAGCGAAATAATGCAAGTCTAAATGTTACCCTTGGCCAACTTTCACAAATTTCAACTTTTGTTTTGAAATTATACCTGAACTCTTGCTTGTGCCAGCTTGTGACAGCCCTGATTTTTTCTCTTTTTACACACAATTATTTCAGTTGTCAATATCCTGTCCCTATTATTCAATTTTAATTATTCAAACTAATATTTACTTTTCATTAATGTTTTATAAAATATTATCAATGATAGTGACAACCCTTAAAAAAAGTTGAAATTTCGACACTTTGATATTAAAAATTCAAACAATATATGTCAATTTATAAATAAAACAATTATACATAAATTCGATAAGTATTTTTTAAGATAAAAGAAAACTCGCGGTATATGAATGTCACCTAGCTTAAAATTTCGCGGTACTGAAGTGGTTAAACAATTTTTTTTTTAATTGTCAAGTTGAAGGTTTATCAAATCATCACATCATATTATCATAACAATAAAGGAAAAAGATTTATGGAGTTTTCATGGAAAAGTTTCCCGACCTTTTTTTCTTCAATTTACACGCATCTCCGATTAACGCGGATTTACCGCGTAAAAAGGAGCAAGGAACTAATAAAAATCTCAATATATGTCCCATTATACAATATGCGAAAATGAACTCGTCGATTTCATATTAAATTTGAAGACTCGTTCCGAAAAATCCGCGTAAAAAAAGATCCGTATAAAGAATATTAATTCAAGATCGTAGTAAATGCATGTAATAATGACTCTTTTGTAGTGAATTAAAATAATACTCTAAATAATCTTTGTTTAGTATTATTTAATTAAATTGATATATATATATATTTCATCAAATGGTGTTGAATGGTATTTTTTGTTACCGAAATTAAATGATTTTATAATTATTTTTTTTTATGTTTTATTGATACTATATTCAAAATATGTGAAATTGACTTTTCAATTAATGTACACTCGTAGGCATGGTCTAATTTTTTAATGTGTCCATTCTTAAAAATGGAATGTAGCAAGAGTGATTAACTAATTACTAGTACCATTCCAGCCGTATCATTATACCCTCACTATCTAAAAAATAATAAATCGAATAACACACAGTTATGTCATAATAAACCCCATAATAATACATAAGCCTCACATTGATACCAAATGTGTTCCTAAAAAAGTATGGCACTATAATTTTACTTTTTCAAAATGTTTAACTATCTAAGGGTTAATAACAAGTTTTGCTTTTCTACTAACATATCATCTAAATACCAATGTAGCCGAATGTTGAATGTATTTACAAATAAAATGAAAGTTAGCTGTTCAGTATTATTTCTGTGTTATTAATTCAATGCATTTCTCTTTGCAGATGACGAGGGTGGTAATATAAAGCCGATAGGACTTAGCGAGAACAGAAAAGGAAACCAGAACGAATTATACATGCGTCTAGGGCTCTTCATGGGAGACAGCGCCAGGAGTAAGAGGCAGAAGCATAAGTCCATCGCCAGAGACAGCTGCACTTCCCTGGCCAGTCTCGACACTCACACTCTGGCCTCCAATAACACCAGCCCTGTAAGCATACAATTTTCTTTAATGACAACTTGAAATTTTGCTAGTGAGCGAATCAAATTTTTTTCTTGTAAATACGCCTTAAAGTAATAACGCTATAAAATAAAACAGACATTCTCATTTCCTATAAAATCACCAAAATGTTCCGCACAGTTGATGACTACGACTAAAATTACATCTTTAATTGAAACACAAAGGAGTGCTTTCACCTATTTGGCATAAAATATTGATCATACAGAATAAAAATATATTTTCGAGTTGCCAACATACGCTCCACCCTTTTTTTACTTATGATATCAGTATATTCAGAAAATTCATTATCATAGTTAGTTCATACTGTTTTGACATTTCATATCTTTTATCTATAGGGTCCGCCATCTAAAGTTTTTTTTTTCAACTAGTGCTTATTTCGTGAATGTTAACACTTAGCTCATGTCTGATTTGACAGATAATTAGTTTTATCCTTCCGCTAAACGAATATGGTTGTGTATACGCTTGAACAACGCTGGGAAATATTGCGACATTACTTTGAAAATCATGGTAATGTTGCAGAATGTGTGCGAAAATTGCGTACGGATTTTGGAAGAAGAGAAGCACCGTCAGCTCCGTATGTTCGTTATCTTGTGAAAAAGTGAAAGAAACTGGCATCCTCATCGATAAACCAAAGCGTGAAAAGCCAAAAACAGTGCGTACACCCGAGAATATTGATGCTGTGGCAGAAAGTGTGCGTGAAGCGCCATCAACATCAATTCACCGTCGTTCTCAACAATTGAACATTTCGGAGACATCATTGAGACGAATTTTGCATAAAGACCTTGGTATGAGGCCATACAAAGTCCAATTGGTTCAGGAGTTGAAGCCAACTGACCATCCAATGCGTTTTCGCTTCGCTGATGGGCCTGCGATCGACTTACAGAAGATGCCGATTTTGCCAAAAAAATCATCTTTTCGGATGAAGCTCATTTTGATCTTGGCGGGTATGTAAACAAGCAAAATTGTCGCATTTGGGGCACAGAAAACCCGCACGCATACATTGAAAAGCCGGTACACCCAAAACGAGTCACTGTTTGGTGCGGATTTTGGTCCAGAGGCATAATTGGGCCATTTTTCTTCGAAAATGAGCAAGGAGTGGCCGTTACAGTCAATGGCGATCGTTATTGGACCATGCTGAACGAATTTTTGTTCACAAAAATTGAAGAGGAGGATATTGGCAACATTTGGTTTCAACAGGACGGCGCTACGTGCCACACAGCCGAAGCTACACTCGATGTTTTGCGCCCTGTTTTTGAAGATCGCATTATCAGCCGCAGAGCTGATGTCGTTTGGCCACCTCGGAGCTGCGATTTGACACCGTTGGACTATTATTTGTGGGGTGCCCTCAAAGATAAGTGTTACGCCGACAAGCCAGAGACAGTTGACGCTTTAAGGACAATATTCGTGAAGCCATTGGTGAAATACAGCTGCACACAATCGATAATGTGCTTAAAAATTGGACCGATCGTGTAGGCTACTGCATGGCCAGCCGAGGCAGCCATTTGAATGTAGTTATTTTTCATTATTAACCGGAAGGATTGTACTTTCAAATAAAAAAAGAAATTTGAGAAAATATTAGTAGTTTTTTTTTTATAGCATTTTCAAAAAAAAAAGTTATTTGGCGGACCCGGTATAAACTTTATAGTTTTATTTATATGAACTTATCTCTCAAGCCGACCTCAAGTCGAACATAGTAATTTCACTCAACAAAGGTTGTAAGAGTCATGTAAAACTTTTTTGTTTCTCTTGGAAAACTTTTATAGAAAAAAGACAGCGATAGTATACAAGATTCATATTTTTTTGATTATAGCAAATGTTTTCTGTTCAAGGTTTCCACCCTTACTGGATCATCAGAGGCTGATGTGAGTGTTATGACTCGAAGCAAAGAACAGACCTCGGATTCGATAGGATCATTAATGTCGATGTCCATGTCTGGCAACAGCAACTGTTCCTCCAGTCCTGTCAGTAGGAGACATTCAGTTACAAGTGAGTACATATCTTTGTGTAATTAATATTTGTCAAATTCACTTATAAAAAAAAACAATTTCCATTGCTTACAAACTTAATATGACTAAATACATCATGAACTCTCAAGTGAAATAACACTTCATAACTGCATAAATATTTATTTGTTTCACCTTTATATGCTTTATTTTATTTCTAGCAACACAAAACAAAATCGATGAGTTAGGATTTTTCAAGAACAGAAGAACATCCGCAAGACGATCTGCCAGAACTGGTACTCGATTAGCTCCTACAGTTGATGCAAAAAAATGTATGTTCATTTTATCAGAATTTCTCTACAATTTTTATTGTTTCTTTTAACTATAATAATAATTGGAAATAAAATGTCTGGTGGCTTTTATGTGCTCAAATAATATTTTTCTACCATCTGGCATGCCTAGCCAAAATATCGTTCTTAACATTAAAAACACTAGCTAGTAATAAATGAACTTAATGTCAATAAAGAAAGCCTTTCGATTTAAATTTTTTTTTTACAATATAGTAATGATATTAAATCTTATTCCAGTATACCCGCCTATACCACAGCTGACGCTTCGTCCACTCTTTTTTGAAGTGCCTGTCCCTGAACAAGAGCCGCTCTTCATTGGAAGACAGTGGCTCTTCCAGGAAATGGAAGAAGCCCTCAACTCCTCATCGCCGGGAATAATCATTTCCGGGGAACCGGGAACCGGGAAAACGGCAGTCATCCTTCAGCTCGTGGAATACTCCTGCTTTGGAAGAAAAAAGGATTCGATATATGATCATGTCAGGGAAATGTCGGACATCTGTTCTGATGTTCCAACCATGGACGTCAATATGAAACTACTCGCTAGTCTTGCTTCACAAGTTGTCGCTTATCATTTCTGTCAGGTAAGATTATAAATTGCTTTTAAATTTTGTCATACTTTGCTTTGATTCACACAGTGCTTTTTCTCATTTGATTCTTTTTAACAATGCAACTTATTGATTTGATGATAAAACAACTGAACATTGAAAACAATTGAAAATAATTTGCTTTGGTACTCCAATTAGTATAAGTCATAATAAAAATACAAAGGATACCCAGTGACAGTCTAGTTTCAAGTTTTATCACATGATACCATCAGGTGTAATCAAATAAACTTTTTTATGAGGTGGGTTTTTAGACTATTTTGCATTTATAGATATTTTTAAGGTTCCTAAAAAAAGGCTATAAATTTCTTTTCATAATTTCAAACAGATCCAATAATGTTATGTTCATATATGCGCATGATTATTATTGTTTCACAGTGAAAAAATAGCAACATATAGCAATGTTCTACAATTTTTTTTAATATTGTTGATAGCCGTTTCGGCTCACGCCATCGTCAGAACTATGTTTAAACGTACATTTGAACAAATATCAGTCTGTCGCCAGTCCTCAAACCATTGCGAGGGGCTAATTCTTTTCTGTAATAAACCATCTCTGTCCAGTACTTAAACTTATTGAAATTGCTGCCTGTTTAGTTTCATTTACAATTTTAATTTTTTTAGTTTTATTGCTAGCAGGAAATAAGCTAGGTCGTTAAAACAGGAACGAAGATGTATTGTGTACCTTTTCTACACAGCTATATATAGATTAGTAAATTTACATTTAAACATATTTCTGATGATAGCATGAGCCGAAATAGCTATCAATTATATAAAAAAAAAAATTGTAGAACTAAAATACATTGCTATTTTTTCATTGCGTTATAATGGAATTCATTCAATATATTTTTGGTTCACTTAACCATAATTTCACAAAGTTTATTTCTGTTTTTTTCAGGCTGACAACAACAGTACCTGCTTAGTGGGAGAATTTGTTCACTCACTCGCCGCCCAGCTTTGTCAATCGCCCCGCCTGCAAGCGTACAGAGAATATTTACTCGGAGAACCTCACCTGCTGGGCTGCCTCTCCATCAAAGAGTGCATTGCTGATCCGGATCTCGCTTTCAAGAGGGGAATAATTGAACCCCTTATAACCTTGCGAAGAAACGAAAGCATAGATCAAAGCAACAGCGTGATATTAATTGACGGTCTTTGCGAAGCGGAATATCACCGGCCGGACCACGGTGACACCATTTCCTCTTTCCTCACAAAACACACTTCTGAAATGCCGGAATGGCTTAAAGTCGTGGCAACTGTACGATCTCCGTTCGTTGAGTTAACGAAACAGCTTCCGTACGCAAGATTAAGCGTAGATGAATACCAGTCATCCGATAACGTTCATAGAGATATTTTGGATTACATCACCCTAAGAATGCAGATGAACCCGTCTATAGAAACAAACATCAAATCGGTTCTCGGAAAGCACGATAGATTACTGAAATTTTCTCACCACATGCTTCAGTTGGCCCAAGGATCGTTTTTGTTTGTAAAACTGCTGTTGGATTTGATCGAGAAAGGAAACTTGGTCGTCAAGTCTGCAAATTATAAAGTCCTTCCCGTGTCGCTCGCGCAGATCTTTTTATTACAACTGAATCTTAAATTCCAAACGATGCAGGCATTTGAAAAGGTCTCTCATATATTGAGCGTATGTTTGGCGGCTCTCTACCCGCTGACTCTCGTCGAGATATATTACTCTGTCAATTCGCTACTCGTGAATTCATTTTTGCAATGGGAAGAATTCCTGCAGAGGTTCGCCACGTTATCCAGTTTTCTCGTGAAGCGTATCGACAATACGTACATGTTCTTCCATCCGTCGTTCAGAGAGTGGCTCATTAGGAGAGACGACGGAGAGAGCCCTAAGTTTTTGTGCGACCTCAGAGCGGGCCATTCGGCTATCGCATTCAGGTTGTCGAGAGTGCAAGCGCCGTTGGATGCGGAAAAAACTCTAGAGCTCGGCCATCACATTTTAAAAGCGCATCTTTATAGAAACTTAGGTCCGGCTCCTGTCGGGACGTGTTCGAGAGACTTACAAGCGGAATGGGTATCCGAGAGTGCGGCAAACGTCAGCCAAGCGATTTCAACTTTGCGAAATATCTACAATCCTAACGTGAAAGTCTCCCGGCTCATGTTGTTAGCGGGAGGCTCCCCCGACTTTGTGACTGACTATTTGGGCAATTCACCGCTGCTGGGAATATATGCGTATCAAGGAATTCTCTCCATGGTGCAAATGCTGCTGGAGTTCGGAGCTAACGTTCAACTTAAAAATTCTCAAGGATGTTCCGCTCTCATTCTCGCCTGTCAAAAAGGACACACCGATGTTGCAAGATGCCTTGTAGCTGCAGGTAAAATTTTAAATATTATTTAGCAAAATATCCACATGTTTTGTTATAAAGTTTATATGCCCTGACTGTTTAATCAAATTAATCTTTACTGAATGAATTCGAGCACACAATACTTAATGGTAAAACTTTATCCCATTAACCAAGTGTTGTGTTATCTATTATCAATTGCCTTTTCAATATTTTTTATTTAATTATATCTACTTCTTGAGGAATGGATACTTTACATATCTCAGTCATATCAGTCATATTTAGTACGAGTACGAGTAGTTCAAGTGAACAAAAGAATTTAATAAAATTCCATTTCCGTTTAATCGTCCACCTTCCTGGAATCAACACAGAACATAATAAGAATCAGTTGCAAACGGAATTAATAGTTCCAAAAAAAAAATCAAAAATATATTTACTTGGTTCTTGAAATAATATGTAATATTCTTGCAATATTGACCCATAGTAAAACAAGTGTTTTTTCTTCATCCGTAGGTGCAAATCTTGGTGAAATTGATCAGACTGGTCAGACGGCTCTTGTTCACGCTGCAAGAAAAGGTCACGGAACAACTGTAGCTTATTTACTGGGATGTGAAAGCCCCAGAAATCAAGACAACGATATACTAGGTGCCCAACACGCGCTGGTCGGTGCCGCCCAAGCGGGTCACCTCAACATTGTGGAATATTTGATTGACACCGCAGACTTGGAGGTATGTTTTTGTTTATGTAAACTGTAAATTGATTTTTGTTAAATATATGACGGTTTTTCTAAAAAATATAGTTAGTTGCCTAGAGTAATGCTCTCCAAACTTTCAACATTTGTGTACCTCTTCTGTAATTTAAGTAACACCAAGTACCTCTCATCAAATAAAAAACCGCATATACTACAATAAAAATCGAAATATAATTATGTTTCCTTATTTTTTGTTCATAAAACCCAGTACAGCATTTTCACCTATCACACTTTGGGTAATACTGACCTAGAGCATAATTTCACTAATACAATGTTTTGTTTTAAACTATTTTTTGATTGAAAATATCTCACATAACAGAGATATAACGTAGATAAAATGATCATTTGAAGTTTGGTATTCATTTGCTGATTTACAAAAAAATCACATATAGTATCAAACTCTCTATTACAAATTATCGATTATCATAATTTAATGATATCCTTGAAATCTTTCAGATGGACTCCATATGTTCAATAACCGGGGAAACAGCTCTCACTGCAGCGTGCGGATCGGGAAGTTTTTGCTTAGCAGTTGTGGACTCTCTCATCCAACGAGGGGCTGATCTCAGAAGTCCGAATCAAAGAGGAATGGACCCGATATGTCTGGCCGCTCGAGGAGGACACAATGTCATAGTAGAGAGGCTACTGTTGGCCGGCGGAACCTTCACCAACCCAAATAAAAATCCGTTAATTATCGCAGCAGCAGAAGGACACCCTAATGTTGTGGATATTTTACTCGATCATGGTAATTACTTGTCTATTTGAGAAGATGAATCATTTTTTTTCTCAATATAACCTGAACTGTATCATTTTTAATTTTTTACAGTGTATATAAAAATAGTTTTGACTTTGAAGATATTTTATTATTCAATCATTCTTTCAAAAAAGGAAATAATCATTTTTGAATTATTACAGCTTTGTACGGGTTCCACATGTTTGTCACTAACAACCCAGGTTTTGCTTTTCGGTATTTTCAGGCATTCTATCACATGGATGCAACAGAACTGACAGTGTATCTGTGTCAGTTCTGTGCCGAAAGGCGAAACCCGGGTCGTTGATGACAAAACACGTGGAGTTGTACAAAGTTGTAACAATTCAAATTTGATATTGAAATTCCATCCTTCAGTCGATATCATAAATTATACAAATCATCATTGTTTTTAATAGTTCATTGAAGCATGAAAAAGGGTGAAAATTTACTTTATTTTACCTAAACCCTGTTGCATTACACTATTACTAAATTAATTCTTATTCAATATCAAACATTCCTAGAGCTTAATCCTATATCTGATTAAAGAGCAACGGTTAATGCCATTGTCGTACGTCAATATCTTGTCAGACCAAAAGTCAGTCATATCTAAGAAACGTGAGATATTTATAGCCCTAAGAAGTCAATTTATTTATTTTGGAATACCTCATAATATAAAACTAATGTTTACTGTACACCTCTAATATTTCACATTCATCAGACTGATGGGGGTTTCTTTGACTAATCTTCTCTTTCTTTTACCAGGTGCCGACGTAAATGCAACTGATGCGGAAGGAGTGTCAGCCCTTGGCTGGGCGTGTCTCCGCGGCAGGCTCGGTTGTGTTTCCGCTCTGCTAGACAGGGGTGCATCCATTTCTCAAGCAGATTCTGTGGGGCGTACGCCTCTTTGCCTGGCGTGCGGCAGCCACCCCAATATTGTTGAAACTCTTCTCGAAAAAGGGGCTAAGATGGAATGGGTGGATATCCACGGGATGCGACCGTTAGATAGAGCCATCGGACAGAAGAATATACAGGTATGCTTTTAATCAATCAATACATATAATTTATTTTTAAGTATTAGTCACACCTCATTTCAAATCATTCATTGTTTTTTTTTTTTTAATCATTCTGATGAGATAATAACAACAATGGTAAACTTTGAACGTTAAACAAATCAAAAAACCGTTTTTTGTTCTATTTGGCTTACTTTTTGATGATAATTTTGCATTTTGTTATCGAATGCTATTTTTGCTTAGTAAGGTGTTATATTTATATAATAAGCACTGATTCATTTTTTGAATTGTTACAATTTTGTACGATTCCACATGTTTTGTCACTAACCACCCGGGTTTCGCCTTTCGACATCTTCAGCCATTATATCACACGGATGCAACAGAACTGACTCGTTACTGACAAAACATGTGGAATCGTACAAAATTGTAACAATTCAAATTTGATATTGAAATTCCATCAAGCACTTTCAGTCGATATCATAAATTAAAACTGATTCATTTGTTGATATTTTTCAGGTGGTGCAATGTTTCTTGAACAGAGGTGCTAAGCTTGGACCTGCTACCTGGGCAATGGCCGCCGGCAAACCAGAAATACTGTAAGAAATCTCGCTATTCATTTTTTCCATCACTGCCATTTATATTTATATTTTTGTTCAGATCAGTTTCAATAATTCATTATCAGTATTATTAATCATGGTCACTAACAAATTAGATCATTTCAACAGTAGTTATATTTTAATGAACCATATTTTTTCAAGATAGTAAAATAAAAAGCACATCCTAGTAGTGAGTTGACTGCTTTGACCCTATTTTCGTGATCACAAAAAGTGACTCCAAAGACATGAACACATTATTATCAACTGTCACTAATTCGTAGATCAATCTAATGTTTATATTTCAATCTGAGTTTTGAATCCTTTATTGTGCAACTGTTCTACGATTTATGCACACAATGAATAATATGATGTATTTTTAATCACCGGAGAGATTTTCTGAATATAGTCTAAAATTTAATAAAACCAAATATTTTGTTTGTTGCTTACAGATTAATTCTGTTGAACAAACTCCTGGAAGACGGCAATGTCCTGTACAGAAAGGGGCGTCTCACAGAAGCTTCACATCGGTATCAATATGCACTCAAGAAAATCAACAATGTCATCAACGATCCGATTACAACCGGAACTTCACTGTCGCCGGAACACCTTTGCACTTTTACACAACTGAAGACGAATTTCTTGCTGAATCAGTCAAGATGTAAAAGGAAACTCAATGTAAGTAGAAAATTTTTGAAAAATCAATATGAATTAATCTTAGAAGCCAAAGTGTGTCACAAACTACCCACAAATTGGAAGAATGTTCAAATATATATCATCTGACTAGATGTGTATTTTTATTGCTTTTTGTTAGTGTTTTTATTGTTAAGTACTGACTCAATGAGATGACTTGAATAAATTATTGTCACCACTTATTGGTTTTTCTACCTACAGCTAATTGTAGGTAATATGTATATGTAAATAATTTAAATGAATTTTTCTTAATTTATGATATCGACTGAAGGTGCTTGGTGAAATTTCAATATCAAATTTGAATTTTTATTAGTTTGCTTCTTAGACCAATGTCTTGCAACTGTTTTCCTCAACCATATTTCATTTGAATTTTGATCTTTCTTTTCAAATGTAATTCTTTGGACTGACAGTGATTTTGATAATGAAATCATTATATTGTATATGAATAATTATTCATTGTCAATTTATTTGGTACATTATAAATGGGAAAGATTAAATCTATTATTCTTGAAATATAATTTTCAGCTGTACTCTTCCTGCAGCAATAGTGATTGATTAAAAATATAATTTTAGATAAACTTATAAATATTACTTTTTAAGATGTTAACTGTCACTTCTTGATGGAAAGACATGATATTTTAAATAATATAAACACATTTATCAATGCTATTTACACATTATATTTTACAATCAGGACTGGTTTCGTTCATCATGAGCATTATCAACTAACTGATCAATCATAAGTTGATAATGCTCGTGAAAATAAATCAAAAATCTTCTTTATGCTAATATGGTGATAAAAATATACCGGTGTTTTATATTGCACTGTTCTTTTTATTACAGGAATTTGTCGAATCTGCAGAATTGGCCGCACAAGCTATCTCCCTGCGACCCGATTCGTTTGAATGCTTCTATGCAAGGTCTAAGGCTTTCCTGGCTCTCGATAAGGTGACCGAGAGTCTACAAGATGTCAGAAAAGCCCTACTGTTGACACCGCAAAACAACACCAATGTCAAAAAAGTATTAACATCACTGCAGCAGGAAATCGTCAATAAAATAACTAACAAAAATGTCACCGCAAGGGACAGAAATTCATACGATACTCTAAGTCTAAACTTGCCTTAACTGTATTACCAATAGAGTCATTTGTAAAATTAAACTGTTTATTTAAAAGATATTATGTTAGCCTGGTTTTTTGTCAGACACATATTAAAATTAAATTATCTCTTGCCATGTGTCAGCATTTTTCGTTTACTAAACATACTTTTAAAATGCATGATATTTCTGTGTTCTGCAAGATCTGTAATAATATATGTACTCTACTTTTAATAAAGTATTTAAAACCTCTGCAATATTTTTTAGTTGTGAAAAATTGCTACTTAAGAAAAATATTTATATAAAAAAACATATTATTATTTGTAAACTTTTTTTTTTTTTCATGTTTATTTATAATCGGAATTATTCATTTAGCAAAAAAATACACAATATTGTAATGTAGCATGTTTTATCATTTAATTTGTGTGTAAAACATTTCATTGGCATGTATTGATGTGCTTTAACTGCTTTTGTAAATGATTTATTTTAATTTTATTATATTTTTTTATGTTAGCTGTTTTTGTTTAATGAAAAAATGTAGTGAAAGCTGTTAGATTATTATTTATTTATTCGGAAGAAATTTTTACAATATGACTACAAAATTGTTTCAAGACTGAAAATAATGATATTGATTGAATCAATAGATTACTACTACGTTAACAGTAATATTATTAATAATAAAACAATTTTTTTTTTAAATATTTGAGTCTATTTCATGACTTGAATGTCCATATTTGGCATATATTATAAAACATCAAACAATATGTATGGAATGATTTATGTGACTGTACAACTTTGGTTTTATTCGAGAAATATAATATATTCCAAAATCGAAAGAAGTCTTTGCTTTTTTAGATAAATTTAATCAATACTTTGTCAACCCCAATTTCATCCTTTCTTACAACCTAAGATAGGCAAAACCACTTATCACACTCAGAACGATTTTTACAAAAGGCACAAAGTATCAAATATGAACTGAAATAAAAATATTAAATGCGACACAACCCTGTATACATTACCCAATAAGTGTATCACAGTAGAACTTTGATTATCTGGATTGGTCAAATTAAATAAAAGTACTATGAATTTGCTAATATGCAAGTGGCAAATTGTGTCCATTGTCTACTTATGTGATTGAATACAATCTTAATATTTTGACTGTTGCATTTTTTTATGCATACAACAATAAGTCATCTGTAAAATATGGGTCATTAATCGTTCAAATTCAATATGTTTTAAACATACGTTTTTTGAAAAATTGATCACAATTTAAATATTTATTATATTACCGATACAGTAGAATCTTAATTATCCGAACTTATTGGGAATCAAGATAGTCTGGATAGAGAATGGAATTCAGGACAACTTATATCGTATAAGTATTCACAATTTGGCAGCATCAAAAAGAAAAAATAGTTTTAAGCAGAAATCAATAATTTATTTTCAATAAAAATAATTTGGAATTAAAGCCATTTATTAATCTGAAGAAATCAAAATGATTCATACTGAATATACTTGTCTTTTCCTGTCAATTATAATTTTTTTTCAATTATCCGGATTTGTCCTTATCTTGACTTGTCTTCGTCCCCAATTAGTTCTGATAATCGATGGTCTACTGTACAACCTAATTCTTTTTCCTGGTCGCAAAGTTGACAGGCCCTTATTTTTTCAAACATAAAAACTAAAATTATTTATTAGTCTGGCATTTGTAGCTTACATATTTTTGACAGAATGCGTTTAGCAAATTTTGTTCTTTGTAATTATATACATAAAAAAAAATTGGCTTTGAAAAACTGTAAGTTTTTTGTTTTTCTATAGTTTATGTGTAAAGATTTCCTTATTGGAAATTTTTGTTTGGAATAATAGTCCCATAACCAAAATAAATGATTTCACTTCGTAAGACCAACTCAAAAGTTTTGCAATTATGTGGAATTTAAAGAAATGACTTACTTCGATAGATGGATTCACCATATAAGTGCAAGTTGCCTGCACTTGAGGTCTTGGAGTTGGATCTTAGAACTATTGACAGAAATGCTCTGTTTGAATTTTTGCTGGTGAGGTTTCATTTGATTTATCTTCAGGCATCCATATAAACTAGATGATAGAAGCACTTGAAAAATTGTGTTCCTTCAGTAGTTTTTTTCCCAATACACAAGATTCAAGAAGATATCATTTTTTGAAGAATCAACTTTATACACTAAAAGTATTTCTCAGTCGTCTTAAATGCAAGAAATTGCGTTTATTTTACAATCATAAATAGAAAACAGTCATTATAACAAATTTTATAATGAAGTACACTTCAAATTATGATTTATAATATATTGCAAAACATTGTGCAATATATTATAAATCAGAGGCCAAATACCCAATCAATGACTACACTATATTTGATATTATTAATATGACAGTTGAAAATTGATTAATGGCAACACTGAATCGATAAATCAATATTACCATAAGTGATTTTAAAAAAAGTCAAATTGTAACATGAAAACATGTTTTAATTTTACAATATAAAATTCTATAAAAAGTAAAAAGCTATCATTATTGATATTTCAAAAACTAAAATCTTATTCATCACATGTTTTAAATAATCTCTAATGTAAATTTATCATAGAGAACACTAGATGGCACTAAATTCTAAAAATTATCAAGGTTAAATGTGTTTTCAAAACCACAGGTGACAACATTTCCTTTGGAAAATTATTTCAAAGATAAAAAACTTACATATGTTACATAAATATTCATTAAAGCTTGGTTTTTTCATACATATCTCAAAACACAAACAGAATTATATAAATAAGAAATTATTGTATTATATTCTTGCATACTGGTTGGTATAAAAAAAAATTGCCTAAGAATTAACTGTATTTAAGTTATTGTTTAGTCTGGTTGCCATTGACATGCATGGTTTATTTACATTAGCAATAATTTATGAGTATTATAGCTATATTATTTACATAAACAGTTTATATTACTATATCACACTAAAAGATACATGACGCATTTGCACTGCTAGGATTTGTATTGCAAGCCGGACTTGGAACAACTTCAACAGAATTCTGCACTGGCCAAATGTGCTCTTGTATCCATTTACACACCGGGTAATGATTTCTGAAATTCTCAGTGAGGAAACCGTTCAAAATTGGGTTCACAATAGTATTTAACAACGCCACGATAACACTCCATACAA
This sequence comes from Himalopsyche japonica, assembly GCA_028555115.1. Classification (NCBI taxonomy): domain Eukaryota; kingdom Metazoa; phylum Arthropoda; class Insecta; order Trichoptera; family Rhyacophilidae; genus Himalopsyche; species Himalopsyche japonica. Next base: position 245,303 of record JAHFWJ010000218.1, on the reverse strand, counting down.
AATATTGATTTGTCAAGAAAAATGTCGTACCTTCTCTGTGGCCATCTGCATAAATTAAAAACATTGTTACAGATATCGGAAGCCACATAATTAATACTGCAAATACATTTAAATACAGTATTCGCACAGCTCGTTTATGTTTTATAAGTCTTTGAATGTCGCCATTGGATGGAAGTCGCACGAGAGGGTTATGTCCTCCAGATTCATTGACACTTGCCAAAGATAACCCAGGTAAAAGATTTCCTGCTATCGTTTGTACGCTTACCCTGAATTTATTTGGAGGCAATTCGATATTACCTATTTTTTCTTTTAATCTCAACTCAATTTCTTTCAACTTTTTAAATATGATATGATAATTGTACACAAGTATCCCCATAGGAATAAAACAACTGATAACAACACTCGGTATTGTAAAAGCGAGTGATGAATTGAACCCGTTTGAATTTGGAAAAACTAATGTGCATATTGTTAGGTTTTTCGTGATGACTGTTTCAGAATCAGTTGTCGTTATTGTCGAATTAAACTCTATGGTTTGTTCTCGGAAAAAAATGGCTACTGGAAGATAAATGAGAAGTGCTATTATCCATGCGGCGACTGATGCTATCACAGCTGTTCTACGAGTGAGTCCTGATGTATATCCCGGTGATGCCAAACAGCGATATCTGTCAATGCTGATTCCAGTTAAAGTCCACAAAAGGACGGATCCGCAAACAAACTGAAAAAATGATAAATCATGTGATATAAATTAACGTCATATTTTTCAATAACTCTTGACTGCTAAAGTCTCAACTGTTGAGACAGCAGATTGTAGTATGTTGATATACTTTGATCATCAGCGTATTATAATGAGATATAACCTAATTTGTTCTGATAATCTCTATTTAGCTTTACTCCAACAATACTGAAAAAAAAGTTGGAATATTCTAAATAGGTTAACTGATAATGTATAGCTCTTTTCTCTATCAATAAAGTAAATTTATCTGTAAGCAAATAATTTAACAAAGCAATTTTAACAATAACTAAAAGTTAAGATTCATTTAATTTCAAAAGAAATTTCATTTGTTTTGTTCCCAGTCCAAAAACCGAACATTATTTTAGTATCACAACCAAATTTAAATCATCAAGAACTTAGAACACTCTAATACCCTAATAAATAGTTTTTTTTAAGAATATAAATTTTCAATTTTACTCAACATTTGAGATTGCAGCAGAGTCGGATTAAGGTGTTAAGTCACCTTTAAAAGATTTTGAGCTTAAAATAAATTATACATTTATTTTATGTATCCATAAATAAAATAAATGCACATTGAGTAGTAAAAGAAGCTATTTAAATAAATAAATAAAGCACACCTTTTTAGTACCACTTCCACACTTAATAATGAAACCACCATGTCCGGTTATGCTCATCACAAATATTATCAACATATAAAAAAAGTATTTTAAAATGTCAGATGACACCTAAGATATTGAATGTTAATAATTACCAGGCGTTGAAAACAATTAGTTCTTAATTAATTAATTAATTTTTATAACAATATGTACTTAAATAATTTTATCTCATTCTTTGCATTTTTCATTTGTAATAAAACAATAATTGCACATTAAGGTTGAAAACATATTTTCTCATATTTTTACTTTTGGTCCAAATCTCTTAATTGTTTTTAATTTTTTACTCTGTGGTTGATTTCATCAAGGCATGCCACTGAATGTCAAAATATTCCTGCTCTCGATTAAAATTCAGTGTTGACGCCTTTTGAACCGCAATATTCGTTTCAAAAAGGTCACGAAACAGATCTCTACTAAATTTGCGGTGTGTACAATTTCGCAAACAAGATGGCGAACTGTATAATTACGTATTTTTCGCGACAAACAATGTATTATTATCTCTGGATTGTGTTTTACAATATGCATTCGTAAATATGTGACTAATTAAATAAAATTAATTACATTAACATATATTAAGAATTTCTCAATGTTGAATGCATATCTGAGTGATTGTGATAAATATTAAGACAATCTTGCGTCATTTTATAGATAACCAAATTGATAAGGGTCAATACGCTAAGACAAGGGAAATACCTATCTTTTAGGATAGGAACGATTGCGACGCAAGGCCATATTCTCGTTACTAAAATATTAAAACAACTGTAACGTTATTGCCAGGATTTTGGAGTCGTTTAAAAAAACACGACTTCTAGTATTTTTTTAAAAATTTCGTCAAATTTTTTCTACCTTTCCTATTTATGTGCAATAAATCAAAGATTAACCAACATTCATTGAGATATTTTTCAAAATCGTCTAATCGAAAAAGTATTCTGAGTCACTCGTTTCACAACTTCGACTCCTGCCAAAATATCGAGACTCCACGGCTCCGAAACCAACTCTATAGCCCTGGTTATTACAGTGGAATTCAGGAATCAAAGCTTTGACTTTTTAATAAAAACTATTTTTCAATTTGATTTTAAGGTCGTAGCTTTTCGTTACAATGCAGTATTTTTATGTATCGAAATGTAAAACACGAAAGCTTTCCCCCATTAAAAACATGATAAAATTGTTTGTTAAATATATGAAAATAAATTTTCTATTTGGATATCCACCTTTTACACGATTCAACTACGGCAAAAAATACTCTATTTGACGATTGTCTTCATCATAATCTTTGTTAGATACTAAATAACCAAGGCATTAGCAATCTTTCTATTTGAATCACTATATAGACAGACGTTCTGCATCAGAAGAGAAATAAGTAAGTATTGATAACGGAACTTGTCGCGGTCGTGAACATCTAACAAAAGGATCCATGGTCTTGAAAGTGTTAAATAATATAAATTATGACAGTTCACCCGAAAACGAAGATGGCGCTTTTTCCCGCTCTCACATTAATAAATGACGCAATTCAGATCGTAATAGTCACGACCTTTCTTTGTATAACAATTATGTGGGAGTGTAAATTTGGGCTAAGTCGCCATGATCGTTTTGCGGTTTGCGTTCGTTTGTATTCTTCAGAAAATTATAAAGAAACATTGAGAGAAACTGGGACGGGATGTCTGTTAGTAATGAATGTAAGCGCGTAATTCGGTTGATTTGTAAACTTGATAGTTAACCTAATAAATGCGAAAACACAATCGTAAGTTAGCATACTTTACTTTAAACAAACCTTAAAGCCTGTACCAAACGAAGACAATTGTTTTATTAGCGATAACATACTTCAACAAAACAGTTTAGTAACTATTTAGTATTAAAATTACGAACAATGTTAAGTTATTAGAAACTGACACATTGAAAAGCTTCATCGACACTCTATTCACTCTATACCATAGTTTCTCAATTAGTGAGCCACGGACCACTGGTGGTCCGTGAAGATTTTTGTGTGGTCCACGAAGTTTTTTGGGTGAACCGAAACAATCAAATTATAAGCTGTATTTTTGAATTATATATTTCTGTTACCGTCTGTTTTAATATACTCAAATATCATTATATTAGCATATGGCGTTGCAAAGTTAAACGTTTTGAATAAAAAATAAAATATTTATATATTTATTATTTTATTCCAATGTTGATGATTCGCAATATATTTTTGGACTTTTTGGTGGTCCGGAGATGTAAAAGGGTTGAGAAACTATGCTCTTTAAAACGAAATATTAGTTACAAAGTATTAAAACAGATACTTATATCTACAAGAGGCACTATAAAAAATATAAAAAACAATAAAACGCATGATTGTGTTACCAATAATAATTGCAAATTTTGAATTATTCAAGTTCAGCAAAATTCTTTATTTTTTTTTTCGCTTAACCCGGATTTTATCTTCTAGCCTCCTTGTGTAGACTCATAGACGTTATTTTAGTATACGAACGCACTTGAACTGACATTCAGTAAACCGTTTATGTCGTTTATATAACATATAAGACGAATTAAGATAAATATTAATTAACTTAGATAAATCAGATAGTTTTAATTGGTAAAGTTGCTCTCTTAAAATGTTCGTGAGTATTACTGAAGAACGAGCTACAAAAGAAAAGATTTGTAAGTATTTAAGATTGTGATAGGAATACTGGTAGAATAACAAAAAAGTACTGTTGGCGAAATCGGCGTGAAAAGGTTAAAAATAAGCGGGAATTCGGATTAAAGAACGGGGTCTTCTTATTTTTCTTTAAGACATTGTGTACGCATTAATATGATCACGTATACAATATAAGAAGGCGATTACCTCATTTCGGTTTTGTGGTCGAACGACTACACCGTGATGCTACATTTGAAGAAGATTTCACCAAAAAATCGAGATTGATTTCGTGCCGTACAGCAGGGCTTCAACTGGCGGATCGAAGTCATTGACTTAGATTCAAATACTCGTTGTCTTTTCGATCGATTTTACGAAGGACACTTGTACAAAAATTTACTTCCATCTATCCTGTCATACAAACAGAAGGTATGGGAGCGATTCGCTAACCGTTATTCCCGCCCTAGTCATAGTGGTCGAACAACCGAGCAACAAGCAGTTCGCTAGCGGAAATGATTAAAAAAGAAAAAAAATCGTCAGAACCACTGACTTAAAAATAAATTTACAGTCAGATTTCTCTAAGAATCTGTAGGTAAACCGCAACCAAATTGCTGACAATTTTACGATTGTAAATATTGATGTGACAACTTTATCAAATTATGCGTAGTTTTCCTGGGAAATTGAATTAATTGGGTTATTTTTTATCAACACCCATGATTTAAAATTGATTAACTTTTCCTGATATATTCAATTGAATATTATTAACGATGAACAAGAAATAACCACAACACAGAAAGTCCACTCCACAATTAAAAACTGTTTTGGAATTTATATTCTAGTGAAATTTGTGCTTTTTATTGCATTCATAATCACCAAATAGTGAAAATTGTAATTAAATACAATTCCGAGATTACATAAACTTTTTGTGAAGCGGTGTCTTAAGATATTCGAAAAAATCAGTGAGAAACTAAAATGATTAGATTTGCCAAACAAAATTGATCGGCAGGCATTAGTTTCATAGACAAGTATACTATATTTTTTGTGTAAGTAAGTTTTAGTTTATGCCAGATCATATTGAATAAAAAAACCTGACTAAAAAAATTTCATTTACCAAAATACATATGTATATTAATAGTGAAAAACTTTAAATATGCTAGCGATCATTTGTAGGCTATAGATTAACATTACTTATGCGATCAATTGACGTGGCGGTAAATTGTAAGCGAATAATTGCCGGTGGTGTATTGGATGAATGAATGATTTTATCGATTCCCTAACAACATTTAGATTGGAGATATTCTTCCAACTAAAAGTTTTTTCTAGCATTATCAATTTATTATTTATAATCATCGTCTTCGAAAAAGATAGATATGGCGACTGTACAATAATAAATAAACACAAAACAACCTCTGTTAAAATGCTCAATTAACAGCCCATATGCTTCATATTGGAATAGGAGCAAATTTTATACACGTGTAAGATGTTTTTCTTGGAGTAAACAAATGAAAGTGGTCACATCAACTTGCTTCACCGAAATGGCGGTCATATGATTACGTTTTTCGGGTCAAAACCACAAAATAACCAAAACTGGATTATCTTGTTAGTGACCGAATATGAAATCGAAACTAACTAAACGTGTTGGCGTTTGTTTATTTACGATTTTATGGTAATAAAATTAATTAACGCATTTTATAGTGACACTCAGTGATGTAATGGTAATTATTTCAATCCGATATGAAACGCTGCATATTTTGAACCAGTGGCAAATATTGACTGTTGAGGCCAGGTTGCCGTGGAATCAAAGATTAGGCCAAGAATAATTTGATTAATTAATTAATATACAAATAAGAATTATTCCTGAAAAGAATCAGTTGATTCCAATCATAATGATTTTTCAGTTGAATATTTGTGAAATAGTGTCATAGCGTTCTATATTTAACAAACCATGTCTTACCATCTGGCAACAGTGTATTTTGATACTATAATAGTTCTGATGAGTGCTTAAGCTGAAATAGGTTGCAACTATATATCGTATAAATTTTGTGAAACTAAGATACATTGTTATTTTTTGTTATAGTGGAATTCTACCATGTAAATACCAATTCAATCAAAAGAGTTTTTTCAGACTACAGACAGAGGTATATTATTTATTCTGTGGCAGTGGTTAGCAACCCACTTCCCGCGGGTAATTTGTTTTTAAACTAATTTATCGATTTAAAATTTCTTAAAATGAAAAAATGAACAATGTTTTCTTATCACTTTTAAGTATATTACTGAAATTCAATTTTATTTCCTTATCTATTATGTTAATATAAATATAATTTAGTCAAAATAAATAAGTTTTTGAAAACAAAATATTTTAAAATTTTACCCACTATGCAAATAAAATTTACAAAATTGATTTTTTTATCCAGTTTCTTAAAAGGTTGCTTACCACTGCTCTATAGTACACTTTTGAAAACCTTCGATTTATTTGTTTTATTTCATAAATGAAAAATATTTTTTTTTGTGTATTATGATTATTTCAGGCATAGTTGATTGGTATATAGTTCATAAAAAAAATAGTTAAGATTAAAGAACTCTAGTCTAAAAATACACAGTTGCTAAACTGTAAAGCATGGCATGTTACATTTGATGATTTGTATGAACGAAATTGATAAATAATGAACAACACATGATTTAACTCTGTCATTTTTCCTTTTTTGAAATAGAAAATATTTAAAATTAATACAATCTGACTACAAAAAAATTATTCTTTATAAAACAAAATATCACACCGAGTCAGCGTTATTTGTTTTGTATGACGTTTTGCGGTCAATACTTCCTCCAACTTCAAAACGTCAAACGTCTGAAAATATAGGCCTTGCTTAGGTCATTGAATCATTTCTATCTACGAAGTCGTAAAATCCAAGCATCAACTGTCTGCCGTTATGTCTAGGCATAGAAGAAAATAAAGAATGGCCACATCGTAAAAAGAAATGAAGTTAATTTCATATAATAAGAAGATTAAATCAATTGTGATTATTATGTAAAATCATAATATCAGTGAAAAAAAATAAGCCTATTAATTAGTAATATTGCCTTATATTATCGAGAGCTTCGAGTCATAGAGACGAACTGTAAAATTATAATGTTGTTACTACGAATGGTTTTTATATTTTAATTTGTAAAAATACTAAAACATATTCTTTATTAAATCTAAGTTATTTTGATTAATTAATCAAAAAAAAAATATTTAAAGATTAACAGTGAAATACGCATTTTACTGCAAAAGCTTTATTTAAAAATTCTTTTTTGTTATATGAAATTTTATTGATGTTTTTTTCTTCCAAAATAATCATACCAAGAAAGTAATTATCGCCTTCTTTCGAGCCACGAAACATATTAACTCAATGCCATTATTGAATGGAAAACTGCCCTCTTATATCACTGAAAATTAAAGATGATATAAATCAAGCAAATTGTTGAATATTATTAAAAAAATCTTCTAGCTTTAATATTATTTTGATTCAATTGCTTCCAAAACATTTGGCTAGTAATTCGTTGAACATGGTGCAATGAAAGACGGTGAAATAATAAAATCATTTATCGAAGAAAGGATAAAGATACATGTAGAAATTGTTTACTTTTTTATGCGCAATGAGTTTGTATTAAAGTACTTAAACAGAATACATTTTCATCTTTTAACCCTTAACACCCTTTTCTCTCTATAACGAAATATGTATATTTATATGAATGATTGTTGTATATTTTTATTAATTTCCGTCTTCTAATGTGGCGCATATGGCTTTCTAACGGAGGTATTAAAACATAAGCTTTTTCTGAGAGAACTGTTTTTTATTCAACCGTCTTAGCTTTAATTTATTAAATCGCAGAAAGTGTTCATCAAATTCGTTAAAACTTACAGGTTAGTTCTGTTGCATCCGTGTGATAGAATGCCTGAAGATGCCGAAAGGTGAAACCCGGGTTGGTAATCGTATAATTTTTTAATAATTCGAATTTGTCTTAGCCTTTGCAAATAAAGTAATCTATATCTATTAAAGATAAAGCTAGGATATAATTAGTTTTAAGAATAATAAAGTATTTTAGGATTAGATAGATGCGATAAAACTTTTAGACAACAAACACTCGACAAATTGATTGAAAAATTCGTTGTTCGTACTGTGAGTAGAAACCCCCCGATGTTGACCACTGCACCAAGGGACTTTCAAACTTTTTACCGGAATTTTATCAACAAAGCGATCAACTTTATTGCAGTTTTCATCAAAAATATTACATTGATTGATTATAAGAGTTGAGCGATACAAACTCCGCTGGACTTAGAACCCCCATGGCTTTGTGACCCGTATGTGTTAGCCCATCTCACGTTTAGGTCATGAGGCAGTAAGCGAGGTAATTATATATTTTAATACATTAGGTGCACAAGAAATAAATGTCATATAAGATACACTAAGGAAACATAATAGTTGTTTAAGATAGATGGCCACTCGGTATAAAATAAATACATTTCTGATGACTTTCTCATCTTAATACTGTATTATTTGCACTGCAACGTTCTACACGCTCAGTACAAAACAATCAAATTAAATATCTTTAAACGTAAACGTCCAAAAATGTTCCTTCAATTAAAATTATTCTCTGACAGGACACACACTGATATCTATAAGAAAGGTTTAAAAACCTTTTACCATAACTTTAAAGGATTTCTTCATCGATTTTTTTGCGATTTCTTCGAGTGACAGTTCGAACTGTCACTTGGCAAATGTTAATAGTTTAGGGTTATCAATATCAATTTTAACACGGTGAAAAAACAGCAATGTATTTTAGTTCTACAAAATTATTTTTAACAAATATAGTTGATAGCTATTTCGGCTCACGCCATCGTCAGAACTATGCTTAAACTAACATTTGCTTATCTATATATAGCTGTGCAGAAAATGCACACAACACATCCTCTCTCCTGTTCCAACGGCCTAGCTTGTTACTTTAACACAATTTAATTTAATTAGTTAATACTAACATAATAATATCTCCACTTGTCCAGCCGTTGTACAAAGGGGTGGTCTGATTTGCGTCCATAAGGACCACTTCCGTCCCACATATAATCTTATTGTCATAGACACCTATTGTTTCATTTAGAATTTTGAAAATTTTGTGTCATTGTGTTGAAGTAACAAGCTAGGCCGTTGGAACAGGAGAGAGGATGTGTTGTGTGCCTTTTCTGCACAGCTATATATAGATAAGCGAATGTTAGTTTAAGCACAGTTCTGATGATGGCGTGAGCCGATATAGCTATCAACTATATTTGTTGAAAATAATTTTTTAGAACTAAAATACATTGTTATTTTTTCACCGTGTTATAATGGAGTTCTACCAAGTGAATGCCAATTCAATCAATAAATATCAATTTTCTTCAAAATTCTTCAAGGAGTCCTGCTTTTTATGATAAAACAATGAATAGTTGGTGAGCTTATTAATTATTTCTGTATATGAAAAAAAAATCATCGGGAATTCACTTTTTTGTTACAAAATATAGCTGGTGTGGTGGGTACAGACGTATATTTTTTCTTGCAGTCAAATGATTTAATAGACGAAACGCATTTCAAACATGGTAACACAGCCGGTGAAATGCTAATGAACAATTAAAATTGATAACTTTGTTATTCCACGTGGTGTGTTATTAAATCCTTTGCATAACGATAATTTGAAATAAACAACCCTAGATGCCAGTATGTTAAAGTGTTTCTCAATCACTTTTTCTAATGCTGAATTAAAAATTAATTCATTCCGTTAAATCCACTGTTTCCGTTAAATTTAATACTCTATCCCAAATTTATATTGTGAATATGAGAATGTTATTTATGAATACTTATGGTGTAGACAAAAGATTAGTCACTAGAAAAATTGGCTCAAACAGTTTTTTTATTGTTTCTTCTTTGGAAACGGTCTGTCATTTGTCTCGGCACATACATCAAGTGAAAGAAAGTTTGCCAAATTTGCACGAATTATAGACATTGAATGACTGTCTTTGTCTGGACAAAATAAACGTAAATTACCGTTTTATATTTTTATATATCTAACAGTGGTAGTATATTTCAAGAAAAAATTATTTTTCATACTGTTTCAGTGAAATTATAATCTAGAATATTCATTCAATAAATACCAAATTTTCAGTTAAAATAAACCTCAAGGTGTGAAAAAATATTTTGACAAATACTTTCCAGCGATATTAAATTCGTTTTAGAAGAACATTCGTTGAAACCATATACAACAATATGATACGGTCAATGATGGACTAAGTGCATTTCCGTTGACTAAATAGGTAGCTCTAGCGAAAATATATTTTCACTTGAATCGTAGTTTCACGTATTCGAAAAAATATTTTTGCCTTTGATTTATTTAATTGCTTTATATACTAGGTAAAGCAAGGAATTATTTTTATCATTGTTATATATATTACCTTTAAATGTGTAATAAATCTATAAGTATGCCAAACCTCAGTTGGCCTTCAGTCCATATCCTTATGTAACATATCCCTATATATGGTAAGTGTATGGTATAAATTATTACCGGGTAAGTGTACTTTCTACCGAAATTCGGTCAAAACATATCACGTGAAGGAAACACAAAGAAAAATATATGTTGTGTGTGTGTAGAGCGTTGCAAATTTATTTATCTCGAAGAATTCACAAACACGCTCTCTCCACATATGCGCTAACAAAGAGGGAGAGAACGCATGTATGTGTGCGTGGTGTTTTATAAATTGACAGATATACCATAGCAAAAACGTATTCTAATTTTGGTTTAAAACGTAGATCGAAATTATTTAATCAACTATGATATTATGTTGATCATTGACACTATTCAGAAATAAGCCAATCTTGTTACAGATAACCATTATTGAGATTCCGTATTCGTAGAAGATTAGAGCGGAAAAAATGTCACGGCCGCCATGTTGATTTCCAAGTCCGCCATATTGGACGCCAACGGTATTCAAGCGATCTGCTTTTTCGATTCTGTGTGGGCACTTAAGTAGTAACGAATCGCAAACAAAAATATTATCAGATTTGTTTTTAAATTATATCCGCGCTGTGCAGAGCTTGATAATTATTTATTGTTTGGCGAAATTGTATCGATGAGACCGAGACGTTTTTCAGTGGGCGGATCTATGCTCTACAAAAGCGACGGCCAACATTTTGCATCTCGTGGGCCCCAAATCCAAAAATTTTACATCCTCAGACCACTAACATATTTTTTTAAAACTGTACATAAAACATTGCTAAGAAATGATATGTATAGTTAAGAAATAGAAATGACACTTAGCGTGATATTTTTTACAGCATATTTGACATAATCAAATTGATCCTAAGCTTTGATAACATAATTGCAATATTAAAATTTTTCCACTGATAATTTTTCACAAACTACCAGTTGGCGACCGCTGATCTATAACAGCTTATTATTTAAGTTGCATGGGTTTAATATGCCTAGTTTGAAGAAATTTGATCGAGATTTTTTTCAACATGGCTGTGATTTGTCTAATGATATATATTAATTTTCTTTTTGTTGTGGGTTTTAGTTTTAAATGCCTTGCTACTAAAAATCCTTTGAAAGTTTTGACCAGGTCCAGATCTAGGGGTTCAAATGTGACATTTGGCCAACGGCGGCAGAATTGAGGGGCGGCAATATAATTGATCTAAAGAAAAAACATATTTTTCAAAAAAAGTGGTCATTAACGTATCGTACATTAAATATGTTGGAAACTTACTGCAGACTATCAAAATCATTTTTTTTTAAATCGTTATAATAATTCAAACTCCATTCTACGAAGACAATATTATAGCTTTGGACATCGTTACATTGGTTGGTCATCCATGGCTTTTATTTAAAATTTTATTTTTTATTATTAATTTATATATATAAAAAAATTAAGCGATAGAAAAAATCATCTTCAAAAAATAGCACGAAAATACTATAAAATTGAAATTCAAGAAGTGGACACCTCGAAGACTGGCTTAGACTGGTTTAACTCTTTGCACTCCGTAAAAAGGTAGTAAATAATCGTAATTTCATTTCTAAAGTGTGTTGTAAAATTTCGAATAGGACTCAACATAGTAGTACATGTAGGCAATACGATGTCGAGTCCAGCTCGACATAGGAAATGTAAAGGTTAAGAAGAACACTTGTTGGTCAAACACATAAGAAAGCTAGAAGATCGATATTATAACTTTTATTTTATATTATTTCAAGAAATAAATATTTTTTTAAAAATTGATATGGACTGAGGGCGCTTGATGGAATATCAATTTTATAATTGGGAAAGTTGAAACTATGATTACAACACGGATGCCTGAAGATGTTGAAATGTGAAACTCAGGTCGTGAGTGACAAAACATGACGAAATGTATTATATATGAAAAGCTTATTCTTTTTCATTTGATAAAACTGTGCGACTATTAATTTCAAATTAAATTTGTATTTGTACTATGAAATAATCCATAATTTATTGTACCATTGCTTGGCAAACATTCATAGGTTTTTCAAATGATAAACTGGTACTGAATAATGACAAATGAATGCGTTTCATTTTTTAAGCGTAGTGTTTTTTTTTTCAAAAATAATTAATAATTTTGATTCATATTTGAAATATTTTTTCCATCTCTCTACTAATTCAACTAACAATAAAGTAATAATCGATACAAACGGAAGATATGCTATTATTTAGAAAGTGATCACTGCAATTGATGAACTGATTGTTACTGCAAATTAAAATTTGTGACCTTAAGGTCAAAGCCAAACCAAAAAAGCCAGACGAACTACCATTCAGTTCCGTAGAAAATGTGTCAAATATGACACAGATATTTCCTCCATTCACTCAAACAATGCGAAGAAATTTCTTTATTATTTTTGACGGACTGTCAAAAAGGTTGATTTTTTCACCGATAGGTTTGCTGCTGTCAAAGTTGGCCGTTACAAATTAATAAGAACATACATTTTTTATCGATACTTGAATTCGGTCCATTGAATACACATGTAAAAATCAATAAACAATGATATAAATTTAATTATCTGGCACGCATAAACGGATTGGTATAAAAACTATTTACAAACTGAATATGATAAATTAATTTATCAACTACACATACATATCTACTTTTACAGTTTTTTTTTTAAATTTAATATACTCAGATGAAGTTTGGGTAACAGATCAAGTTATAGGCCACCAAAAAAAAAATTATGTACATAAAACCGTAAGTTGTGACTATTTCGTAACAGTATATTTTTTACTTTTACTGTGTCAACTGTATTCAGTATAGTCACTTCTTGATGGAAGGGCATGATATTTTAAATAATAAAAACCTTTTTTTTAGTTGATATTTCCACAATACATTTTATGATCAGCTGACCATGCTCGATATAAACGAAATCGGGCCCGATCATAAAATATATTGTGGAAATACGTACTAAAAATGTGTTTTTGTTATTGAAAATCACATATTTATCGTAAGTATAGCACTAATTCAAACACCATTAAATCCCCTCTTTCGCTTTAGTCTTTTAACATTAGTGTTCAATGAGATCGTGGACTATGTTTGTTAATTGTATTGTATATGCAGAAAAGGGCGGATAGTAGACCACTGTCTGGAAAGGGGACAAAAAATTTCTCAAAATAGGTTTTACTTGTAACCATTATATTTAATAATATTGAATATATATAAAAAAAACAACAATCAAGATACTTTTTAAATATGAAAAATGCGTTTCAGTAATTTTTTTCTAATAAGCTTGTGCCGACTAATCGAAGCAACACATACTGTCTTAAGTGGCCCATCACTGTATCTGTTACCATATGCCCTACATTTTGTGAACGTAAAAATCATATAAAATAGATAATTATAAAGAAATTCGAACATATTCTTAAGTTTCATGTTATAGGAACGACGTTTTCCTTAACAAAGTATTGGAACTATGAGAATACTACAAATTTGTATGAAAATATTGAAATAATCTCTTCTATACTCTATATTGGGATGACCACTTTTAATGTGTTAACCGTCACTTCTTAATGGAAAGGCATGACATAAAATATGTAAATATTAAAAATATATTTCCTCAGTATATTTTTTAATCAGGACCGGTTTCGCTCATCGCGAGTATTATCAACTGATCATTGATCACCAGTTGAGACCTGTGAAAACGGTACTGTAAAATCTGTTTTATTATTTAAAATGATTTCTTTGTCTTCAAATATAATATATGAAGCAATGTTAATGAACTGAGATATGTTGTATGGAGGAAGAAGAAGAGGGCTTCAAATATAAATTACTCTCTTTCAGTCTAATTTTAATATTTATAAGTAGTTTGACAAATTTAAAAACATAGGCAGGTAATTTTCAATATCCTTAGACTGAACTGCGCGACGTTTGTTTTTCTGCATACATTTTTTCCAATTGGTAGTCAGTAGTCATAGTGGTTATGCGATTTTATTGCAGTTATATTCACTGTTGACATCTGTCAATCATATAAACCCAAATATTCTAATTAAAATTTGATTCTTTTAAAGCTAAAATACTTAAAAACACGAATGTGTTAACATATTATACATGATCAATTGAAATGTTTCCATTAAATATTTAAGAACGAGCCTGTGGACGCTTCAAAAGCTGTTTTGAATGAAACAATTTGTAGCTTTCGGATGATAGTAAAAATAACATAAAAACTATATCAATGTATACTATTAAAAAGATATCTCATCTCTAATGTGGTTTTCTGGTGTAAAACACCAATCGCAAAATAAGATGAAGACGAACATTAAAAATTCTCGTTGGAATTCCCCCGATAATTTCTTTTCATTACCTAAGCGAGTAAATTCCATAAGGTGTAAGAACAAAGCATGCTTTATACAAATAACTAATTCTACAGCATATCGCTCCACACCTATCCTACGTGGATTGCTCGTTAATCATTTGTCACAAAGGAACTCGGTAGTTCTGCCTGTCTTCCTATTTCAATGACTATTTTGAATGCGGTTTCATATAGGTAAGCGCTACGAGACCCTTATCTAAATATAATTATTATTTATATAAACCAATCTTACAAACAAAAACATATTTGTGTGTTGTTGATAAATGTTTCAAATCAAGATGTTTTTTTTTAACAATAAATGCAATTTGGTGTCTTGATTGAATTGCCATTTACTTGGTAATACATTACTACACGGTGAGAAAATAACAATGTGTAATATTTTAGTTCAAATTATAATTTAAAAATATATAGTGGATGGCTAATTTGGTTAATATCCTCGTCAGACCTATTCAGTCGTTAACCGAAATAGCTATAAATTGTATACCTTATAATTATACTAAAATACATTGCTATATTGTCACCGTGTTGAAATCTTGTGGTTTGGGGAGGTCACATTGCATTTCTTTATTACCATCTTTACATTGCTAAGATCAAGAAAATAATTCATTTTTACTCTGACATATTATAAGTGATTTTTATGATAGTTATAAAAAAACTTATCATATCTTGTTTATGATATAGTATTTAAATAATTTTATGAAAATTAAACAATTTACTCATTTGAAGTAACAGTGATTTACTTAATTAGTATCCTATAATTTATAATTTCTTTAAATAAATTTATAAATTGAAAATTGTAAGACGTATTTACGAAATAAAATAGCATGTAAAAAGAAGCAATAGCAATTAATTATAATTAGTACTATCAGGATTATCGTGTCCAGGTCGAGTTCCTGACGCTGTGGTTAACGTAATTGGCTCCCGTGACGGATTTAACGTACTCGAATCCCAAAAGGGATATCGTTTTATCAATCGAATATCAACTCTGCTTAATGATATGGGTATTTTAGATGACTCTTCCAACCCATCCGATCCTAAAAAAAACAGGCCATAGAAAAAGCAGTTAGCTAACCATCTAGTCATGTGCTAGCCTTACCCATACTGTTTAATTAAAGAAATTGGGTAACTAAGAAACAAAGAGTTTTCTTAGAAAAAAACTGTTAAAAAAGCTATATCATAAAACTTTATGCTTCGCATTAGACTGGGAAGAGATTATCGATAGTTAATTTGATTAAACGGAGTTTTGGTTCTTTTTTAGAGTATATTTGAACACACTGAAAATACAATTACACTATGAACACTATTTTGATATAAAATAATTATATTTCTTGTATTTATGTATGATTCATTTCATACAATCAAACAAAATATTTCGCAAAGCTCGAGTGTAAAGTCAAATTACATTACTGGAAGTATTGTCAACGATTGAGTGGATTCCGAATTTATTAACTGATTAATCAGATTATTATTTCAAATGAGTTTTGATATACTGCCTTGTAGCGTTAACCTTTTACGATTCCTTGATATCGACTTAATAAAAAAGCGAACGCTGCAGAAATGCAAATTGGAAAGAAACACTCCACAGTCGACGTGACATGACATTGAAATCATCATCCGACCGACTATCCGAACTCACTATCCGAGCTCTACTCGTCCAACCGGGACACTGACCAATAATTGGCTACAATGGCGCCTGCTTAGTGTGTCAGTGGCAGGGCTGTCAACTTTTTTTTCTTGTTTTCAAACTGAGCTTAAAAAAAACGACCTGTCTGTTATAGCGCAATTAATAATAATCAAAACATCGCTGTCGTACTGTTTCATGTGTAGATATAAAAAAAATCAGTAGATTATTTTTAATTTTAATGGAGAATGATAATTATCAAACTCTCAACATATTTGTAAACTTTCTAAGATATCGACTAAGGGTGCATGGTAAATTTCAGAATACAATTAAAATCTTTCAAACTCTGTTAACCTTCACATGCTTTATTACACATGTCCGATCAGTTAAAATGTGAACCGTGAATAAGAATTTTTGAAGATACTAAAAATGCGAAAATTTAGAGCTTGAACAAATAAAATTTGATAATTACAAGCGTTTTATATTGCTGTGAAATATTTCAGCTGATAATTGTACTCTAATAGATTTTCGATTAGTGTACTTTTACAGTGTTTTTATAATATTAATGAACAGTTCGATGTTACTGCCCAACAGATAAAATCTCCATTTCAAGATTGTATATATCAGGGACGAGTAACCTTTTTCATTTCTGAAAGCTGTCTTTATATGTCAAATATCAACCTATAGCCCTAGTCAAGAAAACGTTTATATCTTCCATATAATGAATATTTGTAATCCACAGTGTGGATAAGTCAAGACACAGTTCAAAATGGATTTAAAATTTTTGATTGACGACCAAAAATATATTATAAGCCCCAGTTTCTTTACCCCTGTTCTAGGTAGTTATAAAGAAGTCATAATCAAATTTATATGATAGAAATGTGATAACAAATGATTTTATAACATACTTGTTATAATTTATAGTAGTATTATATATAGATTAAATGAAAAAATAATTATTATTTAATAACATAAATATCTTCATTTTGACACCTTCGTATGTACCATTTGACAAAATTTGACAGATTTGACAAAAACAATTTTTATTTAATAAGATGAAAATTTTCTATTCGATTCTTCGTTTTGACAGTTTTGAATGTACCAAGGATTAAAAATGAAATAATTTCAAATCTAACTTATTGTGTAACTCTATTGGAATACTTAAATTATGTATGGAAAATTCAAAAATGTTTAAGGCACGTTGAAATATTGTTTTGCGAACACATCTTTTGTTTAGTGGTAATACACTTGACAAACTAGCTGTAATTACAAAAATGTAAAAAGTAAATTACAACTTGATTATCGACAACCCTAATCAGAGCACACTTTCGGGCGTACAAGGACTGAATACAAATGCAGCCAAGTTTTGTTGACCCAGTCACACATCCAACAAGTCTGACTGACTGACTATCTCCAGATTGACTTACTGATCATGGAAGTCAAGAAGCTTGACTGATGGACCAGCATCAATCGTCGGAGGCGGACGAGCGCCGGAGACAGGTTGCGGCCCGGGGCCTACTGCACTGATTTAATAGGATGCAAGCATTAACTTGCTAGATCTCTCTTTTAATGGCGGATATAAATCACCAGACGATCGATGTGATATGGGATTTTTCAATTCATCACTGTATCAAAAAATCGGAATAAATCGAGTTTTCGTGTAGAACATAGGTTCCCAACCTGTGGGTCACCAACTAATATGGTCAACTAAAATTTTTTTCACTTTTGCTTGGCTTTTGGATTGTATGAGGGGTCGCGGGTCACATGGATTTTATGAAAAGAGATGATTTGAGAGATTTTATGATGTAGAATATATTGTTGTTGGGATAGATTGTATTCCATCTCCACCTGTTATAACAGGACGCTGATGGACGAAAGCCATCCGTGACGCGATATTGATAAAAAGAATGTCATTTAATCCTCATTTTCTTGGCACGATATAGAGCTTCCTGGAACTGATCTTTAAACCTTGCACTGTTGTGCTTCAGAATAATAATTAATTTAAGTGATATTATTGATTGAATTGGCATTTACTTGGTAAAACTTCATTATAACACGATGAAGAAATAGCAATGTATTTTAGTTCTACAATTTTTTTTTATAAGATATAGTTGATAGCTGTTTCGGCTCACGCCATCGTTCTATCGTTCCATAGTTCCGACGATCTTATAAAAATTTTGTAGAACTAAAAGACATTGCTATTTTTTCACCGT
Organism: Himalopsyche japonica; assembly: GCA_028555115.1. Lineage (NCBI taxonomy): Eukaryota > Metazoa > Arthropoda > Insecta > Trichoptera > Rhyacophilidae > Himalopsyche > Himalopsyche japonica. The sequence continues at coordinate 226,603 of JAHFWJ010000218.1, read as the reverse complement.
GTTAAGTGATATTAAGAATCATCTATAGCACATTTAATCTGCCCCTTGTGGAACCTATGGAGTATATAAAATATCTCAACCGATCGAATGCCTCAAAATTGACCGTGATTGTGATCCAGCCAGCGTAACTATGAGGCCCGTGTGAGAGTGGACCAACAGCTCTCATTGTTCGGAAATAATTTCGGGGCATTTCTACAGTACGTGATTAGCGTCGTGATCGTTGTGTCCATAAGTGCAAATTGGTCTTACAAACTACTTGCCTAGCCCAAATAGTTTATTGTTGAACATACCATGGCTGGCCATGAATTGGAAAGTCCAGGTGAAAGACCCTTCACCTTGAGACTCCAGGTTATGTCCGGGATGAATAAATATACAGTGAAAACTCGATTCCACGTTTTTTACAAACAAAAATACTGGAATGCTTAAAATATTACACGGTGGAAAAAATAGCAATGTATTTTAGTTTTACAATTTTTTTATAAGATATAGTGGATAGCTATTTCGGCTCATGCCATCGTCAGAACTAATTGTTGTTTTATGTCTAAGTATTAATCGTTTAAAAATAATTGCCTGGGTGGCCATTTCGGGTACTTTCAATTTATTGATTGTATTGGCATTTACTTGATTAACAGTTCTGTTATATTCTATTATAATGGAGTTCTACCAAGTAAATGTTAATTCAATCAATAATCTTGAAAAAATAATAAAAAAAAAAAAATCTGAAAATAAAAAAAAAATTTCCCCTTTAATTTCCAAAAAGCTTTTAAAACAGTTGGTAAATATGAGAGGGTTTTGTAAAAGGTATATTAATTTAATCTTATCTATTGAAATAATCGAATAGTGTTTTCAACTTCTTTATGTGAACTTCTTTATTATAGAAAATCTTAAGACAGTTGAGCGAACTATACATAACATCATTCATTTCTTCGGTTAATATATAAGATTTAATTTATTAGCTCACAAATTGTATTGGACAGAAAGCTTTATCTACCAAAACCGGTCAATCGGGATAATATTTAAGACGAATTGAGGAAGTCGATAAATCAGGAAACGGTTAATGCGGGGTTATTTAACATTGTTTTTATGGGTGTTTGACGGTATTATAAAAAAAAATGAATGATCCATCCAGGAAAACGTATTATGCGAGAGCGGTTGATTGTGGTTCCACAGTATCGCCGAATATTGGTTGCAGACTATTTAATCTACCGAGCTGATAAGGTTACTCTGTACGCCAACTCAATGTTGCATTGGATATGTAAATATAATATTTATGTAGAATTATTTTTTTGAGTAACAATAATGATAAACGGAAATAGCGATGGAGATAAATCCGCCTTAACAACAACAAAAAAGAGGTCTTTATTAATACCAATTACGATTTAGAATGTGGTTTTGTCGTTTTCTGCAACATTATAATATAATATATTATTCCGTTCCATTTTAGTGCCCTTTTTTAACGTTTCTTCGTTCAATATAAAACATATTAACATTCAACCTGCTATTTTATTGATATCTTGAAATTATATACATTGTAATAACACTAGCGATGATTAAAAAACTACAGTAATTTTTTTAAATACAGTGGAACTCCAATCAACCGTTCTCGCACAATACGTTTTCCCGGATTGATTGATCATTTTTTATAGTCCCTTCAAACACCCACAAAAACAATGTTAAATAATCCTTCATTAACTGCTCCCCGATTTATTGTCTAAATATTATGGTTCTGTCTCAAATATTATCCCGATTGACTGATCCATGTCGAAATTTTTCTATATTTTATTATTGATAAACAGTTTTTTTCAGATTACATATTTAATAATAAATATCATGAATAGTATAATATAATTTCGGATGATAACTTCTTCATCTTCAGAAAATACAATCATGTCAAATCCTGAAATCGTTCTATTCAATAAAATTTGTGAGTTTGAGAACATTAAATTTTACATGAAAACCAAAGAAATTATTGATGAAATATATATTGCCTGAAGATGCCGAAAGACGAAACCCTGGTCGTTAGTGACAAAACATGTGGAATCGTACAAAGTTTTAACAATTCAAATTTTATATCGAAATTCCATCAAGCACCTTCAGTTGATATCATAAATTTTTAAGACATGTTAAATGTCACTTTTTGGTGGAAACGCATTATACAATATTTGTATTGTAAAAACACAATTTTTCGTACAGATCAATCAGAACCGGTTTAGCTCATCGTGAGTATTGTCGACTGACAAAAAAATATAATTCTTAAAAAATGAAAATGTACTGAATGTTTTTTTTATAAATTCAATTTCTACGCATAAAATATCGAATACATTTTCCGTGTATATATCTCATTATCAATACTTACTAAAGATGCGATCCGCTAACGATATAAATGTCACTTTAAAAATATTACTCGTTGATGTAAAAACGGTCGAATATGCGTTCATTGCGTAGTTAATGAATTAGAAATGCATGCAGGTTAGTTTCCATTCTACTTTAAACTGTCTCATTATATAAATAAATGGAAAATCTAAGAAAGTTTAATATCAACATAAATAAAAGACCTAGTTCGATGTAAACATAACAGTGGCTCGTGCCAATAAAAATATATATTGCGGTCCGCAGACTATATACTTAACTTCGTAATAAAAGATTTTTTAAGATTGGTTAGTTAAAAGATGGTATAAACCAGTGGTTCTCATATGAAATTTTACTGTGTCCGCATTGTAAACATCAGTCTATGGAAATATCTCGTGGCCGCACCAAATGTGAAAAAAATAGCAGCTACATTTATTAAAAAAATGGATTAACTTATAAGTTTATATTCAATAAATCCGCAAGCTGCATCGCCGCGTTCATTTGTAAAAAAACTGTTAGTGGCCGCACATGTGAACCACTGTTCTAGGCTAAAATGTAGGTATATTTTCACATTGTATATTTTAGTGTTAATACAAAAATGTTAAAAAACTGCAACTTGTGAAAGTCTTTTCACGAGAAATAACATTCTATTATTTTATATTTGATAACATAGAGAACGCTCGTAATGCAGAGTACCTAAAGGTTGAAATGTATGATATGTGCTAGTTTAGCTTTGTTTAAACACGCGACCCGATAGAAGATTTTCTGCGGCCTAATAAGGCCTAATAATAAAAGTTCATAGTTTTTTACATATTTCGTAGAAAAATCAGCATGACGGTATCCGATGAAATCCATTTGAGATGATATATAAATGCTGTTCACTCATTCTTCAGAAAAAAAATATTGTAAAATCAAGGTTTCGCATCAGGTTGGATTAAAAAAATATGACATATTAACTGACACGGCTTTTGAATTATCGATGTATGATTAAGTAAAAAAATATTTTTTTGAGAATGTCATAATGTGTGCGATCCATGAAACATGAGAAACATTTTGTTTGGCTGACCAAGTGATCTCTCTTGTATATAGATTTACTAATTTACTAAAAGACCATTTATCCCGACTAGAGAATTTGGACTATATGGTCGAAGGTTAACTAGAAAATCTTTTCAATTAATTTTCAAGTTAATTCAATTAATTATACACGTAAAAATTTAACGCGGTATGTATCACTTTTTTCTAAAACAAGTATATAATAAAAAAAAATGGTTTTTAGCTGGTTTTGCGTCACTCCCAGAGAAAAGCAAGTCTGATATGATTACAAAAAGTAATTCATAATCTGTATATATATATATATATATGAATCAATGTACGTGAGTCTGTTTGTCCTTTATGCATTACTATACAATTCAACCGCTCGATATGAAATTCTACAAAAATTTTAAATACACTCCCGCAAAGGTTTCTGGCGTAACACAAACAAATTTATGTATAATATGTATGTATATATAAATCAATTTGTCTGTGTCTGTTTGTCATTTATGCATTACTACTCCATTCAACCGATCGACATGAAACTTTACAGATTTCTTGAATACACTCCCGCAAAGGTTTTGGCATAAAATACAAAAAGATCGATGTATAATCTAATATTTATTATTACAATTAACATTAATAAACACTATTAACAATTTAATTGCTTTTTATCCTAACGAGTTCCTTGAATTTCTTTACTCTGAGATTGCAGCAACGCGCGACGGGTTAGTGTATTATATTTTTTCACTGCAATTTCAATTTACTAAGTAAATCTATTCAGTTGTCACATGACATTTTAATAAAAAAACGAGTTATTTGTGCTATATCTAAATGTTATAATATATTATCAATATGAGTGCAGTATTTAAAAAAAATGTAAATCGAGCTAAAGAATTCACGTCAGGATTCAGTTAAATTAAAGCCACCTATAAACAAAGTCCACAATTTAATCACTTGGCTCTCTACACTTCTGGAGGGCTCAATTGTTATGCAAAATGAAGAATGTTTATTCATACCATCTCGTCCTTACACATTCATCAAACATAAAGCCAAAAGTCATCGATCAAACAAAACTTTCACCGTCACAGTACAAGGCACAAAACTCAAATCAAAATACACTCGATTCGAAAATAATGTATGCGTGATGAAAATTTGCCATGTTTCTTTGTAACACAGAGATTCCATCACGAACATGCAAATTTTGTGTTCGTAGAATTAATTTGTTTTATAGGATCATTGGTTCTGTTTCCTATCACGTCTTATCACGCATTATCACCATTGCAATAGGAGCGTTGTATAGAATGCAAATTTAAATCACCCAATCGTAAAACTAAACTAATTTGGCTAATCGTCTTTTGAGACTCCGATCGACTGATTGAATAATTCTGAATTAAGATGAACAAATTTCTATATTTGTTCATCGTATCACTGTGTTTATCCAGTATATCAATTAATTAACACCATTTATGTAACAAGGTGAAAAAAGAGACGTATTTTAGTTCTAAAAATTCTATTTTCTAATTCTAAATGTACTTTATTGATTGAATTGGCATATACTTGGTAGAACTGCAATATTAAATTATGGACATTTTTTTTATAAGATATAGTTGATAGCTATTTCGGCTCACGCCATCGTCGGAACTACGTTCCTTGGAAAATTTTGTAGAACTAAAATACATTGCTATTTTTTCACTGTGTTTTAATGGAGTTCTACCAAGTAAATGCCAATTCAATTAATACCATTTATGTTACTTCATTATACCATTAAATATATATTATGAATACTTTAAATGTAAAGTTTTCATTTATAAGAGAATTGTAATAATCAAATGAATTTAAATATGATATGGATAATTACGCGAATGAAAATGGATTGTTCCTTATTTGAATTTTCAAACGAACTGGTTAATTTTCGAATCGAATGTTTTATAATTTCAAAATATTTTTTTTTACCATAATGACCTTGAAAGAAATGTATTATTCGTTTTTTAAAATTCAAATTTGAATATATTTAAATTTTCGAATGGAATAGATTTAGTTCGATTCGCGGAATTTATTTTCGCTTAATATTATAAAATGGAACATTCCTTATTTGAAATACATTATAATTTCACGTATGGAATTTCCCTCGCTTAGCATTAAAAATGAATCAGTGGCGATTATTATTAGCGTTATTTAACGATAACAGAATTAGTTTTCCTCACCTGCGAATATGGCAAAAGTTTGCAGGTAGCTGCTCCAAGGTTCCATGATGATGCTGACCTGGCGGCCGCAATTGCTGGGATTCCCAACGCGAACACTACATCTGCACAAGCCAAGTTTATCATAAAACTGTTGGTCACTGTCTGAATTTCTTTCCTTCTGAAAAGCAAATATTCATTTCACTCAATTAAGAATTCAAAAAAACTAAATTTCTGTATCGTTAAAATTAACTAGCAATTGTCAATTTTATTTGTCATAAAATCAAATAATAAATGTTACAGCCAAAGTATATCTCAAGTGAAAATATATTGTAACAATTGAGGCAGTGAAAATTTACTACACCTATCGATAATTGTATCGTAACTTTGAAAGTACGATACACGATAAGTTCTAAAGCTAACATAATAACACGGTGAAAAAATAGCAATGCATTTTATTTTAAATAATAAAAACACATTTTTTTGGTACTTATTTCCACAATATATTTAAGTATATTTATAAAATGAATTTAAAACAAAAAGATATAGTTGGTAGCTATTTCGGTTCACACCATCGTCAGAACTATGCTTAAACGAACTTCTTGCAAGATACAAGTTCAACAAGCTTCTCCTGTTTTAACAAGGTCGTTAAAACAGGAGAAAGTTGTATTGTGTACCTTTTCTACACAGCTATATATAAATAAACAAATGTTCGTTTAAGCATAGTTCTGACAATCCGTGAGCCTAAATAACTATTAACTGTATCTTAAAAAAATGTAGAACTAAAATACATTGCTATTTTTCCACCGTGTTATAATGGAGTTCTACCGAGTGAATGCCAATTCAATCAATAAACTAACATAATAAAATGAAGTGCACACACCAAAATTGCACATAGGGAACCATATATATATATATGTAACATAAAAAAAATAAAAATACAAAATTTTGGTACCGAAAGTCAATTAAATTTATGTATTATTTATACATAAAAATAAGTTAACAAGTTGAACAAGATACATAAATAAAGATGAAATAAATTTACATAGTTTTCAATTAAATTTAGTATAGACGCAACGAATGCCTTACGATTCTATATTTCAATAGTTTATTCAAATATTTGTATCGTTAATTTAATTTTTGGCTTACGTTATTATCAATTTATGAGTGACAGTGCAACCCACTTTTTTTTTGAATAATCTGAAACGGTTGCAATGTCTTTAGAAAGAAATATTTAAAATACATTTTCACTGATAGAAGTATATATATATAACAAATGATAATATTCTGCGATGTTATTTCACCAGAACGCTAGTAAAAAATATATTAACTTGAAATTAATAATACTATGACTAACTACTAAAAATACACTGTACTTCAATCGTAAGTGTAAAGTCTTTATTTTTATCTAAGTAAGGCTAAATCTCTTCTTAGTAGGAGTTTATCAGAGATTCAAGGTCGATAGTTTTCATTCATATTAAAAATCCATAGCATGGATTTGTTTCGAATTGATCTTGAATGACTGTACTAAATTCTTGTCGAGTTAGTTATGTGAATTGGTTTGAAAAACAAAAATGCATACTTTTAAGTTAAATTTATTTATATATTTTTTAATAGAGGTTTTACAGTTTTAAAATTTGTATACAGTACAAATTGAGGGTTCAATAAAATAATCAAAATGCGGTATTAAATCCGGCTATGTTTAGAAGATCTGTCAAACGATGTCTAAAATGCTATAGTGTTAGGCGAGTAATTATCATGATCATCTGATAATTATTTCGTATATCCTGTATCTGACGAGTATCTTTCCACTATACGTATAACAGTAATTGTTATAATGCTTTTGGTTTTCAGTAGTAATCTCATTAGTGCATTACGATTTAGTTTGTGATAATTACCAACATTATAAAGTTGCAAAAGTAAAACAACATTACGCTCAATGTCAAGTATCAATTATTATAACCGTGCCTTAGTCAGCGTCTAGACACCAATTAATACGAAAATAAGGAAGCTGCAATCAATATATTTCGATTCATTACCGAGATTACTTTGTATATAAAGAAGTCATAGTATTTACGCATAAGCAAATGAATATCTTAATGATTTATTAAAAAAAAACTTTAAAATACAACGCATACTGAAAAAATGCGAATAACAATCCATTTCACGCAAAACATGAAACGGCGTTGGTCTTCTGTTTCGCGGAATAGAGTGACTTGTCATCTGTTCGACACTTAAATGCTTAAAAAAATGAGGTCGGTCACTTTTACTTTGTGTCGATGTTTTTTTCTATTAATTTATCAGTGATTCATATTGTTCAGGAAATGGATGATTTATTGACAGTTTTCGTTATTCATTCCATTTATAAATGCGTATTAATTGAGGATCACTGCTTTTATACATTTATTCAATTTTTAAATGTATAGAAACTTAGTGTAAGCTTATTCAATTATCTTTAATTATAAAAAATAATAGTGCCACAGATACAATGATCAGCCAGTAAAGGGTATTTAATATTTGATAGAATAGCACAAGCTCATTAGAAAGGCTTCATTTTAACATTTTTTTCATATTTAATACGTAAATTGTTGTTTTTGATAATAAAAAAATAACAATTACAGTCGCTTATATTTTATAACATATTGTATCAAAGTGTAAAATATAATCAATGTAACATAAATTCTCCTTGATTTCACCGCTGAAATAAATAAACAGACTAAAAAAGGAATCTAATGTGTTAGGATTAATGCCGACACAAATACAAGAAATAATGAAATAAAACCGAAGAATAAGTAACACAACCGCATTTAATGTTTTTAAATACAGCGGGTGATCGGTTAACGAACAGTTCGGACTGCGAGCAAATCGGACAACGTATACTACCACGAAAGATTTTTGTGCTCGAATACCGGATCTTTCTAATTCACTTATTTTACCTACAGTAAATCGATAATCGGTTAAATAACAATTCGGATAGCGAGTGTAGTCTTGGGACATATTATGTTAGTTAACCGATCAACCACTGTAGTATGCCAGAGAGAGACAATTTAAAGTCTTCACAGTATTGATGGGTTGTATTGTAATCATTTTGTTATGATAATCAGTACTATTATTGTTTTTATCAGATCTTAAATGTAATGAAATGACTATGATCGTGTTGATAAGTTTTACTGATAGAATGAGTGGATCATTTTAGCTCGTTATCCGAATATTAGTTAGTTGTCCGAGCACAAAAACAAAGATCTTTCGTGTGAGTGCTCGTTGTACGATTTATTCGCAGTCCGAACTGTTCGTATACCGATTATCCACTGTATAATTATATTGTATATTTGTATTGATAAAGACGATAACAAGCACTTATAAAATCTTCAATGTTAAACTTATATAAAAAAAACATTTGACCATGAACTCTATATTGAAATAATGTTGCTTTTTGCGAGAACTTGTTGATACTCAATCGATTAAGTTTTCTTTAATAAAGAATAGATCTTATCGTTTTTCTTACTTTCGCTTAAATAAATAAATAAAAGTGAGGGGATAATGTATATACTATACACAACTATTCATTTGAACACGATTTCATAAATAGTTTTAAAATCAATTTAATGGGTAGTTCAAAATAATGTGCTCCAAAATCGTACAATCGATATGAAACAACAGCAATGAGTGTTGTTTTAAATGACGTTAAATTAACAGTTATTTTTTAATGCAAACATTTGGTTATAGATAATAATTTGAATACAATTCAGCCAAATAATAAAGCCTAATTGAATTCATTAGTGGTATTACTTCCAGGACTATGGAGGTATCGGACTACTTTATCAATTAGACGATTTTGGAGAATATCTTAATGAACGATTTTCGTGGATTGGTTGGCTGATCTTTAATTGAATGCACATAATTAGGATAAGTAGGCAAAACCTGACAAAATATTTTTTTTTTTGAATCGGAGTCGTGTTTTAACATATTACGAGTCCACAACTCTGATTACTTTTGACGAAAAGCTATGACTTTCAACCACTCCGCTAAAAAGCTTGTTTATATTATAAAGTCAGAATCGAACCCAGAACTGTTTGGCTGTCATTTTTTAGCATGTAAACACTCATTCATCAGACTGATCTAAAACATCTCCCTGTATGTTGTTTGTCCCAGAAGTAAAAAATATTGATTATCTCGAGAAAGGAGATTTCAGTTTTAAATAAACAGATATTGAAATATAATATAGATATCCAGTATGCGTATTATCCGACATCGAACAAGCACTTAATTTAATTGTATGTAGTTTTATAAATTAAATTGCTTGAAATACAAATTGCGTACAAACCTTAAAATAGCTCCTATATGCGCAATATTAGCAACCAGTGAACACACTAAAATCAGTACTAAAAGAATAACTTCGAATATTACAGGACACCTGTGCCTTTCGCCAAGTGTCGTGTAATATGTGAAATAATATCTCGAACCCCAACCGCTCAAATCATTCGAGCTAAACCCGTACGAAGACATCCAACTGGAAAACATCGTCGTTCACTAGTAATTAACACAACCCAAATTTAAAAAAATCTTCACTAAATAAATAACACATTAAAAACACATTGAATCTACCATTTTTATTGGCTATAAAAAATTTAATTGATTCGTTATTTCACTTTATAAATACACTGTGTTTCACATTTTTGTAGACGAATATTTATCACAATATAAAAAAATATTAATAAACGTGGCAACACTGATAATATGTTTCTTTTTACAATCAATTTTATGGTGTTTAAAATAAAGCGTTTTATCTGTCCAATATATTAAAACATACTGAAGGACTGAAGTTATGTTGAGTCAGATTTTTTAAGCCATGCCTCAACACGATACATGACTAATATGGTTAAATACATAAAGTGTGTTTTTTATTTCATACACAGGAAAATAGTGTTATGCGAAATGTGTTTGATCACAATTTATCATGTATGTTTTGCGGTTTTTATTGCGATAAAAATGCTTCTTTGTTGAACTATGGATTGTGGATATAAACGCGTGTATACGTAGTTATTTAATTTGAATACACAATTATTTACATCTCTCTTAAAAAAACCAAAGACTAATACATTTTTATAATAAAAAAATCACATTTCGTTTCAACAATAATAACTAAAGGAAATCAGAAATTTTACTCTTCCCGTCATTTACAGTTATTTTAGAGTTTTGATGTTTACTTCAGTCATAATTAACATGTGGCATGCGTAAAGTGACCATACGTCCCGTTTTTAGGTAGCCTGTCCCGTTGTCCCCAAGTACAGCTTCGGGATGTCGAAATGTCCCGTTTTCAACTACAGCTACTGAGTTCTATAAAATAAGCGAAGAATATTTGAAGCAGTGGACTTTTTTCTTAGAAGAATTACAAATAACACGGTGAAAAAATAGCAATGTATTTTAGTTCCACAAAATTATTTTTAAGAAATATAGTTGATAGCTATTTCGGCTCACGCCATCGTCAGAACTAGCTATCAACTGTATTTGTTAAAAATAATTTTGTGGAACTAAAATACATTGCTATTTTTTCACCGTGTTATAATGGAGTTCTACCAAGTGAATGCTAATTCAATCAATAGAATCACAAATATTTACATGGACAAATTTAACCAAAATACCTACGTGGCAAGAAATTCAAGGTGTATTGGATACATTGATTCAAAAGGGATTTATTAATAGCAACCAAGACATAGAAATATTTGATGAGTTTTCACTTATTAGTAGCTATGTTACACCCCAAAAAGTGACCGAATGAATATTGGAAACGTTTCAATCGAAAATCGTTGGATTGAATTTTGCCAACACTTTCGTAATAATAATTTGAACCATAAAAACTTTAGAGTAATCATTGAATACATTTTATGCTTGCCCAGAACAAATGCACCCGTAGAAAGAGTCTTTTCGCAGATGAAAAAGTTGTGGACGACAGAAAAAACGTAATTACAAGTCGGAGTACTTAAAGCGATGTTGTTAGTGAAAATAAATTTTAAAAATCCTGCCAAGTATTCCATTCTTATTTAAAAGCAAACCCAGTTATACTTAAGAAAATGTGTTCATCAAAAAATATAAAACAACATAATTTATCAACATTCCTTTTCTTTTTATAAATACATAAAAACAATGAAAAAAAACGTGTTTTCTTGAATATACATACTATTACGTAAAAATTTGTAAATGTCCCGTTTTGAGCACAAAAATAAATGGTCACATTAGGCATGCGAGTAAGATGGGGATCAGAAAGCTATTTTGCATTTAGCAGTTTAAGACTCAGCGTGTCGTTAAAAGCGTTTTTCAACGTCAAAAGCAATATATTCTGAAACAAATTATTTTTTAATTTGTATGTGTAGTTATGATAGTATACTTTACTGATTTGCGGCTCTTTTATTGTAGCAAACATATTGTTGCGGCCCGATTAAAAAAAAATGTCCAAGATAACTGGTTAACCTTGTATTTCGCGCCGGGCTAGTGGTCGATTGGTCTTTAGTAATGACTACAATTATGATATCGCATCTTCAAAACTTGGAACTGATAGTTTGAGGTAAATCCCCCTTTCCTCTCACACTCTATTCAATAATAAAATCGAATCATAGAATGTGATTTTAAATCCATTACCTTTGAAAAAAATTATCGAAGAAAATAAGTTACGACATGTTCTCGAAGATAAATTCATGTTGTAATAAGCACGTCAGCTTGCATTGAAAGCAGATACGGTACAAATTCGTAAGATTTTTGATGTTTTAAATGCATCAATTAAATCATTGGGAAGAAATAATTCTAAATAATATTTTTTGTCGACATTACAATAAACATCGATTCTGTCGAAGCTGTGTAGTACATGAAAACCTGTTTTCATTCATCCAGTAAAGAAAAAACAAATATTATTTTTATCTTGACTAGCTATAATCACAATTGAATCCCATACAAAGAACACATCCTAATACAAGTTTTAAGAACAATAACAATAAAAAAAATATCAAAGTGAAATGTTTGCCAATTTATCGATAAAAATAAAATTAAACAACGTTTCTTTGTGGTATTTTATGTCTGACTCACGTCAAATGATCTCAGAATGATTCCACGAACCCAGCATTGTACAGTAAAGACGAATATTTTACGAGATACATTAATAATTGAGTAATAACTTCTTCGACTGTGGTATAAACGCATATGAATATCGAAACAACAACAGCATATTGATTGGAGATTCAATAAACTCGACAGGCTACATAACTTAATGTGTGTATGTTGCGTTGACAGTACACGTCGATTACAGTGATATAGCGGTAAGAGTTTTAAGCTAATGATTACATGGTTCCAGATCTCAGTAAGGTTAATATCGAATACAGATTTTTTGTCAACTAAACATATGAAACAAGGTTGAAAAAATAGCAATGTATTTTAGTTCTATAAAATGTCTGGTTATTTTGGATTACGCCGTCATCAGAATTAGTTCACAGTTCTATTGTAGTTCTGATCAGCGATTAAATCGAAACAGCGATCTATTATATAAATTTCGTAGAATTAAAATACATTATTATTTTTACAGCGTGTTATAATGGAGTTCTATCAATTATTATATTTAGCAATTCAATCAATAAATATATGAAAGCTTCCTTACAAATGTATTATATCTGTTATTCAGTTGTCGTATGATTATAAAATTAAATTGAATTAAAATTTACATAAATATTTAAACTTCTAGTTATTTCAACAGTAATTATTTGAATATATTTTTGATGATTAGCTGTATGTATTATACCGAATCAAGGCACTTGATAAAGACTCTACAAAACTGTATACTGAGTTAACTTTTTGAATAATCTTGTGATTAAGGATTATATCAAACAATGCATTTTAGCTCGCTAGATCACGTGCTACGAATGCCTACGATGAGCCTAAGTCTTGCTTACCTATTCTTCAAACCAGCGGGATTTCGGCGTCCTGGATAACCACCGGGAACTATTCATATGATGTAGTCGACGTAATTGATGGGAGTGAGCAAAGCAACCGATGCTTGACAAAGAATCAAAGAGGCGCAGAATGGTGGCAACATTCTCCATATCGGGTGCAGACACGGAATAAAAAAATGTATTTGTATATATTATAATAACCAAGTAAATTGGCCATTTCCGCCACGGCGTATTCTCCGTATAATGATGGCCAGATGCATAACCTTTGCACTCGAATACAATTATTTTGGCGCAAAATCGTTGAAATATTCTTTAAATTAAATATATTAAAAACATAAATAACTATTTTACTCTTATTTTTTTCTCCCTAAACAATTGAGGGTGACACATTTTATTTTTTCATCCATTATCATGATTGAGAACTGAGGTTAAGTGCAATTTTTTTCGAGTGGTGGAGTGGGGATTAATGTCACAATTTTTCTTTCTCTATTCTTCATCTTGTTTCTTGAGCTATATAGTAAATCATATATACATACTTAAAAAGTGGAGGTACGACAACTAATTTAAATATAATACGTGAAATTGATTTTATGAAATAATTTCAACCATAATAAAGATCTACCTTATTTTATTGACATAAAGTGCTTGATGGGATTTCATTATCAAATTTAATAGGAAAGATCACACAACAGCATTTTCCGTAATAATTGAAACACATTTGAAGAAATTTGATTTTACAATAAAAAAAACACGCTGTATTCTTGAGTGAGTCTGCGAATCTATTCGATTAGTTAATATGATAGAAACGATGCGTTTAATTAGAATAAGTGGTCAATTTAAAAATGTCTGGAATCGCAATGAAATAATTTGTCATTTGCGTTGTATTAATAACACAACAATTAGTATTGTTCTAAAATTAAAACACCATGTCATTTGAACCATAAATCATCTTATGACCTCTTTAATTTTATTTCATTGCTTTAAAAGTGAAGATAAATATATTTATTAATTTCTGGAAATACAATATGTTGAGGTACGTCAGCTCCGTTTGGAATAAATCAAAAAGTCATTTATACCGTACGAGATATCGTTTTATTAAGAATTTTGATATTACGTTCCAGGATACATAGCTCTTTAAAGAAAATACTTTATTATGCTAAAAATAAGCATATTTACCAAAGCATATTAAACAGGTGTCAACGGTATTAATAAACTATACCTTTTACTTTAAATAATGTTTATATTAAAAATATACATGTTAAAATGACTAATTATATATTTATAAAATAACCGATTAAAATACTTAATTTTTTTTATAGATGTTAGTAAAGTTTGCCAATCTTTGATTTCTGAATATTATATGTAACTTTATTTCAGATTATACACCGTCTTTTTTTATAATAATTATTTACAACGTACAAACCAAGGCAGTGGAGTTGGAGTATTAAAAAACAAATTAAAAAAATAAATAAATATATCAATGAACAATTTGCCAGATTGGTTGCTTGATCTTTAATTAAATGCACATAAAAAGTAAAGGTAGGTGAAATTAAACCTAAATAATTAAACTTTTTTTATTCGGAGTCGGAATTGTGTTTTTTTAATTACTCCATAGCCCTAGTACAAATACAATATATGAAATACAATCAATCGAATGAGTATAATATGGTCAATATTAAAACTAATTAAATACTGGTATATTATTATCATCATCATCAACTGTAAGACAAGATTTGAAATTTTTTTTCGGTATTATTAATACGACCAACCTTTTTTCCTTGATTGTTTCGTGGTAGGGATTGATTACCACATTCTTCAGAAAACTTCACAGTGATACAAAGATATATTTTGTCAGATAAGTAATTTGTCAGTTTTATGAAACGCTGCTTCGTTCGTATCATACGTATAGTTCACACAATATTATTTTCGACTTAAGTGTCGATTTATTTTTGCTATGTTCTATATATTATAACAATTCAAAATGACAGTTGTAAAATAATCAACAAAAATAACACCACAGGAAATAATACAATAAAAGTTTTTTGAAATAATTGTGGTGTGTGAATCCTGATTTAAGGAGTGAGTAACAATAGTCGATAAAACTGTCTGGACTGACATTGATACAACTGACGGTCTTAAGACATCTAATCTCGAAACTGTGTTTTAAAGTGATACAAGATCCAGCGCTTGAGTACAGGAAATGTATTTTGACGCGATAGACTAGCCCTTTGAAAAAAGGCAAATTAGAGACATCAAACGAAGTATTTGAGAGGAAATATTAATGTTTTCTTATTTTCAAGACTCAAATCATTTAAAAACAGTCATCCAATTAGTCTTATCGCCCATGAACTTATTGATTTACACGATCTAAAAACACTATCGTTTTGCGTGCAATACACGACACCAACACTCCTCCTCCTGGAGACAATAGAAAAGTGACACCTAGTCTACTTCGAGGATTTTTTTTGCATGATTCATAAAAAAAACTGTTTTTTTGATCTCTATACCGGCAACAGAAAAAACAGCCTCTTTAGGGCTTGCGAAGTGTGTGCAAACCAAAAACATAAATGAGACTCGGTACATGTGTAATCATTAAAGTGTGGCTCTTCATATGGGGTATTGTTGACAATATTATCACTTTAAATCTAGTTTATGTAATGTTGTTAACCATCTCAGGAAGTTTCATTTGATTTTATCCAAAATTACCATAGTTATAGCTGTTTTAGTAAACACTTAAGAAAAACGCCATTTGTTCAAAAATGGGCCGGGCATAGGGGATAGGTTTGCCAAATTTTGGCCGGGACTGATAGTGTTAAGTTTTAGCAATGTCTATCCGAAAATCAGCACAGTATAAAATATAGGCATTTCGATTCAGTAATGAATTAGTGTATGTTGAATGAAACATAATTTAGATGGTGGCACTACAAGTAAATTTTAGTTATTTGTAACGAAAAACAATATTTTTAATAAAGGGAAAAATATTTTCAGTTTGGCCACCATGATTCAAAAAGGTCAGGTCTAGACCCGGCTGGTTCATCCCAACCCTTTCTGCAGTTATTTATAATCCAATTGTGATCTCGTGGCATTCTGGAAAACATATTAATAACAAGAAAAATTGTATGCAAACATACTAATAAGATAACCAACGCTTTAATATTAATTTATGATATCGACTTAAGGTACTTGATGGAATTTCAACATCAAATTTGAATTGTTACAACTTTGTACGATTCCACATGTTCACGTCAGTTCTGTTGCATTCGTGCGATAGAATGCCTGAAGATGCCGTAAGGAGAAACCCGGGTCGTTAGTGACAAAACATGTGGAATCGTACAAAAATATAACAATTCAAATTTGTTTTAATTTCAGTATTTCAGCCGAAAAAATACACATCAAACAAACGTTATACCAAAATTTTCTTAACAGTCATTGGATAATGCTTGCGATAAGCGAAACTGATTTTGATCATAAAATATATTGTGGAAATGAATACTTAAAAATGTGATTGTATTATTTAAAATATCACTCCTTTCCATCGACAAAATGATTAAAAAAATTATGTACAGCTCCAAATTGTTAAATTTTCGAGCAAAGTAAAAAAAAAGTCTCACGTAATTCAAAACCTCTTCGATTTCCAGATTTAACACTAGAACAATAAGCATGAATCACATTTGGCCAACAGGTATCCGATGAATATAAAAAGAAGCTACAATATCTAAATATGTGTTCAATAACTTCAACGATCCTTTATGTTTCAAGCATTATCAGAATAAAAATTGAATGATCAGATCCAGTAATACACGTATAATGCACGCCTTACAAAGTGATTACATAGTACTTTAATTGCAGTTTCACCTAATTATTCTTGAAGGATCTTCAGGGTCTAATATAATTCTTCTTCTCGGGTCATAAAATCCGTCTATTGTGTCATAATGACCCATCAAAATATTTCTAGTCGGTTGACCGTTTGTGAGGATAGATTTCCCTGCTGGTTGAAGTCCGTTAATTAACTCATAATGAAACCTGTAATAATAAATACAAATAATCGTATATGTAACTTGGAAAAACTATACAGGTAGTTCTAGACTTACGACGGTTCGACTTACGACTATTCGCACTTACGACCAAAAAATAGCACTTTTTTAAAAATTGCATGCATTACGCTGCAATATACAGGGGAAAAAAACTCAACTAAAATTTGATATGTTTTTTAAAAAGACTAATACTGTTTCTTCTTCCACTACTGATGATGAGCCAATGGATTGTATTATACTTATATAAGTACAGATGACGAAAGATTTTAAATGTTAATGAAGTAAATATTTTATTTTGTATTAATAAATAATTATAAATTTAACAATAAAAAATATAAACAAATACACATGTCTTATTTTAATATATAAATACATACATATTTTATATGAAATTCGACTTACGACCAATGCGGCTTACGACCAAAGTCTAGGGACGTATTTCGGTCGTAAGTCGAGGATAACCTGTATATATATATACAAACAAAAAGAGATTGGCGAGTCTATCTACTGTTCAAGTATGTTAACCCTTTGGCTGCCAAGAGCCGACTTAATCGGCTTTTGCAATATATCGTGGATAGCCAGAGCCGATGGCTCTGCATCGTAAAAGAATAAAAGAATGAGTCATATTTTAAACACCCTGTTGAAGTCTGCGCTACCTATTGTCATTATTATTGAAGCGTTTTGCTAATAATAACTCGAGCTCAAACTTCGCGATGGCGACGAAATATTCGGCAAAACGGTGTGTCATTGCATATCGCTCCAGGGGTTTATAACATTTTTTTAAATATATATATTTCCATGAACCCAAAAGAATCTTGGTTGACAGCATCATGATCTAAAAATACTTCAGAAAAACCTTTCTCGAAATCATGTGCTATCGTATCAAAATGTTCTTCTTCAGAACTATCACTCTCACTAATGAGTCTTTGACATCTCTGTCGGGTTCGTATCAAAGCACATGTATCCGAGTCCGTATCTGAATCATAATTACTAGTATACGTTTCACTCTCGTGATTCATTTTGAAGAGTAAGAATTTTTATGATCAAGATTTTCTATTGTAAATGGGAGTAAAGTTTTTCTAAAATTATATATTCTATTTCTATAGATATACGTTTTCTTATTTTATTTCCGTTATTATCCAAGGCTAAAATAATAGTTTGTAAGGTTAAAATTTTAAAGTAAGCTAATTTTACATGTAAAGTAAAAAAAATATATTACATACTTGAAAATGCCAAAGATTGACCACACCACAAAACTGTCGAACGACACATAAAACTGTCAAACTAAAAAACAACAGAAGACTGATTGCATCTGGTGCAGTGCATATTATTTGGAACGCAAATTTTTGTCAAAACAATGGTATACACTGTTTAAAAACTATAGAACACGTTTTAATATATTAATTTTTATATCATAATCGTGGCATTTCTGGCACATTCGGCCAAAAAGTCGTGGCATCCAAAGGGTTACACAAAATATTTGCACACTGAAATAAATCCTTTTAATGTATATTTAATCTCTTCCACGCTAACGCCCCGACGTATGGAACGGTAATGTGCAAGGCCTGTACGCGAGCGCCCCAGACGTTGGGACGCGAACATTCAAACATCGATAATACAGGCAATCTTTTGCATATAGGACTGATTTTGGTTTTAAAATATCGTCCAATTCGTCCTGATACTACTGCCTCCATAAAATTGTCAAAACTATTATTTAAGGTTTAAATGCTTAAAACATCGATTTTTCGAACCTTTCAAATTTATTCCGATCCCGCCAAATGTTTAAATATCAGTTTGAAACTGCGTGCTAAACTCGCGTCTAACGTCGCACTGAACTTCGCACCAATCGCGCGACATTGCAATATGACACTCCATGACACGTGATAGTAATGGTCTTGTTTATTTGAGTTTGATTGGTTGCCTTGTTATGTCACGGTAATGGCAATTTACGAGTTAGTTATTTGTTAGGGATATATTTGTTAAGGTGATTGTGACAACATAGGACATTTCTTTGTGTTTTTTAATGTTGTGAAACATTTCTAATGCATCTAGCTTCCATAAAAGCCAACCCAATTATTTTTTATTGCTGTATTTATAGCTCTATGTGGAAAGAGAACATCTTGAAAAATAGCAACGCAGACAGATTTTGTTTGTATGAAAAACTGTCGCGCCGATCGGGTTAAAGATAAATGTAGTATTCCTAGATTATTGATTTTATAAATATATTTAAATGAATGGGTATTTACTTGTTAGAACACCAATATAACACATGAAAAAATAGCAAAAAAAAATTTTGCTGTACATAATTTATAAGATTTATAGTTGATATCTATATCGGCTTATGTACTCTCATCAGAACTAATTCTCAAAGTGATGTATGTTTGAATGTTTTGTAATAATTTTTGAAATGAATAAAAAACGCCTTAAGCGAGTTATCACGTGGTTACTACCACGAAGCCAGAAACCTTTACGAAGGTGAAAAAATCATATTTTAAAAGTCTCAAACATTTCCTATTTTTAATATAACAATAAATAGAAAAACATACTTACAAACAAACAATCATTCATTTTTATATATAAAGGTATTGCGTACCTTCTATCGGGTTGTTTACAGTACGCCCAGTTAACATTAGAATATTCCAGGCCGTCAGCAAAGAAAAGTTTATATGTTTGTAATTTTCCTTTAGACCATGTCCCATTTATATAAGCTCCGTTCGGAAAATGCAGTTTTCCTTTCCCATCAAATAAACTCTCTGCCATTTCTCCAATGTACACAGTACCTGCAGATTATTATGTAAAATAAATCAATAATTAGCTCACATTGTTTGCCAATTAGCCACTACTTACAAATATACTCTTTGATATAGTATTAAGCATATTAATGCAAGTAAATATTTTTTTGCATTCCAGGTTTCAAGTAGATTACTATTTTCAGTGTTATTGAAAAAATATATGTATATATATTTAATTGTATTATATATATGTACGATATATAAAAATCCAGTTTTCCCTTATCGCGATCATTAAGACTTGTTAATTAGTTGATAATACTCGCGATGAGCAAAACCAGTCTTGATAATTATAACATATAATGTAGAAACGGTAGCAAGAAGTTATTTTCTTTTAAAAAAAAGTACACTGATGGAAATAATTAAAAAAAAAATCTTTTGCAAACAAACATTACAACGAAAATTTATACATATGTAGTGTCATATAACGTCGGTTGAAATAAAAAGCTATGTTGTCTAAAACAAAAAAACGATAAATAATTACTAAATATCTTTTATAACAATTTCGCTACAGTGAAACTTGTTGTCTATTTGTAATCATATAAGGAATAATATGTCATTGATTATTTATTTATCTCAACCACAAAAACATTTATTGAATGTTTTTGACGTTTGTCTCAGAAAAAATGTGAATGTATTTAATAGATTCTATGAATTCCAAATAAGATATTTATTTAAGTTAAAGTTATCTGATAACGTATTGGCTATATCTGTAATTTTTGTTATAAGATTTTGACCCAACTCTGAAATTGTTTTTGTAAAAATAAATTCATACATTGCTTCTTTTATAAAGAATATTTAAAACAGAAAATGCACTGCATAGGAATCTAAAAAAAATCAAAAAAATGAAAACCTTTTTACCATTTTTAAAGATATATTTTCCAGTTCCAGCCATTCCTAGTTCATCCCATTGGCCTTCATATCTTGTATCACTAATTGGACTTTTATAAACGTTATATTCATATGGCACATTCGCAGATTTTTGGGAAGCGTCCGAAGAAACTCTCGCTGCATTTAATGCTCTCCCACTTATTGCTTGACGCCAGAGACAAGATGTATCAACATTTTTTGCTTTATCTGTACTTTTATTTAAAATATCAGACATAGTATCACCAAACGTTTGTCGTATTGAATCTCAAATTATTTGTTTTGCTTGTAAAATTGTAAACGTCAAACAATACATATTTGAAACAAATGAACGTATTATTTCGAACTATTCTTAAAATTTGAGATATCATGGAACATGCTTTGAAATTTTTAAAGTTTTACTCCTTTATTGTGTTTATTAATTAATATATCAATGCATCTGCAAGAGCAGTGTTATACTAGTCTTCCATCTTCTATAAGTACTGGATTCATGGTTACATTAAACAAGATTTTTGAAACAATTTTTCTTATAATATAAGATTCCAAAAGTCATTTGTCATTGATGAGGATTAAATGGTTGACAATTGATACTTTAATGTAATATCTACTCTAGACGTATGCTTTATATGATGGGTTTTCCTTAAGGTAGAAAATGTTGAACACACCGCTATTTCCTGCGTATACATATTCATCACACGTGGTTTCAGTAGCGAGACTCAACTATTCGTAGATTAATATAGAGAATTATAAAAATTTATTAGCACAGTATCAAACTATGGTGTTAAAATAAAACAGAAGGTGTATCGTGTACCTTTTCTACACAGCTATACATAGTTACGAAAAAGTATGTTTAAACATTGCTATTTTTTACCGTGTTATAACAGAGTTCTACAAAGTAAATGTCAATTCAATCAATTAATAATTAGTGTTTTAAATTTTCTAAGAATAACCGCAAGACTTTTTCGCATGAGCTGTCACGTGGAGAAGGAATTGTAAAAAAAAATCTCTGAATTTAATTCTTTTTTATAGTAAAAATAACAATAAGCTTAGCTATAATTTTTTAACACAGTGAAAAAAGTAGCAATGCATTTTAATTCTACAAATTTTTATATGATATAGTTGATAGCTATTTCGGCTCACAACATCGTCATAGCTAGTTCTGACGATGGTGTGGGCTGAAATAGCTATCAACCATACCTTATAAAAAAAAATTCGAACTAAAATTCATTGCTACTTTTTCACCGTGTTATAGTAGAGTTCTACCAAGTAAATGCCAATTCAGTCGATATATATATATATATTTATAAATAACTAATAACAGCTATTGAAAAAATACACAGCTTAATATCTGGTAGTAGAGTTCTACCAAGTAAGAAAAAATTCAAAATCTAAGTCTTTTTCCCTTTTTATAAGACGTCATGAACCGTTTGAATGCCTTCCAATTTTCCCCATATAATCGTATCTTCTTGGGCGATTTTCTCGTTCGTTGTGTTATAAATATATCGCTAGTAAAAAAACGAGACCGATTGATATTCTTTTTATAAAAGGGACAATATGTTTTGTAGTAACTTCACTAGGTAAAATTTCTGTTTTACCGACACGCTGCATCGCAAATTGAACAAACTGTAATTTCACCGGTGAAAAGTGATACACATACTAAATATACTCTGAACAAACAGCCGTAGTTAATTATTCACCGTTAAATGGATATACCAAGCTCATTATCTAAAGAAAATGATAGTTAACAGTAGCACGAAAGCATCATTTATTACGGTTTTCGATTGCTACGATATGAGAATATTTCTAAGAAAACATCTTGTCATTAATATTTTTTCAAACAGATTAATCGGAATGATTGTTTTCATCACAAAAAGCTTTGCAATTTCAACAAGTCAAAACTTTTAATCAAATTATGACAGTGTTCTTTAAGCATTTCAAGGCAATATGTTCACATATCATGAATTACAGTAATTGATTTGAATTCAGATTACATAAGAGAAAGAGGAAAACGAAAAGATTGACTGAAAGCAGGCATCTATTTAACTACCTAATGAGCTAAAACTTAATTTAACAAGCAATGCTTGAATATTCTCATAGAGATTGGGAAAGTCTAGTATAAATAAACTGTAAACTCCCCTAATTTTTTCACATTTTACGAGAAATTTTAATGAAGAATCAAGCAACTCTGCTATTGCCAATGATTTTTCTTGTAATCAAAACCATTCTCGTAAGGGAGTTTTATTCAATTATTTTCTCCAACACATAAAACGTTCAGCTCATAAAACATATTTAGTCATTCATTTGAAAAATAAATATAAAGACTTATTCTGGACACGCTCTAGCAGTAGTTAGTAATAGACAAGAAATTAGAATCCCGGCAATTTACCGTATGACTATAAAGCAGTGGTTCTCCTGTGCGGCTACCAGAGGATTTTGCTGCGGACACCAACAGCTTTGTAGTGAATATTGATCTTAAAAAAATGTTTTTTTCTAAGTAACATCGACCAGTGCGGCCACGAGACATTTCAAATGACCGCTGATGTGTATTATGAGGACACAATAAAAATTTGCAGGACAATCACTGACTATTTTAATTTCAAGTCTGACATCAAAAAGTCATTAGGCTGAATTAATTATAAACTTATCATACTCAGATTTGAATATTATTTTAATCAAATCAAAAGTTAGGCTGATGGTCTATATTTTTCCTTTACAATTCCTTTTGGTATGTAAGTTGTGAAAACTGTTAAATGCCAGTCACTTTTATTGTATCCTTTTGATAGATATCGAAAGCCGAAACCTGGATTGTGAGTGACAAAACATGTGGAGTTTAACACAGTTTCAACATTTTAACTAATAAAAACACATTTATAAGTACTTATTTACATTATACATTTTATGAGCGAAACCGGCCCTGATCATAAATAAAATATATTGTGGAAATAAATTTATTTTTATTATTTAAAATATCGTGCCTTTCCATCAAGAAGTGACAGTCAACAAACGATTTTTTTCACAACAGCTCGAAATTTTTCGAAAATTAATTTACTCACTGAACACTGAAAAAAAACAGTTTCAACAATTCATATTTGAAATTTAATATAATGACTGTAAAAGATTTAGCTAGGAAGATATTAAAGATTTAAGAGTCCTCTACGAGACTATAGGTAGCAAGATCTTCCAAGCCTGAAAAAGTGTTTATAACCGTTTTTATGACTGCTTAATCCACTAAACGTATATAAAATAAAAAATGCGTCACGGTAATGAATTGTTGTAAAAAAGCGCAAGAACATTTTTCATGAGCGCATAAACAGATTTCACGGTTGATCAACTTAACTGGCTTACTTATCACAGAAATATAAAAGTAACAGTAGCGTACAAAACTTCTCAATGGGGAGATTAAAATTTAATAGGAATATTAAAAGTGCACACGATTAGCATGCTGATTGTTGTAGGGGTAACCGGTGAACGGCATTGGATTGCTTTAAGACTGCCATAGGGAAGACAAAGAATAAAGTGCTTGATGAAACTTCAATATTAAACATGAATTGTTAGAACTTTGTAGGATTCCACATGTTATGTCACTAACGACCCGAGTTTCACCTTCCGGCGTCTTGAACTCCTGATGATGGCGAAAGGTGAAACCTGGAGTGTCCCAAAAAGATTTAACAATTCAATGTTTTGACTTTTTATAAAACGCAGAAACCGACAACTGTAACAGCTATAATCAATCAGCGTTTTGTTCAATTTAATTCCACTGACTGCAAAAATTTTATACTTTACAGCAGGAAAAAGTATAATTTCGAGACAAAAAATTGTTTTGCGTAAATAATAAAAGCGTCGTTGTCGACTATTATAGCATTGTGAACATAACGGATTTTTAATTGTTACAAATTTGTACGATACTACATGTTTTGTCACTAACGACCCGGGTTTCACCTTAAGGCGTCTTCAGGCATTCTATCACACGGATGCAACAGAACTCTTGAACTCAGAACTTTGAGTTGCACCCGTGTGATAGAATGCCTGAAGATACCGAAAGGTGAAACTCGGGTCGTTCGTGACAAAACATGTGGAATCGTACAAAGTTGTAACAATTCAAATTTGATATTAAAATTCCATCAAGCACCTTCAGTCGATATCATAAATTAATAACGGGTTTTGCTTTTAAGCATCTCAAGTAATCATGCCTTGGATTAACAACATGAATTACTATAACATAATTGTCGATGCAATATTTTTGATGATTTTCTTAGATTAATCTTCAAAAACAATTTCCTTTGGTATATAAACAATTAATGTTATATAATAGTTTGTTGAATTTGTTTTTATGGGTACTTTATTAACATAGTCCTAGCGCCACTGCCAAAGTCAGTCGACTGTTAAAGTTAACCGAGACAGTTATTATTTACTGATGGTTCATCGCGCGATAAAAATGTAACAAAATCCACGTTTTTGCCTCAATTGGAGACAGAAGTGAGACGAAAACAAATAATGGTAAAAAAACATCTCGAATCGATTCCGTGGCATGAAATTATTTGGAATACGGCGTTTGTTTACTCTAGCAAAAAAGTGCCAGAGACAACAAATCTTAGCAGTGCATCGTTATGTAAAAAAGCTTACTTAAGTGTAATTATTATTGAAGACTTTTTACAAGTTGGCGATCGTTGAACTTGAGATACGAATCGGATTATTTAATGATTTTAGTTGTTATACAGTTACACAAGTTTTACGTTGTCGAGTTAATTAAAAGCTTATACGATTTTTTCAATCGATTAAAAAATAATTTTGAGCTTTATTTTTATTTATGATATCGGCAAAAATTGTGTGATGAAATTTCAATATTAAATTTGAGTAGTTGAAAAATTGTACCATTCCATATGCTTTGTCCCTAACGACTCGGATTTCGTTTTCCGATATCTTCAGGCATTCTATCAAACGGATGCAACATAACTGACCCATAGTTAACTTTTTCGTCAAAATAAAACTTGTCCAGAATTAGAATGAAATTATAATTTACTTACACAATACTACAATATTTCCCGTAACGATTTTTAGAGTTTATTCTTGAAGTTAACCAATTTTTAACAGCCACCAAAAGTACATCCGAGATATCTCGTCTCTGGCAACACGAACATTGCTCCATTTGACGAGATATCTCGTATGCGACAACCATCGGGTTAATAGTTTTGTTCGCTTATATACAAGAAAAAATGCACTGAAAAAGAAATAGACCCTTATGCTAACTTCTAATTTCATTATAATACTAAATTCTATTAATGATAATTTTATAAACAATTTTTCTTGTGCAATTCCTCGTGTATATAATCGATGAAAACTTTTAACTGCCTTTCAGCTCTTTTGAATTCTTGTGATATAATGCCGGAAGATGGTTAAAGGCAAAACAAGGATTGCCAGTGACAAAACGTGTGGAATCGTATAAAATTTTGACAATTCAATTTAAAGATATTTTTACTTTAATATAATTGCATAAATTAAAGGAGATTTGTATCCGATTTATGTACTCGAAGATTCCTTTAATTTAATTGATAAAGTTTTGAAATTGATTGATTGAATTGGTATTTACTTGGTAGAACTCCATTATAGCACGGTGAAAAAATAGCAATGTATTTTAGTTGTACAATTTTTTTTTATACGATATAGTTGATAACTATTTTGGCTCACGCCCTGCGGAACTATTAGTCGATATTATTAATATATACTTTTATATAAAAAAAAATAATAAATCGATTAATGTCAATTTGACCACCATACGTTCGATTATATTTGATGTTAATGACTATTTTCCATATACCCAAAGCAATGTAGAAATTATATTTTTTAGCGAAAGATTACTTACAAATAGTCTATCTTTAGTCACAAACCTACACCCTTGCTCTCTTTGGGGTGAATTTGAGATAATGATTTTAAATAGGTTTTCGATGAGCTTGTCATATTGGAATGTTCAACAATAAGCATTTTATGTCACATATATCAAAAAAATATTTATAGTGCTAAAAAAATTGCTAAATAAAAAAGCCCCTCTGTGATTGATTATTAAAACAAAAGTTTTGTTTTATTTAAATTCTTCTTTTAAAATTATGCAATCCATTGCAAAACGTTAATAAGCAATGTTTAATTCATAACAAGAGATTGGCATAAAATAATTGCGTGATTTTTTGCAATGTTTCTTGATACACGTCCGACCAGGAAATCTCTTATGAAATAATAACTAAAATTACGCGGGCGAAGCGACATAAGAAGGTAAGTAACCCTTCAAATTATTCCAACGATAGGACCTTACAACCTCTTGCTTTCCAAAAGCCTACCCGGCGATTATTGCCTCCAAACCAACCCAGTTAATGATACATTTACACAGCATTTTTGAACAGATTTCAATCTCTAAAATAATCTTGTATCTCTTCACGAGATGATTGCACAAGGAAGTCTGAATGTCGTTGTATTCGATATGATTCAGCTTTGGTAATCATACATCATGCAACAGTATTTTTAAGATTTCTTACATTTGAACCTTCTTCGGATAATTTGAATATCATCGCATAGTAAATAAACACTTTAATTAGCTTTTAATGGAAATATTTTACTGTATCCTGTGATACATTAAATTACTTATACTCTCTGAATAAAGGATGTTATTTGTAGGTTTAAAATGGGAATTTGCCTCCCATGAATTTGAAATAAAACATTTTTTTAGTTAATTGATCTGACGGTGGCGTGAGCCAAAATAGCCATCAACTATATCTTATTTAAAAAAAAATCGTAGAACTAAATTACATTGCTATTTTTTTATCGTGTTAAATTTTTTAAGGCCCAAGATTATAATAGGGCCAAACTTTTAAGTGAGGTCTTATTATAATATATACACCTAGGCCTCATATAACACGGATGTATATATTGAGACATGCTTTATACAACATGCTTTATATAACACGGTTTTAGAGGAAAAATTAATTAAAAAGAAATATTGAATGTACCTATCACAATTAATGACTCGGAAAGCATCATAAAAAAACAATAAATGACTTGGAATTAGCTAATAAATTAGTTTTTTTATTAATAATGATCCTATAATGGAAAAGAGTTCGAAATTCAAGAGAAAATAACAAAATATTTTGGTATCTTACAAGGAAATACGTAAAGATTTATACGCCAAAAGCAGACAATCTCTAAACCACAAAAAAATCAGAGTACTCCGATGACGAAAATTGACAACCGATCTCGAAAAAGAGTAAAAAATATAGAGTTCTATCTAGGCTATAGCGATGATGAATGAATGGTCTAATATGTTATTAAAGTTTCTTTCAATTAATGTGTAAATGTATATTTGTTTATTGAAAAAAAAACTACATATTCATATAAATTATCTTCGATTTTTTTTTTAGAACGCAACCTTAATTTAGTATGAACTTCAAACCTTTTATAAAACGGATTTGTATTACACGAGGTTTTTGTGGAATCATATATCCGTGTTATACGAAGCCTATGTGTATACTCTCCAAAAAAAGAAGATAAGTTGAGCGACTGAATAGTGTACAGTTCTCATAGAACACCTCCTGTTCAGACAGGTTCATTACAATTGCATATAAACAAGTATGCTCCACATTGAGATCGGATACCGCAAAAAACTTGTTTCCTTAAAATAATGCCAGTATATTATACAGGATGTTTACACATTTAGACCGGTTTTTATTATCAATTGAAATTTAGCACACAAAAAGTGGTTTGACAAAGAATGAAGTTAATTGATATTTAAACAATTGGTTTACGAATGTAAAATGCACTTATAGTTACATACGACTACTCATGATAAAAATTTAATGCGAAATAAAATGTTCACAATCACTCAAGCTAAATAATCTTTGTATATTATAGAAAATAAATAATTAAAGGTAATAAAGATTTTTTTTTTCAAAATATCAATTAATGAACTCGAAAAGTAGAGGAAAGGAAATCGCAGTTATTTTAATGAATTAACGACAAAAAAATATTAATTTATCGGTTTATCATTCTTAAACAACAATATAAATATTGAATTCGAATTTGGTTGCACTGCAATATTTTTAATTAGCCTAAAATTATAAAACAATACTTATTTTCGATTATTTAACTCGTTAGCGGAACCGAAAATCAGAACAGTTATTTATAATACATTATTTATTGTATAATTGGGGAGCAATCCATTGATTATGAATTTATTTATTCGATTATAATAAGGAACTAATTTTAATATGTAATGTTTCTTTAAGAATCGGGAAAACAGATAAATATTTCAGAGGTATTAGTAATGCGCGCCAATTAAAAATAGACAATCGACATTCCGAAAATATAGGACATAAATATTTCGAGAAATCCAGGGCGTATATGGAGAAATGAAAAACAAACGACTCCGAATGAACAGGGATTGGTTGGTTGATATTTAATTTTTTGCACATAAATGGGAAAGTTAGGAAAAATCTTCAATCAATATCGGAATCGAAGTCGTTTTTTTTCATAAATATCCCACAGTCATAGAAAAAATCAATATTATATCTTCAATAATATAAAAACCGTTTGGTTACCGCATCCATACTATTATACTAAAACGGCAGAGTCGAGTCGCGTCCGTGGGATTGAAACACTTTTGACGTGATGATGTAAACGGTGATAGACAATGGTTTGATTATTTCACTCACGACCTTTCACTCTACATAGAATGGTTTGAACTGCGAAAAATTACTATCTACAAATTAAATATTTGTGTACTATTAATATTCCGAACCAGGGGCGGACAAGCATACTGGATCGTCATATTAGGCCAACGCATCCATTTCGTTTTATTTCACCACAAATAGTGAAAAAAAGATATTTTTCTTCATTTATGATATCGACTGAAGTTGACTGATGAAATTTGAATTGTTTTTACGGTTCCACTTGCTTTGTCACTAACAAACATTAGATTCATTTGATTTAGATAATTATTATTAAATTATTTTCTCATTTCTTAAAATTTTTGCTATGTACATCCGATAACGTTTAAATCAAAATGTTCTTTGTTTTTATTTTTTATTGTAGCAGTTGATATAACTCACGATGAGTGAAACCGGGCCTGATTATAAACCTTGTGGAAGTACTTCTACAATATGTGTTTTAATTTTTTTAAATAAACTTATCGTGTCTATTAGAACAAATCAGGCTATGTTTCTATACAAAAATAGATACAATACAAATTGATATAACGTGTAGAATTATACAATATCTCAACAATTCAAATTTGATGAAATGTGTAATTAAATTTGTTTTTGAGTGACCATTTGATAACTTTAACTAGACACGGATATATTTTTGCTTAAATTAGATATCAAGACGGTTGCTTATAAGTATTTATTGTATATTCATATTCAGTTTTTTAAAATGATTTATCTTTTTTACTCATATAGACAGTCGTAATTATTTTTTTTATGAAAATTAGTGTATCGATAGCGAGCTTTTACAAAATTTCTCTCCCAAGCCTTTTAATTCGGATTTAAGATTTCGTCATATCTTGGTATAGCAGTGTTTTTGTTGCTAGACTCTTTTTGTTAATCAATATTCGTTATATTTTTTTTTTATCAAAATTACATTAAAAATATATCTTAAATTTCTACCCATGTTTTTGGTTTGCGGTGTACCAACCAGTCCAGTGCTTTGGTTTCGGCTTCTGGCATCTCCAGACATTCTATCGTAAAATTTCAATTACACAGAAAAAAATAGATACTATATATGTATTTGAACAAATTTTAATAAAAATCGATTTGATTAAATGATATGCTATTTTGAAAACAATACATTTTTTTTGACAATAATAAATTACTGATTTTATTATTGGACGCCTGAAGATGCTCAAAGAAGAAAACTGTGTCATGAGTGGAAAAATTTGTGGAAGTATACACATTTTCTTGAATTTAGTTATTATAAAGAAATTTTCATTATTTATTTATCATTCTCAATTCCTTTTTATAATCGCCTAATTAATTAATTCCGTAACGTTGTTGCTTAGTTAAGATTAAATCGTATATCATAAGGAATTGGACCAATTAATTCTGAAAGATGGGACCATGAATCCGCTCCTGTCTCGAGATGTATCATTATTCAACTAATCTGAGAATCCGACCAAACAAAACTGTGCAAATTCGATAGGCAAATTTGGTATATTTCCGTATGTTTTTCTCACAGAATTACCTCGTCAAAAAATATTGTTTATAGTATTTTCACGCAGACGTGAAGGCTTTTTATGATACTTATTTTTTGTTGAAACTAGATGCCATTCTATGCGGAATAGCTGTAAATGTATAAATCATCAAAAAGAAAACATTTACTTCCCATATTGACATAGCATGTTTGCACATAGGATTCATGCACAAACTAGACGCATCAATGAAATTTACTTTTTCACCAAGTGTTTCCTTAAATACATATTTGTTTTTTGAAATGTGAAAAATTATTCATACTAAAGTAAACTTTATAAATTATTTGTTGACGATGTTTTAGTTGTTGTATTAAAATTGCAAAACATGTGCTGTTGAAATTGTGACTAATGAATAGCATCATCATCTTCGTTGAAATTAAGTTTTCTATTTATCCTCATTTTTTAACTGAAATACCGTATATACAATGTATTAAATAAATCAGCAAATACATGGATTGGTTACGAGACGCCTTTGGGCTTCACTTTAAGAAAACTCAATTTTTTGAAGGTGAGCTGCCAAGAAACATTTTATATGCTTAGAGCAGTGGCTCTGGTGAATTTGTTTACTGTATCCGTATTGTTAACATCAGCGGTCTTATGAAAATGTCTCGTTGTCGCACCCATACAAATGTCGATCTGTCAACATTAATAACTTAAATCAATCAGCGGTGATCGGCTAACGAACAGCTCGGACTGCGAACAAATCGTATAACGAACGTTATCACGAAAGATTTATGTGTTCGGACAACACATATTCGGATAACGAACTGAAATATTTTTTCTAGCCCACTTATTATATTTGTAAAACTAATCAGCATTTCAAAATTGTTAGGCTTTTGAAAACGGTACAGTTTCCAGGACAAAATGAGACGTGTAAATCGTATAATCGGTTACCGAGCAATTCGTACAGCGAAAATAGTCATAGACCAGATTATGCTCGTCAACCAATCACCCACTGTAATTTATTTCTGACTAATCATTTTCATTCATTATACTGTATTTTAATAATTTTTAAGATATTACAAGTTTTAAAACAGTGGTAGGAGCGCGGTTTTATGTATTGGTCATTTACCAAAAGGATTGAATAAGTTCTATGGAATATATGTATTTGAAATATTCATACATTTGAAAAAAATATTCCATATATCTATCAACACTACAACCGAAAAGAACGAAAGCTCAATATTATTGCAGACTCGACTTCAAAATCGACATTATACTATTTTTTTGCTTTACTCGTTTCTAATCCTTATTAATCAATAAATAATCAAGTACCAGTATACTAGTAGAAGTACTGTTAGACGTCAGAATTATGTATGAGTCAACACAAATCGAAAGCTCAAGTCGAAGGTGCTCTATAAAAACTTGATGATTTTGTCTTTTTATCCGTTGGTCCTTTCAATATTTTTTTTAGTTTCTGAAAAAACATTCTAGAGGTTGATGGCGCCAAGCGACGAGTGATTGAACGATTATCTCACAAAGATTATTAGGAGCTTACGTTTTTTGACTTTTTTATTTTGTTGACCAGCTCAGAGGTTCTTAACATTTTTGAGTCAATCTTCACAGAAATATTAATAAACTCTGATTAACTATTGTCTTTGAATAATTTTTGAAGCTGATGATCTCTCAATTTTTTGTGTTGATGGAATTGGAATTTAATTGGTAATTTTTAACTCTGTTATAACACTGTATTTTAGTTATACAAACAGAAAAAAATGTAGAACTTAAATATATTGCTATTTTTTAACCATGTCTTAATTCTCTCCCCGCCAAAATCATTTTCTAACAGTTGATTAAATTGTCGTCTCATTCTTATATCCTCACTCTTAAAAAAGGAGAGATTAATAACTTAATTATAAGCAATTCTCTTAGAAAAAGTTTTGTTGTATGGTTTCAATTAGAAGTCCATTTTCTCAGCATTGTACGCTTAGATTTTTTTAAATGAGTGTAGGTGTGGAAGTAAAATATATCCATCATTTATATTTATCTACGACCCGTCAGAAGTAGGTAAAAAGTAATTTTTAACATGAATGGCCGTAGAATGTTTATTTTGCATTTATTTTTCTTGTGGTATTTAATCATTCTAAAGTTGCTTCAAAATCCTTGCTTTTATTTACATAGGACAGCCTGAAGGATCTGGCATCCGTTGGCTTAAGAACAACTCGACTACTTAAAGGCGTCTGGATGCTTAGTCTATAATATTAAGCAGTTCAAATCGTGATGCACAACCTTTTTAGCAGTAAGTAACAATTTTAACAGTAACAATATTTAAATTTTACAGTTTTGTGGATTATGAAACAATATTGTTGCATTCTAGAACTTTATTGCTTTTTTAATTAATTAGATAACTAACATACATACCATATAAGCAAATACTAGATTTTACTTACCATAACAACCTGCAGCGACCTAAGTTTGTCAGCAACGACACAAGAATTATTTAAAAAAAATCTATTAATAAGAGATGAAGGAGGCCTGAAGACCTCAGATGCTAACGCGTCATAGATCTTAACGCTTCATAAATTTGATATCCCAAAAAAAACAATGACTTTATTTTGGAATGTAAACGCATGCTTTTGGTGTTCTCTCAAATTCTGATTCAAAAAATGAGTAACAAAGATCATATTTGAAGACATGAGATTATGGTCATTCGTTAAGGATTAGAATTTGAATTAAACGCTCAAAAAATATAAATGAAGCATGTTTGTTTCGTAACACAAAGCAAAATCATAGCCTTTCAATGCACTATTCAATGAACAATGAAATGTTTCATATGAAAGCAATATTGTAAGACATATTAATTTCAATAATTATGATGATTATTTTTCGTTATTGAGGTGCTTGATGAGTTAAAAAAATGTCACATCGGAAAGCAGGTTTTGCATCACTGGAATAAAGGGTCAAGCGACTAGCTTCTTCGCACCGACTCCTTGAATAGAAGATGGAGACGGTAATAAGTGCCACATATAGAAAATAAATGATTCCTACGTTGTTGTAGTAGACCGAATTCTAGTGTGTTGAAACACGTCGGATATTCATTCCGATATTGTCATTTTTAACAAATATTCCATTTAATGTTGCAATAACAGAACGGTATTATGGTCAGAATTCTTTAATATCCATTGAAAAGTAAAAAAAGAATCCCTATTTTCATATTTCCGTAGATAATACATTAGTTACTTTTTATTTCGTTATAATCTCACAATGTTATGTAAAGGCATAGACTTCTAATGGAGCTTTTCTCAATTCATGCTTTATGAAACTAACTAACTTACTATTTGTCAGCTGATCAATCTCACACTTGTTGACGAGGATAAAATTAATTACAAGAGAAGGCAAGTTGAAAAGGAATGGTATTTAAAATAATAACACAAAATTTTTACTACTATTTCCATTGTATATTTAATGATCAGGACCGAATTCAGTCATTCCGTCGCGAATAGTGAAACCAATTCTGATCATAAAATAATACCAAAAATTTACTGTTATTATCTTCTTACATTTATATTAAAATCATTGGGTGTGTTTTTCCTTTATACATTACTACACCGTTCATCCGATCGATATGAAACTTTACGAATTTCTTAATTATACTCCCGCAAAAGCTTTTAGCATACCATACCTTAAAGAAAAAATTGATGCATAATTATGGCTTATTTTATCTATATATATAAAAAAATAATGTGTATGCGTTTGTCTTATATGCATTACTACACCATTCATCCGATCAATATAAAACTTTACAAATTTGTTCAGTACACTCGCGCAAAAGGTTTCTAGCATACCACTCCTTTCGTAATTCTCCCCAAATAGGTAAACAATGTATCATAATTAAAACGACACTACTGCTAATTAAATTTCAAGTTATTATAACGACTTTCCTAGAATTTCCTTACTCTGAGATCGTAGCAACGCGCGACGGGTCAGCTGGTTTTAAATAAATTGGATGTTATCAAAGGGTTAAAAAGCATTTAAAAGAACTGGACGGTTTAATTTATGTTAATTGTCAATTAAACAAAAAAAAATAAACAAATCCACTAAATAGATTTCACATCTTTAAGTTACCAATCGTTTCGTCCAACATCGTTTTACCACTACTAAAATAAATATATTACTCAGTTTGACTTCCTAATTGATCAAAATGATATACTGCCGAAGTCTAATACGGTTTTATATAACCAACAAATTGCTGCTATTCTGTTTATTTAACAGAATAATCTATTTGTAGAATAATTTATTGACAAAGACGAATCGTGCTGATCGTGTTAGAAAGTATTTAATTTTTTTTGTGTGTAATATTTCAATATTTTCGATGGATTTGACGGTAACTTTGTGGAAGATCATTTTAAATTAAAATTTAAAAATACATTATTCCACGTATTGTGTTACTAATTGTGACGTGTTTTTTCCTTCAGTTGCATCTCACTATCGACTACTTACTATCACAAAAGGCTGATTAAACAATAAAATAAAAATGATCCAAATATTATAAAATGGTTAACCACAAATAGGAGGATGGGGGTTTTTCTTTTACAGGAGGCATAAGGGGGAAAATAGACAAACAAACAATAATTTTACTACTAATGACGTTAACATTGTAAAATTGTTGGCTAATGAGATGCATCCCGATTATTAATTAATGAGACCCTTCCTAATTGATTTAATCATAAGTTTATACAAAGTTGTTTAGCAATTTAACATTTTTTTTACTCACGACTAGAGTTTTGCATTACGGCATTTTTAGTCAATATAATCAATTGTTTCAACAATTCAAGCTTTGAAATCTGTTTATTTATACAAATATAATTTCTCTCTTTTACTATTTTGGAGTAATCATGGATGTGATTTTTTTTTTGTTTAGAACCAGCTTGCCAATGAGGATGTCATTGGTAAGAGTATTAATAATTTTCAACAGTATTGCTTCGGATGTTGACGTATTCCACGTAGATGTGGAACGAATACTATTAAACACGGTGAAAAAATAGCAATGTATTTCAGTTCTAAAAATTATTTTAAAAATATAGCTGATAGCTATTTTGGCTCACGCCATCGTCAGAACTATGCTTAAACTAACATTTGCTCATCTATAAATAGTTGTGCAGAAAAGGCACACTTTACATCTTCTCTCCTGTTTCAACAACCCAGCCTGCTTCCTTTTCGCAATAAAACTAACAATTGTAAATGAAACTAAAAAGGCGGCTATATCAATAAGTTTACATATGGCACGAAAATGGTCCATTACAGAAAAAAGAGACACCAGTCAGAGGAGTCAATAATGGTGACCGACATATATTAGTTTGTTCGTTAAGAATCCTTTGTGATAGTTGATTTCTTTTGATCTCCATCTATATTTAAAAAAATAATTTTGTAGAACTAAAATATATTGCTATTTTTTTCACCGTGTTATGATGGAAATCTGCCAAGTGAATGCCAATTCAATCAATAATATTATTAAAGTTGATTTTCCCTGAGCTTGCATGGTTGACTTTCTTAATAATTTTTCGATATTACTTTTCATAAATCTTTTCTACTGTGCAAATGCAAGACACTAATACTCTATAATTTTGCTAAGGCATATATATACATATATATAAAATAAATGAAAACTTTTACATTAAGCATTAGATACTTAACCCCATTCAAGAGGTAAAAAAATGAGTTTTGGAAATGCAGTGTTCAATTGTACGCTCGCATGATGTCGTGATGTATGAAATTAGTTGTCGCCAAATAAGAAATGCAAAGAAAATGTACGAAGACGAACTGGTATAGATTTTGGTTTTGGGTCGCGGCACAACGACAAAAGACTTCATGACGCATTAAGCATATTATTTACCTGCAAGATCTTACTGTTAGATCAAGGTCACATTGTGTGAACTCTATCCATGTGAAAATCCAGTTTACAGGACCGAACGTAGTGCATATTCTAGCAGTGTAAATACTAATTGAGACTATTTTCTATCTTCGACAATGTGTATTTCATGCATTTACGAGATTCGCTTTCTTATTTAAAATATTCTTAGTATTCAAAATAACATCGTTATGTATCTTTTGAATTGAAATTTGATGTATATATGAGTATAAACGTTGATCAAATCTTGATGAAAATTCAATACCAAAATGTTTTTTTGACACTTGTGCTGAAAACATATATTACCACATTTTATGTTACTCATAAAACAGATTTCGTTTTTCGATATCTTCAGGTATTCTATCACATGTATGCAATTATACTATCAGTTCTATTGCATCCGTGTGATAGAATTTTGATATGTCTATTGATATGTTTCCCGGGTTTGTGGTGCAGTGGTCAGTATCAACAGCATATTTTTGATCACTTCTAATCCTATAAGAAGGGATGGGTATTTATTTTGCCTAAAAATTCACTCCAATTCATCATATCTTAAAAAATATGACATAGCAAATCCAGGTACTTAACCACTAATCCTGTATAAATTTAAGAAATAAAATTATCCCTTCATCCCTACTCTATTTGTAAAAGAAACGTTGAACGACTGTGTAATAAGCTTTTGTCGTAGAAAAACTCATGTTAAAATACTTTTGTTAAAAATTTATACTAACCACATTGGGAGAAAAAAAAACCTGTTTCTATGTCCGGTAGAATATTTACATCAATCAATTCATATCATCCATTATTATGAAGTTCTGGAAGACCCGATTTAGTTCTGAAACTATGTTTTTGTTCAATTTCAAGTAATTAAAAGATTTCTTATAAACTTTTCTTAAATTTTACTTATTTTTACTCACATTTTCAATTTAGAATTTTTTGAGAAAAGAGGATCAAACATAAAGAATTGTAAAAAAAGAATGAAAGAATTACCGTGTAGCTATTTTTTTTTCTGAGTTAAAAAATAATTAATATGAGTGTCAAAAAATTTTAACAATATATATGCGTCCATACATTTGCATGCAAATATGTAAATTCGATCGTTTTAATTAGGATTTGAGGCTATATCTAAGAATATAAATAAAAAGAAAACCGTATTACATACATTACGACACTGTATTTTCATTATTTCTAGTTTTCAAGATTTTGAATTGTTAGTGTTTAATAGTGACAAAACGTGTGGAATCGTAACATGTGGAGTTGTAACAATTCAAATTTGATATTGAACTTCCATTAAGTACTTTCATTTGATATCATAAATTATTTTTATTGTTAATTATAATTCCTAAGTCCTCTTCTGTATTTTCTTGCATGGAGAGCCGTATGAATATAAGTTGTACGGATATGGCGGTCGACTTATTTGTGGATAGTTTACAACAAATATTAATTCCCACCAATAGACAGCAAACGAATTATAATCTACTATGGAATGCCAGGGAAGGCTATTAATGGATCCGGGCAATTAATTTCATAACAATGCAATTAGCGTTGGGCTGATTAGATTATTCATAGTCGTTTTCTGGCGCTAATTTTTAATTTGGCTGGTCCAATATGAATGACGTGGTAATGATAATATTTTAATAACGGTTAAAAAATACAATATTTAACACTTATGTAAGACCTTTGTTTAAAAAAACTTTAAATATTCTTTTTGTATATACATAATTGTATACTTGGTATGCATGACTTTGAAAAATATCTGCGGTTGTAGTATTGTTGTATACTTATAGTTAATGGAAAAACGTTGTTATAGCATTCTATGGTTTTTTACAGCATTTAATATGTATGAAACAACTTAACTTTTTTGAGAAAATTGAAGGTCTGTCATAAAACTATTGTTTTTTTTCCCACTGCTCATAAAGACTTTCTTGGAGGCTTGGACTTAGTGGAAAAATTGTCGTCGACTTACTGGACGAGCGAGTGCCACTTGAGTAAATTGGTACCTGAGACAGCGGATAGGCGTAATGTTGTAGCTGGTATTCATAAGTATTAATAGTCTTGAAGTATTCACCTGTCATTAAGATAGTTTATTCATTGAATTTTTAGGCACCTAGAAAAGATAAAAATATTTTTTTTTTGTTCTTATATAAAAGAAAACAGTTTCACTCCACTTCAGTAATAAATAAACCTCGATGTATTATAGTTTGTCTCAAAATGAAAACAGCAAAAAACAAGTCACATTTAGTAATACACCAAATGTAAAAACACAGTAATCGATTTTAATTTTACACATAACATTGTCGTATACAAAATATTGTATTTATTTATTTATTTTAAATCATTTCTTTTGCCAACTGTATTAAATTAAAACAAACTAAAATTTTTTGAATTGATTGCAAACAATCTATGATCATAAGTATAGTGCAAAGTGATATCAGATTAAAAAAGATGGGCATGTTTTTTCTTTTTAAATGCGTAGATATTTTATATAATTACCCATTAATATAATACCAATATATTTCCAATAAAAGCATAACTATTAACACATTATTCAGTTTGTATTATAAAAATTTAAAAGTAAACTTAACATTAACTACAACTTGGCTATGAAATATTACTCAGTAATAGTCACAAAAAAGTTTATAAAACCTTGATGCTTTAAAAATAATATTTTTTTCATTATTTATTATATGTAAAACCAGGTATAAAACTCATATAAAGTAATCGATTTAGAAATATTGAATAAATTATGCGAGTGATAGTTTTAAAGTTTTGATATGAAGAATCCGTTCACATAAAAAGCAGACTAATTGACAAATTATACGTTATGTGCAAAACGCTTATTGCAGTGTTTCTCATATAAATCTTACTGTGGTCGAAATATAAATATTAGCGGTGATATAGATATGTTTCGTGGCCGCACAGGTAAAAATTAATTTAAAAAAAAAACATAATTTATGTATATGCTATATTTATTGAGAAGTTTTTAATTTTATGATATCGACTGAAGGTGCTTGATAGAATTTCAATATCAAATTTTAATTGTTACAACTTTGTACGATTCCAAATATTTTGTCACTAACGACCCGGGTTCTCGAGAACCGGAATAACTCAGTTCTGTTGCATTCGTGTGATAGAATGCCTGAAGACGCCGAAAGGCGAAACCCGGGGCCGTTAGTGACAAAATATGTGGAATCGTACAAGGTTGTAACAATTCAAAATTTTATGCTTACATATGAACACCACTGGCCTACCGTAACTGATTTAGTTCGGTTAATATATTTTAATGTTATGTGTTCAGACGCAAAAACTTTTTCGGTCATACATCTCTGATCATGGAATTTAATTGCAGCCACGACTCCTTATTCTCTGGCGATTTTATTAATGGTCATCTCTATTATAATATTATATCATTACTAGAACAGACGTCGTGGCGCAACGGAGGCGGCTGGAAGGAGCCGAGTGGTGTCGGCGGTATTCAAAGCAGTGGACGCTGGTTCGTTAACCGGTTGCGGTCGTTGTCCAAGGACGGGTCCACTGCAACTCATCGTCGGTCACTGCCATCTACGTCACACCATATATAATAATATGTTATTTACTCTTACATAAGTGACTTTATAGCGCATGCGTTTCGGATGAAATATTTAACTGCGCAATGTTTTTTTTTTGTTTGTGAAATTCACTTCAACCACGCTCTTCATGAATTCATATCAAAATATAATTTATACCAATTAATATGCCGGTAATATCAACTTGAATTCATGATTTTGTTATGAAACTTGTGTTACTAAACATGACATGTATTTCACTTGTTTAAGAAGCATCGTTAGACTAAACGTGTTTCATTCATCAGATTATCTGTTCATTAAATTTAATGTATCTCTATAAGCTAGAATAGATATAATACTTTATTACAAAATCTCATAAACGTAACAGAGAAATGCTTCAAAAAATTTTGTACTGTTCCCGCATTATAAACATCAGCAGTTCTATAAAAATGTCTCGTGGCCGCAACAAACACAAAAATTTTGTTTTAAGATGTGATAAAGAAAGCAGTCGTATTTGCAAAAAGCTAATCAGGTTATTTCAACCTTTTTTAAAATATTTATATTTTTTATATGTATAACACACTTTTTTGCTTAATAATAATATTTACTATGAAGTTGTCGGTGGCTGCATATGACAACTAATGTTTTACAGTAAGTAAGATGCTTTTGTGCCTATTTATAATTCTGACGATGAAACGAAGTCAAAACAGCTAATAACCGTTTCATATAATTCATTTAAATTTTAAACGCTGACCATTTTATCTTATTTTAACACTTCCTGAGCTGGTAAAGGTAACTCGAACATTGACTGCTTTAAAGAGTTATCCCAACAGTTGAAACGTTAGCAAATAAGTTGATTGAGTTTTTTCAAGAAAATATCAATTCAATCAATTATTTGGATACATTATGATAACATTGTATTTTTCTAACCGATATGTACAATTTTTAGAAAATATTAAATTTGTGTTCACCGTTTCACCTAAACAGCAGAGACAGGTAATTTAAAATAATTATCGTAAACTTTATGCAAAATTCCTAATATTTTTAATATCTCATTAAATGTATGGTAAAAAATTTTAGAATATTCCTGTACAAATACCTATGTGGAGTTGTGACTTAACAGGTGTTCGTAGGTTAGAATATATTATATTTATTTAATCATTCTAGAAAAAATATAATACATAACTAGTTGAATCAGCCATCAAGTATTATAAATAATTATTCAACATTTTCAGTTAAATATAAATTAATACTATTGCCACTTGAAAAAAAGCCTTCAAAGCTCATAACTAGAATGCGGTAATTAAAAATAATAAGTAATTACTTAAACCACCAGCTTGCAACCTGGGAGGCGTTCAAAATTTAAGTAAAAAATAATTTTCATACTATAATATCCACCATTAAATAAATCGTTGTTGATATTCTGTTAATTGTTTTTAGAAGTTGCTTTGTAATCAATTTATTATTATTAATTAAAACAAGTCTTTATTAATATATCTATTAAAAAATTAAAACATTTTTGGGGAGGTATAGAATGTGGAAAGTACAAAGTAATAATTTTCAATTTTTTAAATGAATTTATTAGGTATCATCACCCCTCAACTGAAAAAAATTACCTGAGACGTACATGTGGATAGCTTTATTAAAAATTAAATAAAAAAATATGGGATACAAGTAATACGTTAAATGTATTTGGACCAAATATATCGTCAAATAGAGAATGAATAAATATCAACTCTCAAGGTTTCCGGCCTTTTCTTAAAATATTTTTTTCAAAACCTCTAGAGATTGCTCCTAAGGTAGGCTTGACTATCTGCTGTAAGATAAAGTGTACGCTCAAAATTTTGACAGTTTCAAAATTCAGTAATATCGACAAATAAAGATCCAAGCGTAAATTTAACGACAAGTGAATACTTTTGATTTAAAATGGAAAACTGTGTGTCTCTGAAATAATATAAAATTTAGCATGAACCCTAACTACTTTTATTTCGATATAAAATAAATATGACAAGTCCTTATCTCTTTTTTGTTTTACCCGTCGAACTCACTAGGTCCTTGTCATTACTTCTTACTTCACTACCGATAAATGTGATTTTTTTCTGTAACCCATCGAATTATGATTCTTATCTGCTTTCTTCGTATTTTTAATCAATTTTCTGTTTTATCAACTTTTTCTTTTTCATAAATATTTATAGAAATCTTTAGCTATAAGTATTTAATCTATTTGATACTGTCTTGTTTATTCTTTCTGCCATACATAATTGACTTTTCTTTGGTGTTTCAATTGCCTTATATATTATATTTTATAAAAACATATATACCTCTATTTAAAAAAAAAACTCTCTTTAGGAATTCGAATGTCACGTTTCGATTTAAATACTGAAGAGGCGTGTCACGCAGGATTTCAGTTTTTTCAAACAAGCGTTTGAAGCTCTTTCAAGAGAATGAAACATTTTTATGTTGAAACTTGTTGTGTTTTTTGGAGAGTTCAACGCATGGTGACAGCACAATTTTTTTTACAAATAAAATTTTCAGGCATACATATTTATAACAGTATCAAAAAATTATTCATATGTTAAGTATCGATCAAAAGTTAAGAATTCCCATTGTAATATTTTTACAAATCGTCAAACAGCGTC
The DNA here is from genome assembly GCA_028555115.1 of Himalopsyche japonica. NCBI lineage: Eukaryota > Metazoa > Arthropoda > Insecta > Trichoptera > Rhyacophilidae > Himalopsyche > Himalopsyche japonica. The sequence continues at coordinate 183,158 of JAHFWJ010000218.1, read as the reverse complement.
ACAGGACTATCCCGCAGATGTAATACAAGCTCAAAATTTTTCACTTATACATTAAAACGACACTACTGAATAATAACAACACTTCATGAGTGTTTTTACAAAATTGTTTTTGAGTGATAAGAAATATATTAATATTATTTTCACTCATAACTACAATTATATCAAGCACATTTAAAAAAAATCGTATACGAGGTTTTGAAATTAGATAGCTGGGTCAGGTAAGAATTAATATGTAGTAAAAAAAACCGTTATATTCATCATAATTAAAAAAAAACAATTTAATTAAAAAAATTATGAATTTAACGATTTGTTCTACCGGACATATATCATATTATACTATGCATGGGTACAATACAAGCTTCAAACGGCTCTTATTTTCAACCAATAATTTAAAAGCAGCATTGTGCATTTATTCACATTTATAGTATGGTACAAGAAGAAAAAAGCAAACAGTTCTATTAGGTCTATGTGGTCCGGTTATTAAAACTAAAATAAAACTAGCCATTTTTCATGTTGCTTCATCTACTCCCTAAATACTCTTTAAAATGTTAATTTTAAATACAAAGTTTTCTGCTCATTGTAAGTAACATTATTGTTTGTCATACGGTGAAAAAATAGCAATGTATTTTAGTTCTACAAAAATACATTGCTATTTTTTCACCGTGCAATAATGGAGTTCTACCAAGTCAATGCCAATTCAATCAATAAATTATTGTTTTTGCTTAATCCTATACTTTCCACCCTTTTTCTATATGATTTACATTTTTTTAAATACTCAATGTTTACCTTCTAATTATATAACCTATGAAGCAGTAAGTCAGATGCATTTAAATTCGAAATAAGCGAAACACGTTTTGAAGTTGATAAAACATTAAGATAATGACCTAGAGTGGGTCACACGTGATACCCGGAAGATTTAGCGGACAGAAAAAACTGCTAACAATAAATGAAATAAAAAAAAACAAAATACATCAGACATAAGCTTATCGTACATTTTCAACATTCTACAATTATATTTGAATTTTTTAAAGTATATAGTCTTCACATGTTACTCACGACCCAGATTTTGTATCTTGGCGTCTTCAGGCATTCTATCACACGAATGTTAGTCTCAGCTTTATGCTAATAAGGAAGAGCATTCTCTGCTCCTCTCTACAGCTATAATTCACCCAATTATGGTGTACGCTAATCCAGTCTGGGCTTATGCTCACAAAAAAATTTAAAGACACCTCAAATTGTTCAAAATAAATCGTTCCAACAAATTTGTAATGTCCCGTGATACGACCGCAATTCGCTGCTGTATAAACACTTCAAGGCGCCTACAATTCGAGAATTCGTTCGTGAAAATTCCCTAAAATTTCACAACAATATAGGTAAACATTATAAACCTACGAACCTGCTGAACGACCCTTCATCGATTTGTTGTTACAAGTCTTAATCTCAAAATACACAACCTCGGCATCTGAAAATGACTTTCTTAGTTCATTTCCTTACGTACTGTATATGCATCATCATCATCATCAGTCGGGGTCGATCCACTGCTGGATGAAGGCCTCCCCCTGCTTTTTTTTCAGGGGGGTTGTTTGAACATAGCAACACCTTGTTGCCCAGGCGGGTTGGTGTTTGGTTGTCTGTCTGGGTTTTCCTTCCCATAGCCAAGAGAACACCCACGGCACGCGGTGTTCCCGAGCGGTCACCCATCCAAGCACTATCCGCGTCCAATGCTGCTTAACTTCGGTGATCGCACGAGAGCCGGTGCTTTCAACGTGGTATGGTCGTGACTGTATATGCATACGTGTATAAATACATTATGTGCAAAAGTAAACATAATTTAAATGTATGTGGTGTACACCTGAACCGGACTCACTGTATATTGCTCAGCTCTGCAGCGACTTATGTTTGTCAGCAAAGACACATTAATTATACAAAAAAATTACACTTTACATAAGAGATGAAAGAGATGTAAAGATCTCTGATGCTAACGCGTCATAGATCTTAACGCTCTATCAATTTGATATCACAAACAGATCAGTAAGGCAAACGAGAGTTTCAATATTATAAATTTTTATTCACACTCGTATTATCTCATCTAGAGATGTAATCAAAGAAGCTAATATTAGTAGGTAGGTTGGTATGTGAACGCGTTGGTGCGTGTAAAGCGATGCTAAACGTCGCTGTGCAGTCTGTGGATATAAAGTAAGTGCGTCATCCGCAATTTACAACCGCACTTCAAGAAAACACCTTACGTATAAAGGAATATCGATTCGGTCAACTAGGACGAAATATGGCAATAATTTGAAAATATGTTGAAATAATTCACATCATAATTAGACTAGCTAAATAAACCAACTTTATATACAGACGATTCCACGTACGAGCAGAAGATTTGTATGCTTTGAAACAAGGATGGTTATGCTTCATGCTCTCATTTTTAAGCGAATTTTAATTTATTTTAGAAAAAATTATATCTCGTGGTAATTGTAGTTTCAATAAACTACTATTTTATAAATGTTTTAATGTTCACAAAAAGATAAACATTATGCCAAACATTCATTTCTTTGGCCTGCTCAGCCGTTAATTTTTCCGCTCAGAGATCCCTTTGTCTCGGTGACATGATATTGAGCGTAACCTGAAAATTTTCTAAAATGATAAAATGAAGTAACGAACGTGCAACCCTGTAGTTGTTAAGCATTTCACTCTGGATTACTTACTCTATAAGAAATGCTGTGAAAATAAAGTCTCATAAGTAATAATATGTAAAACACTTCGAATAATGTCCTGCAGACTTTTGGTAGTACATTAATCGGTTATTTTTGTAATATTCTGTATAAAAGACTCTTTGGAAAGACAAGACAGAATGAGCCAAAACTCGTTTGTGAGAATTTTCCGGTCAATTTAATTCAAAAAAGGAAAACTTATCATCATTATCATTTCGTTCATTTTACATAATAAAACCAAACTCACGTGTGTATCTGCCATGTAAATATTTTTGATGGAATTTCACTTTGTAATGTAATGGTTTGTGAAACGTATTGTCACGTGTGGACGCTGCTTTAAGTGCATCTTATATCGGAACAAGTTCTGCAGCAGAGCTTTGGCTTGTAATGCAAAACCGGATCTCGTGTTATTATTATTAAATAACATTTCGACCGGATAATATGCAAGTGCAAAGCTTGTGGCAATGAACAACAAATATCTCATGTTACTTTATCGAAGACGCAAACACTTTGCTCCAAACGCACTATTAAAAATTAAACGGTCAGTGAGATAATTGTCAAAAACAGTTTTATCTTTCACAGTAAATGCTTTGATTAATCACTTTGAATTATTGAAAACTTGCTGTGCTTTTATTGTTCATTCGTGTGTACATATTTAGTTATATTTTGTTTTTGAGTAAACGAAGAAAATACTATCTACTTAATGTGCAATTAATCTTAATCGGTTTTTATACAGAACATATAATAGTACTTATCTCGTGTATTAGATTGCTCAATATAATTTTTCTGCTCTACTTTCTTAGCGCAAGTGATTCTTTCTTTTCTCATTATTACGTCGTATTCAATTAATTATAACAATCGCTTACGTTGCGACACTTATTTTTTATATTCTACACCATTTCACTTCGGCGATGGTTTTATTAGTCGAAGTAATGAATTCAGGGAGAATTTTATTATGTAATTTTTTTGACTATACATTTACATTATTTATGACTTCCAGTATACTGCTGTACGAATTTTGCACACTATATGAAGACTTTATGAACATTCATTTGTTGGAAAATTCAGTACAAACTATTTATTTCATTCTAACTATAAATCGAGATTGAAAGCTTATGAATTAAAAATCGGCAGCTATTTGCACGAATAATATTTGACCAATACCAAATAACAAACAATACATGTACTAAAGAAATCTTTTCAAACGGCGAATGTGTGATTTTAAATTGGATATGTCATATTACAGATAACCGCTTTAACAATGCGCCTTCAAGTATTAGATTGATGGAGTAAAGTCTCATTTTTTCCCTTATACGTTTGTCTGTCCGTTTTAAAAATTCATACCAAACGATTAAAGTCTGCTTTTAAGTATGAATGAAATCGTATTTATTGATCGATTTGACATTAACTTCCATTAAAACACGATGAAAAATAGCATTGTATTTAAGTTCTACAAAATTTATACAGTATATAGGCGATAGCTATTTCGGCTTACGCCCTCATAAAATGAATTGCCCGAGTAGCGATATCGGTTACTTTTAATTTTTTGATTGAATTAGCATTTACTTGGAATGGAAGTACTTGAAAATGGGAGTAAATCACTCCCAGCACCTCGATTTAATTATTGGATAGACGAAAGACAAATAACGTAACGTAATTGGCTTAGGTAATCTTCTTGGCTTGAATCTCAATGCAAAAAGTTTCATAAATAGATTTTTTAATTGAACTACCAATTTATCTTTTAAAAAAACATTAATTTATATAGCATTAAAAACCGGGGAAAAATGGTTTCTAAAAAGAGGACAGAAAGTGTGGTTCACTTATCACTATTCCTGTATTAGTTCCTATATTCATATATCTTTAGTTGAGAATCTTTCAGTAGGTTGTGATCTACATTATTTCAGAACAAAAAAAATCATGAAACTGTCTACATAATATTCTATTATATATTTGTTGGTTTCTATTAATGGTCCAATCTATAATGGCAACCCTGAAACATCGGAAGTAAGCAATGCGTGACAAATATTATTAAAGCAAAAAGATGTGTCAATTTTTTTCTGCTTCTTTGATCGCTCGAATTGTATATGACTTGCGATTATAAATTTCATAGCACGATCCGATGCAATCAGGAAAGTGAAACCCATAGACGTGTGAATGATCATATTCTAATCCCGAATTCTGACACCTTACGAACCGAATAAAAACATTTATTTTAAAAACAATATTATAAATATTCAAACGAATTAATTTATGAATTATTTATCAGTCACAACATGAAATATAAAGTCAGCCGTTTTAATTTAAAAAAAATTTACTTTCATATTGAAAATTGGAGCCATTTGTTGTTTCATAATTAATATCAGATAACTCTATGATCCCTTTCTCTAAAATTTCATTTAAACATTTCTCTTTTCTATTTTCAACCCCCAAATAGAGTGAAAAAGTTTTCAACATTAATTACACATCGGACATTAATTTTAGCAAAATTACTGCATATTCCATGAACTGCATAATCTTGTATTTGAGTTTACTTACATCGATATTATAGTCTAAAATTTATAAAACGAAGAAACGAAACGCATGTCTCAAGGAATAACTTTTATCATAACCAGACGAGTGACAAAGTTATCAACTTTATGATTGAATATAAGTTTCAGCAAAGTTGCCGCTGAATCTATCAATAATATCAAAAAGTCTTGCATTTAAGCTAATTTAAATTTTTATTATCGTCAAATATGTAGAAAAAGAATAAACAACCCTCATTTCTCAAGATACAAATAGTATCACAACGAAAGCAATGACAAAGTTATCAAGATTCATTAAACATTATCAATGAGTTATAGCAAAGTTTCCACCAAATCTATCAAAAATATCCAATCTTTTGAAATTTATTTAAATTCTTTCTATATAAAATATATCTGAAACAAACAAAAAAAACGTGCGTCTAAATAAACAACTTGAATTACAACCACGAGAATGACAAAGTTATCAACATTGATTAAACATTAAAAATAATTTTTAGAAAACTTACCGCCGAGTCCATCAACCACATAAAATAGTCTTGTATTTAAGATTAATTAAAATGTTGTTATTGATAGATATATAATGAAGAAACGAAACGCGTGTTTCAAGAAATAATTTGTATCACAACCACAAGAGTGACTTATCATTGTTAATTACGTATTGAAAATGAATTTTTCCAAAGTTGCCTATACTAAATTAACTAACCAAATAAAATAATCTTGCAATCAAGTATATTATTATACAAATATTCATAAATATATATATAAATGTTTCTTGCTTTATTATTTTTTAATGCATGCCAGAACTATAACGTGTCGAATAAATTTCAAAATATTGAGTAATTTCATAGACTTAGCCGGTTCAAAATTCAATTAATTAAGTTAAACAAGTGGGCGAATAAAAAGATATCACGAACGAGAAGATGAACGCTGTACCTATTGTCTCGATGAGAAATATTATACAATGAGGAATTCGCTCCCACATATTTCGACAAATGATTCAGTGATTGCAATAACGTATGAGTCAATCGAATTCACATTAGAGAAACACACCAAAAAAGCTTTTAATGCACTCACTTTACACCACGGGGAGTTTAAGGCGTGAATTTAATGTTTTTTGGGCGGAGGTTTCTTTACAGATTACTTCAGTATATTCAGGAAATAGCAATACATTTGAATTGGTTTCACTTCATTGATAATATTGCAGAATTAAAACAACAAAAAATACGTGTTTAATTATATAGAGACCTCATGCCTTTCCAACAAGATTTGATAGCCAACACTCGAAAATTTGTTTGTGGTTAATAAAAGAATGAAAGAAAGCAAATCTTTTTTTAAATAAAAACACATTTTTTTAGTACTTATTTCCACAACATATTTTTTGATCAGGACCGGTTTTGCTCATCGCGAGCATTATCAACTGAATCAAAAAACATATTTTGGAAATAAGTACTAAAAAAATTTGTTTTTATTATTTAAAATATCATGCCTTTCCATCAAGAAGTGACAGTTAACACCTTAAAAGTGAAGGCAAATCTATTTACTAATAGCAGAGTTTTCAAGATTTCGGTTATTACTTTTATTGATTGAGTTAAAGTCAATTTAAAATATCGACTGAAGAGACTTAATATAATTTTACGAACAAATTTGAATCGTTTAAACTTCAGCAAGAGTCTGTTTGCATACTATAATAAAATGCTCGGTGATGCCTTAATGTAAAACACAAACTATTTATAAAAAAAGACGTTGAAATGTAAACGGTATGAATTATTTAAATTTGAATTGAAAGTCTTTTACATTTATAAATACCTTTGTTAAATTTCATTTTTAATATAGAAGTAATATTGATAATATTGTGATCGTTTCTTTAAAATGCATCTTCAGACTAAAATTGGACAATTTTCATTTTACACTGAACATAAAGCCAGATATTTTTTGATTTATTAAGACTTATGTCCAGCTGGGGCAGACGTGGTGCACTCTTGGATGAGTATAAATTTTATAAAAAAAAACACATTTTCTCCTGATTGAGTAAGCAGCACTGTAAGTACACAAAATCGTTGGATAGTTGATAGGTCATAAACTCTAAGTTCATTCCCAGGTCAGACACATCTATAAATATAGACATGGATTTAAATGAATTAGTGGATTTGTTTACCAATGAATATCGTTATAAAGACTCAAAACCAATACACAATGAACTTTTTTAAGCGTGCCCACATCTTAAGATAAAGCAATGATCAGCCAAACAGTACATACGGATAAAATTTTGGTTATAGTTCCGGAAACATGTATACAATTTTGGAACATGTTTGTTTATTGTCTTGAGAATTTTAAGCTTTTGAACATAATAGTTTGATAAGTAAATTTAACATATAGTTAAGACACAGTTGGAAAATTGTATTTTAAAAAATAATTATCAAAAAATTATATTACCCTTCCAGAAATTGACCCATCGTGAGAAAAGGGCATGTGAAACATTTATTCATCAATACGTAATAATGGCACATTGTTCGAACTACTGTTAGATCATAAATTCATACTTCGACAGCACCGGTATCAAATATTACATAGTACTAAAAATTAAACCATTTTACATATCGAATCGAACAATTATTTTTTATTAACGTATTTATTTGATACACACATATTATAAAAATAACATTTTTCTTTTGAAAACATGGAAACATAGAAAATTAAAGAAACAATAACAAAAACACAAAAAGGAATGCAACTAACGCATTTTTTTTTATAATGGTATTCGTCTGAACTCACTCTCGAAGCAATACTGTTAAACATTGTTAATGATCTTACCATTGGTATCCCAATTAGCAGGTTGGTTCTCCACTTTATAAGAGCAAACAATTTATGACCATGGCTTCTCAAAATCCAGAACATACAATTTGAAAGGTCTATACGTCGATATATTTTGTCACATTAGTTCCTAATTTCGAGTACATGGATACCTTGTAAAGATTAACTCAACAGTTGATTTTCTATTACAAATGTGTCTCACGGTAAAAAAATAGCAATGTGTTTTAGTTCAAAAAAAATTATAAGATTTATAGTATGATAATTAATTCGGCTTATGCCCTCATCACCAGAACTACTAGAATATATCTGTTACTTAACCTCTCTAACTAATGCAAAAACGATGGATGAAGTAGAATGGTTGATTACAAGTTCCTTGTTTCGCCTCAACCCGCTATGTATATGTAGCCGCGTTTCATGATATAATACTGAAAAAAAAACTAACCTACTCCTCATATTCTAGGCCCAATACAGAGCTGCATAGGCCGACCTTTAAGCTGTGTACTATAATGTATAGTTTACTCAAACTGTTAACTGATATTAAATATCTTGTTTGTTTTTATTATCAAAGTTAGTCTCGGTTCATATCAAGTTACCATGACCAATTGGACTGTATGAGGATGGACTACATCAAATAGTTCTGCTCGTTCAGTATTAAAGTCATGATACTTGTGTTCAAAAGTGTGATCCGTCGTTTCAACCAAGTTTCAAGCGTTCCCAGACCAAATAATAAAAGGGTTGATTAAATCAAAAATTTACCATGACTTCTTCGAAAAAGCGTTCAACAACATTTCGTTAACCAGAAAAAATAGGTCCACCATAATGTTAGCCTCAGCCATAAAGGCTAAAAACATCTATTTAGCCATAAACTATCCATATCGTTTCGTCTAAAGCTCTTTGATCAAAAACGATATGCCATTTGACGATGTAACATTGCCATGAGTACATTTATCTGGTCTATGTTAAAAAAAATGCCAACTATTTAATCTTTAATCGGTTGAAACAATTCACGTGTCAAAGATCTCCGAAAAATAGCTTAGTATCGCATTGTGAAATAATAACCCAGTTACATATTCTGCGTTATCTAGAAAGAAAAAAAACCATTTCGAAACACAAAACATTGCGCGTCTGAAATTTTAATTGTGTTCTTCTTCTCTTGATAGTGACGAAAGAAATTCTTTCGGGTGATGGAATACAATTATTTGGCAAGAAACTTTCGGCACCTAATGATGAATGAAGACTCTCGCATTAGTTAAATTTGAATTAATTAAAACAACCGCACATTTCGGTGGCAAAATCAACTCTTGATTTAATATAAACCGAAAATTTTAATCAATTATATTTGCATTATGTATATTTTTGTCCCACAAGCATTATTATATATACACTAAGCTTGAAACTGAATGTGTGTACTATATATCACACAGGTGCAATAGTACTGACAGTTATATACCTAGGGTTAGGGGTTTGATGTATATTTGAAAAAAATATTATAATAAACAAATGATTTGATTTTTAGAAGCCTGGAAGAATTTCGGGTTTGAATGGCAACCCTTGTGGAATTATACAATGTTTATACAAATAAATCTTTGTATTGAAATTTCATCGAGCATTACATTCAATCGATATAATAAATATTAATTGTATTATTATTATATTAACGCCATTATCTCTAATTATTATTTTATTCAATTATTTTTAAAAAATATTGCTTTTTCTATGTGACAAAAGATAAAATCATATATATATCAGAATTGGGCCGTTTTCAAAACACTGAAGTTTTTCATAATGATACTGATAATTTTCGCGATGGGCAAAACCGGTCCTGACCATCAAATGAATTGTATCATAGATATTATACTAAAAATTCTGTTTAATTTATTATTTACAATATCATACTTTTCCGCCAAGAAAAGACAGTTATCACAGTAAGAGTGATTATATAAGGTCACAAACAGTCTATTTATTTAAATGTACATATAATGATGTTTATGACTCTATTATTATTCAATTAGTTTTTAAAATGTACGTTATTCATAAGATTGTTAGCCCGTTGACACTATTTTTTGTATATTGTATGCCAAATTTCAATTAGAAGTGCGAATTTTGAGTTTACAGACAATACTTTACATAACGGAATAAAGCGGTCCATAAAATATCAAGACTTGCTCACAGAGATTTCAAGTAAATTTTATGTTTAACGGTGAATGCGGGAAAGCTTCAAATAATAATAAACTATATTTTTATTTTTTATAATTTTTTTTTTTTAAAAGTCCTTTATGTTAGTTAGCTTCTTTGTTATTTGGCACTTTAATCGGAACAAAGACTTGTTACTAAACTTGTGACTAAAAGTTTGTATGTACAGGAATCATTATTACCAAGAATTTTAAACAACTCTATATTTGCATCATAAACAATAATACGCGCGTGGTGGATTTCAACCCAAAAAATAGCACATGCGTCCAATGCGTCACGTCTAACATGTACAGCGAATTCCAACGTATCTAGACATAACACCTGCACTTGGCTGTGTCAAACCTGCTTGCCGATATATGGAGAAATATTCAATAAAAACGGTCAATCGGGATAATATTTGTGACGGGACCAAAATATTTAGACGGTTTATCGAGGAAATCGGGGAATCGGAGAATCAGGAAACGGTCAATGCGGAATTATTTAACATTGTTCTTATGGGAATTTGACGGGACTATAAAAAATAAGCGTTCCATCCGAGAAAACGTATTATGCGAGAACGGTTGATCGAGGTTCCACTGTATACAAAATAATCGCTCAAGATCTAAGAAAATAATTTACAGAAAACCTCACGAAATATGTAAAATTATGATTTACAAAATTAATGTTAATGAATGTTATTTTATAAATAAAAAATATTCTGTTCTAAATTGTCACAATACCGTAGTTTATATACATACACGATTTACTTTAAAAGTGATAACTCTCACTTCTTGATGGAAAGGTATCATATTTTTAATAATAAAAGCACATTTTTAGTACCTATTTCCACAATATATTTTTTGATTAAAACCGGTTTCGCTCATCGCGAGCATTATTTTATTATTTCAAATATACAAGATTATTCCAGTCCAAGAATTACATAAAGGTCAAAGGATATTTGAATCTTGGAATTATTGAGAGAGAGAAAAATGTTTTGTTATTAATACTTTAACTTCTCAAATAATGGGTTTTAAAGAAACAAATTCGCGATTGTATTTTTTTAATTTATGTGATATCAACGACTGACACACGTTGTGCAAATTTACTGAGCAAAACCATAGATAACGTTAAATGACTTATGCTGAATAAAATTAGGTTAACCTTGATTGCAGAACCGCAACAAATGTTCCCGTTCCATATTTGAAATAATCATAGGTACCAAGTGTTTGCAAAGTATTACGCAATTTGACCAAAAAATTTGATATGATATATTTAGTATGCATAATTGAGTATTTCAAAAATGAAACAGTTTTTTTTATTTTTATTCAAATATTGGAAGACATTATTTTATCTATGCGATCTTTAGGTTAGATTTGAATAATGAAACAATATTATTGTTCCATATTTGAAACACTTTTATTTTAATTATTCGCACATGTATTATGCATATGGAACAAACTTCATAGACATAGACAATGTAACCTAATTATTTCTGCATTTAATACAGAATTTTCATAACGAAACAAGATTTTTGCTTTATTTTTAGAAAAAAATGTCATATCATTTATTGGCACATATTATGCACTCGATTTGTATTGTTTTGGCTTATGGCAAAATAAATACATAAAGAATGGCCGCCTACTTTTTTCACACATACGAAAACAAACGTCATAATGTTTGCTTGGCATACTTTTTTTCTGGTGAACTTACCATAAAATTTGGAGGAATGTATTATTGAACAATACCGTCCGTATATGGAAGAAAATTAACAATACTGCATAGTTTGAATTAAAATTTAATTTGGTGATTTAACAATGGGCGAATTTTCTCATCATAGAAAATAGCCGAAAATGGCTAAACCTTGTTTGTGATTTCAATTTACGTTCCGATGTAAATTTTTAATGTTCTTGATCAATAATGGCGAGACTAATTAAGTTTTTTTTTTAAATATTAATAAAAGAAATAATTTGTTTTAACGACATACGCTGGAGTAAAATAAGCGTACCAAAATAGATATAGTGATTTTTATAATGTGCCATACATTTCAAGGCATTTTTTTCTATTATAATTACGTTTATTAATCCACGCTATTAAAATTAAGATTTATCTTTCATAAAACTATGAATTTAAAATTCCAGTTTTAAAGTCACTTGTTTTAAATAACAAATTCATTTCGCTCAAAAAGTGATTCGTAATTATTTGAAATTTCTAAAAGATGGCATAATGCTGAAATACCTGCTAAATTTATTGTAAGTTAAAAGTGTTCGACGTGCCTTGATCTGATGAGAATTTCCAACAAACTAGTATATTTGTATGACTTAAGTCGTTGACTACTTATGTCTCAAAAGTTGATTCCAGTGTGTTAATATCTCATATTAAACATATAAGAGTGTTAACAGTTTCAAAATGTAAATGACCTTTTCCTATAATATTATGATTACAGTGTGTGATCGATTAACAAATGTAATCCGCTCCAAGACTATGTCGCTATCCAAATTGTTCGTTAACCGATCATCGTCTAGTGTAGCCGAACACACCTCATTTCGTCCTGAAAATAACATCACGGATCAAGTCAAAAGCGCGTGTTTTCAAAAATCTGTGAATGTAAAACATTGATTAGTTTTACAGATAGAATAAGTGGCTTAGAAAGATCAATTTATTTCGTTATCCGAATACGTGTACAAAAATCACTCGCGATCGCGTGTTCTTTGACCAATTTGTTCGCAGTCCGAACAGTTCGTTAATCGATCACCCATTCACTCACTCAGCCAGTAGGCTTAATTTTTAAAAAATTCGTTACTCGAATATCCTAAGCACGGCTCGACATAAAACGGGTTGAATTAAAAATTACATTTTTTGTTGACTTGGTATTTCTCGTCATAAAGTAAAATATTGTACTAACTTGTTGTTTTTAGTTACCAAGATCTGGTAAGTATAAAATCTATAATAATCTTCATTATATATTGTGTTATGTTTTACGAACAAAAAATCTGTTAATTTGTATATATTTTATTAAATTATGCATTACCATTTCTTGTGTCCTCAAAAATATCACGTGGATGGAGCAACACAATAAGACGATGTAACGAGGATTAAAAAGACTGCGTGCAGTTTGATTGATAAATGACTGACTTCGGAAAACAGTTTTGATCACTAGCTGTGGAATAATTTAATCAACTTCACGGTTCACAAATTAAATAACGACGTACTGACAGGCGGCGTAACTGTTTTATAGATTTTAAACATTCAAAGGTAAATGAAGTGAGTATAAAATGTATTGTAATCTCATAACAATTGATTTCGTTACTGCACACGTTTTATGAAGCGTGTCAATAGATCGCATAAATTCACTTTCATAGTTTATTAAAAAACAATTTTTAAAATACAGGTAGTCCTCGACTTACGACATTTCGCACTTACGATCAAAAAAAGCATTTTTTTAAATTGCATTACGCTGCAATATACAGGGGAAAAAACAACAAACAACTCGACTAAAATTGGTTATGTTTTTTAAAAAGACTACTACTGCTTCTTCTTCCACTACTGATGATGAGCCAATGAATGGATTGTACTTGTATAAGTACAGTTGACGAAAGATTTTAAATATTAACGAAGTAAATATTTTATTTTGTATTAATAAATAAGTTTAAATTTAACATTACAAAGATATGAAAAAATAAATATGTTTTATCTTAACATGTACGAATTATACATGCATATTTTGTATGAAATTCGACTTACGACCAATTCGGCTTACGATCAAAGTCCAGGAACGAATCTCGGTCGTAAGTTGAGGATAGCCTGTATTGACATTAATTTTGCTTAATACAGTTAAACCTAGGTATAACGAATTTATATTTAACGGAGTTTGGATATAACGGACAAAAAATCCGGTCGAATGTGAAAAAATTAGTAAAGTCCTGTTAATATTTTACATACATGCTTAATTTGAAGTGTCACCGCATGTAAACAATTTTTAGCGACTATGAATGATTATTCTAAAAAAAGGTTTTTGATTTACATTAAATCTATTTTTAATAACGGATTTTTGGCTTTGACAAACAATCGCTCCTTCCAATAAGTCCTTTTTATCGAGGTTTTACTGTATTATAAAACGGTCAAAATTTTTCCGCTCAATTTTTGAGGTGCTGCTTCTCATTTAAGCGGTCAACGACTCGAGTTCTGTCGAATTTGAATTCGACTTCTAACTTAAATTTTAAAATCGGGATCAACAAATTGATTTCTAACATAAATCATAAAGTTCTGTAACACACTTGTCTTAAACAATACAAACATTTATCTTTTTGATTTCCAAATATGAAATTCAAATATGGTGTTTTTGTCATTTTCTTAGTCACTAATTATGAGTTAACTGTCAATTACCTAATTAAACCACAACTTAATATATTTTTTCAACTTAAAAAACTTTAAGTGTAAATAAATTTTGATGACAGATTAATAAAAAAATATTTGTGCGGTCGAATATTATTTTTTGTGGTTTCTAAACGACTTATAACATATTTGTCGAAGTTTTTGAATTTAAGAATGCATTTAGCTGTTTGACTTATCGGATATGTTTTTCGTAACTCCTGTTATATAAAAACTGTTTACTGACCGACGGTTCGAGTACATTCGTGTACAAAAATGCCTGAAGATGCCAAAAGACGGAACTCCTCTAAGTCCTCAATGGAAAAAACGTATGGAAGTAAGAAAGAGCTTAAATGATTCAATATGATACTGAAATTTAATCAAGCAACTTCAGTAGATATTTTCAATTGAAGCAGTTCTAGAAAATTTTTAACAGGGGTGCTCGAAATTTGTTCAAATGTAAATAGAACAAGTTGTGTGTGAGATATTCATTATTGCAAATGTTCGCATCGGCGTTGCCTAGTGTCACATATTTGGGAAGATGTTGGGGGAATAAATTTCCAATGACTCTGTCGGATGGATCTGGCTGAATCTGTTCGATTGCGTTTTTTATGTTGAGTTTGAGCGTGTCAAGTGTTAGAAGTTTACTTATAGACTTGCTATTTAAAAAAGTTCAAAAGAAAGTCTAAAGATATGAAATCCCACCATTTCAATGAACAGCTCCATACCCTCAAATCAATGGGCAGAATGTCCATCAAAAATTGACTATTTGCACATATTTTTCAACTCTTTAACTTTCCATAATAATTTGCCGTAGTCTATTAAGCTCTTCACAGCAAATTTAACAGATGTCACTTTTTAACAACATGGCTGTTATAGCCCAACAAATTTTAATCATTTCTATTGAAAGACCTTAACCAGAAATAACAATAACCTTTCTATGAATAGCCTTGTTAGGATTTGTGTTTTATCAGTTATTAATGATGTTAGTTAGCAATGAGCAAAACCAACATGTCCGGATCATTGTAATAATACAAAGAGTGAAAATAGTATTATGAAAATTGTTTGTGTTTTTTTTTTATTTGAACGTTATCCAAAACACTTCTTAACTTTGTTTAAAAGATCTACTGTTTATATTACTGAAGTTTACTTCCCAGGCAATATACGCTTAAAATTAAGGCTACGAATAAATAATAAAATACCTCGGAGTATTCATTAGTGGAATTATTCAAGTTGCAATTTTTAACGTAAATGGCGCAGAAGCAATAAGCAATAAAGTTTCTTGTGAGAATAACGGGAACTCGCCATACTATTGTGTTGTATTAAAGTTGCCGCCAGTTAAAAATGACGAACGTATTAAATAAAACAATTCAATCAAATAGAGTAAGTCGTACTTTATTACTACCGAAGTTATTTTACTATTTTATTATGCAGCGCAAAATTTTATGGCAGTGATATATATTATGAACTATATTTTTTTGGTAGATATAAACTATCACCCACATGCTGTAGTCAACTGCTACGATTATATACCGTATAAATATATTTCGGGCAATTTTACTTTAAGCAAAATACTATGAAAATATTATCATGTTCTTAATAAAAGACTTATATCAATGAAATATTACACAAAAAAGGTTTTAATCTCAAATTGAAATAAAAATGATCGAACGCTAGGTAGTATAGACTAAAATATAATAACACTATTAAATAGTTAACTGTCACTTTTTGATAGAAAGGCATGATATTTTTAACTGTAAAAACATATTTTTTAGTATTTATTCCACAATAGACATTATGATAAAGACCGGTTTTGTTCATCGCGAGTATTATCAACTGGTTAATTTCAGTTGGCCCAGAAACAGGTCCTGACCAAGTATTAAAATATGTGTTTTAATTATTTAAAATAAAATATGATGTACAAATAATATTAATTTACTGATGCTTGTATAGGCTTCGAAAAGGATATTTACAAAGTGATAATTCAAAAATTAATTTAGCAGCAAACTTATGAAGGTAATCGGAATAAATCAGGCTTAATTTTGATACAAAAATTAAGTATTACACGAAAGTTTTGACCATGCTGACATATTCATATTTTCATAATTTCAACTTTCAATACACTACAATCAGCTCTCTTAACAATTGAGACGCAGCAGTCTAAGGGCTATGGCCAATTGCAAAGAATTTGTGATTAAAAACTCTAGAGATCCTGTTTGTATCCAAGATCCTCCTCAATCTCCAGATCCTCGCGAATATAATGTTAATTTTATTTCAATTAGCTCGCACTTCTAACGGATACCAATTATATACTATCGTACGTTATAACAGCTGTCATTATTGCTTTACAGAAAGTGATGGGTAATTTTCACAATTGTTCGACGTATATTTTTCATTAAAAATTTATAACTATTCTGAAATCGCAAGCCACAATTATGTTATTGTATTGCAGAGACTAAAATATAATTTGGGATTTCAACATGACAAGAGAAAAATAGCATAATTAAGATCATTTGTGACACGGTTTTAGTTGTGTCAAAGATGTTACGACAAAATACTGCGATACTGTGATAAAATAATATTGCTATAAAATGAGTTATATTGTATACGTCAGGTGAAGTTTCGTACATAATAAATACGTGTTTTAAAATCCATACAACTTAAGCACATTGAGAAATCAAAGGAAACTTCTGAAGAAAATTATTACTGATATTTAAAAAAAATATGAAATAATTAATACCAAATGATACGTAGTAAGAATTATGATATTTTGTGATTAAACAAAAACACAAAATGATATATTTTTCTAAAGGCTCATTTAAAGCTATAATACTGAGCAATTCTTTATTGAGAGTAGTGTCCTATTAAATGTTTGAAACAAAAAAAAAAGCTAATTTATGAAATCGACTGAAGATGCTTGATGAAATTTCAATATCAAATTTGAATAGTTGAAACTTTGTACGATTCTACATGTTTAATGAATGTTAAAACAAGTTCCAACTATTCAATTTAAAAAAAAGAAAATAAGCGTTAGTGTCTAAATTTGATATTATATCAAGAGACCTTCATGATTATCGAATAGTTAGTTATTATATATACAGTGAAAACCCGATTAACCGTTCTCACATAATACGTTTTCCCGAAGGGATCGTTCATTAGTCACGTCAAACAACCATAAGAACAAAGTTAAATTACCCTGCATAAACTATTTCCCGATTTATTGATTTCCTCGATCTAACGTCTAAATATTTTGGTTCTGTATCAAATATTATCCCGATCGTCCGGTTTTGGTTGATAAATCTTTCTATACAATATTATTTAGTTAACCAATTTCAAGGTGTTAACTGTTACTTAGTGATGGAAAGGAATGATGTTTTAAATAATAAAAACACATTTTTTATACTTATTTCCGCAATATATTTTTGATCAGGACCGGTTTCACTCATCGTAAGCTCATTCGCTCATCAGTTGATAATGCTCACGATGAGTGAAACTGGTCCCGATCAAAAAATAAGTACTAAAATTGTTTTTTTGTTACATAAAATAATTTAATTTCATTAAATTTTATATATTAAACAAAAAAATAATGATGAAATATATAGTTCGCTCAAATGTTATGAGATTTTCTGTAATAAAGAATTTCACAAGAAGAAGTTTAAAAACAATTGATTATTTCGATAAATAAGATTTAATTAATATATCTTTTATAAAATCCTCTCATATTTACCAATTTTTGTAATAACCCATTTTTGTAAATTAAAAGGGGGGGGGGTGACTTTATGTTATTTTAAGAATTTATTTTTTTACTATTATTCCTCGTTTTCCTCACTTTTTGTTTTTGTAAAAAAATAAAAATTGAGGTTTAACTGTATACATATTACAAAACTGATGGTTATTTATCGAAATGCGGTATTAAAAGTGGCTATGTTTAGAATAAATATCAAACTACAACAATATTAGAAATGCAACAGGGTTATGTGAGTAATTATCTGCTGGTAAAAAAATATGAAAATAATTTTGTCTTTGAAGATATTTAATAAAATTAGCTGAGATTTAGACCCCTTACCATTTCGGTTATAATCTACCATCGACTATTTGCTCTAGATCAAATTCAAAAGTAAATCAGCGATCCTTTTCTTTATTGACACGCGGAAGCCAAAGAAATAAGTCTACTTTCAATTCGATTCACGATTCAATGCGATCAACGACTTCATTTTAATTTTAAAATGTCCATTCTCTGCATTAAAGCATTATTGATTAACTTTGTCTTTAATACTATAATATAAACAACAATCTAATGTTATCCAATTTGGTATCAAATATATAGTATGACATTATGATATGCAGTACCCAGTCGTCCTTCGAACCTTGTTGTATGGATTGTTGCTCAGAATCAAGTTATGCAGATGTTTTTTGGATTCTGTAAGCGCTTATGAATTTCATTTCCTTCTAGTTACAACTTGCAACCAGGGCTGCTATATTGGAGTGGTGATTTATTGTATCTTAAGCGGAGTCCAATCATTTTTTTTTAATATACAGTAAAACCACCATTTACACTGAAGTCAGAAACGTGTGATTTAGAGTTGTGTAATTGGGAAGTGAGTCCCATAAAAAATTAAGGGATTTTAGGTAATAAAATGCATAACGCTCGCAAAATCCAACACACGGACAGTCGCTAGGCTGTGAGTATATAGCCTGACACGTGTTGAGCACACAGGCGCTAGCCAATATTTGACTGTTTGAATCACATAGATGGCCGCCTGACTATGTGAGTGCAGCCAAGCGATCGTGCAATTGGGGGATTTGCGGCGAATACTTCAAACCACCGTATAATTCGTAGTAGTGAAATTAGGGGTTCCACTGTAGACAAATATATATATATATATATATATATATATATTTATACATATTTATTTTTTAACGTACTCATAATTATGTTTATTACGTTATGGTGACAAACATTTATAACATACGTATACGTCGTCAATCGTGAACTATTTAATGCTACAGTAGCACCCAATACTCTTATTAAGAGTAAATTGAGAAGTCAAATTATCTGTGTATCAAATATTGCCTAAAATTACATTGCATACTAAATATGTTGTAACTGAGTAACCAATATCAAATTTAAAGATCACTTTTTATGCACTCTATTTCAGTGCCTGCAGCCTTTTCACACCGGTCCCAGAAACAATTCGTGAATTATTTATTTAAATATAATGTATTTCCACCCAGAAGTAAAAATCAACCGTATCAATAGATATTTACTTAACTATATAACATATATTGATTAAAATATATTTATGCGATAATGATCCTTTTCCCTTGAAAAACGGTGGTCATTAGTAAAAAGATCATATATTTATTTATTATTACTAAGTCAAAACTCTTGTGAAATATGGAGTAGAATTCGGTTTATTTTTCAGCGATTTCACAAACCTAGATACAATACCAGTAAATAAGCACATACAATCAATGAATATGATTGTAAGACTGCAAATAACAGAACAAGCGCCGGTTTGGAAGTGTTATGATGAATCCGAGCTTGGTTCTCAATCGGGTCAAAAATTCACGAGCTGACTGACATGTTGACGTTAGTTCCTATGTTGCATTTCGGTAGTCAGTAATAAAAGGGCCTATGTGCATATGTTTCCATTTTCAAATATTTCTCTGCATACTTGAAATTTTTCAAGTATGCAGAGTTTTCAAGTATATTTCATTGAATAATTTCAACGTGATAAAATGATCTAACAGTCAGTTTGATAGAAATAGATCAATTCTAATAAAAAATAACACTCGTCTTAATGTTTTTAGGTGAAATTTAATCACCTCTTAATTTACTCGAAAATTTATATGGACTAAAAGGTCGTGGTGTTAGTAGCTATACAGTTAACAAAGACACCCTTGACAATAGACAAGCATTTTTATCATGATATTGTTGATAATCTTAATTTTCAGCATTTTATGATAGCAAATTTTTTCACGCTCGCGAGCCATTAGTTGCCAAAGACTACTATGTGTATTGGAAAAAGAATGTTTATACAATATTTAAATATTCAATTTAGCAAGAAAATAAGTTTTTCTTTATCTTCTATATATCTTTATATATAAATGAATGTCTGTCTGTCTGTCCTTTATTAATTCCTACACCATTAACCCAATTGCGATAAAACTTTGTCGAATTATTGCTTAGACTACCGGCCAAAAGATAGGATACTCAGAATTTGATTTGATAACAAAAATTAATTGAATATTTATGAAAACATGTTTTCATACAAGACTATTCTAATACAGAATGGTCATTTATGAAATATTGTATCCATAGCAACGCCGAAAACAAATCTATCACATGCACTCACCTGTAGGTATTTTAAGTAGGTACTTACGTATGGTACTGAATATTTTGAAGCAAAATTCGATTTTTGAATAAAGTATTTCAATGTTTGAATTTTTACCGACTTTTTTGATTTAGTTTGATGTTGCTTGACAGAACGAATTGAAATAAATATTAAGTATAAATCGTGTGTGATATAGAAAGGTCGACTTCGGATAGTATTACATCAATCATTTTTTTTTATTTTTCAAAAGTGGATTTCAAAACGTAACGTTTGCTGTGAAATCAGTCAAGTCACAGTACAACTCAAGCACGAAAGAAAAGGGCGAAAATCAAAAAATCATAAAATAAATCATTTCAAATAATTGCAAAAACGTCAAGCTAGTTAAGCAGTATTCATTGGTTAAAATAATAAATAATTTAAATATGACGAAAATTAATTATATTTCCCATTAAACTATAATAATGTTGCTTTTGAGGTATAAATAATTGATAAAACAATTTTTTTCGATGTACGTTTACATTGGGACGCCTTTGAAATTGTTTAAGACTAATTTATAAACTATAAACAGAGAATATTATTAACATAATATGAAAATTTTGTTTTATTTTTGCGACGCTTGTTATCCAAGAAAGCTATGATAATTAAACCTGAAGCTTTCGAAGATGATAATTTGATAGGACATTTGAGATAAAATTAAATAACTATTCGGAATGAAACGAAATTTTATGTTATGTGGAATCAATTTTGTTAAGGCTTGGAACTGAAGCGTTCTTATAATATGTTATTACCCATCGACCGTTGTATTAGATTAATATACGAAAATATTTCAGTCTCGTCTGTGTGTCATCAAAAGTAGTTGATATATTCACTACGCAAAATAAACAAATGAATCCTAGCAACGAAATATCTCTTACAAGCCTCACGTAAAAGTTTCGAGATTGATGCACCCACATAAAAGAGCAGATATTAGACGAAACTATTTTTAATTAGATTAATTCTAGTACAGTATATTTCTTAAGTGGGTCATTTTTCAGATAAATATTTCTAAACAGTGTATAAATCGGGATTATTGTTAAACTATTGCAACTTTTCAATATATTGTATAATGCATTTTGTAATTGATTGACTCGTTTTTGACCTCTGAATTTTGAATCATAAAACGTAGTCTCTTCACATTTAAATAATAATCGATGCAATTTTTCGGCAGAAATCATTTCGTTGTCAAATTTCAAAAGAGGTCAACAGCGAAATATTGAGTAATTTCAGAATGAAATTATGTCTTAAATAAAATAATTGGAACGATTCAAGATAAGTCGGAGAAAGCATATAAAACCAATTATAATCAGTAGAAAAAAACTTTAAAATATTGAATAATCCTTTTGGTATGCTATTCGAGAATCCAATACTTATAATAATAGTGCGGCAAGGATTACAACAGCGAAATTTGTAAGGCTTCATTTTCAAATATTTTTTAGCACCGAATTGAAAATTATCTTATGTTTAATAATTAAAGTATATATATAAATGTATATATTTTAAAGACTTTCGTTTCTTATTTGCCCCAAAATATTTCCCATATATATACAAATAAAATTTCAGACGGTACAAATAGATCAGTGGTACTCATGTGCAGCCACCAACAGTTCAATAGTAGCTATTGATGATTTTCAAAAAAATGAGTTTTTTTATTATTCTCTATTGTTGTGTCCCTAGAGACGTTTCCATATGACTGCTGATGTATATAATGTGACCACAGTGAAATTTTAAAGTTTTATAATCTATCCACTTTTTTGAAAAAGTAGATAGGTTACTAAAAAAATGTTAAAAGGGTATTTTGTTTATTTATAATGAGAAAACATTTCTTTGTATTTCCAAGACAAAGCGACATTTCTCAACACATTTTATAAATACAATAAAGGTTGTACAAGTTTCACAATCGCTTATGCTACGCTGAAAACCCATTAGTGTAAGATTTTTGAAGAATGTTGGTAGGACCAGTTAGTTTTTACATTTAAATCATTTTCTCAGTTCTTGAACCATTGGTTTTGTTTACCTGCTAATTATTAAATAAAAATATGTATTTATATTTCTATATTCTATCAGTTAATAACGCTAGCGGTGAGTGAAACCGTATACTTATAATGTGTAGAAACAGCCTGCCAACGAGAATAACACTGCTTAGTGCATTAACAATGTAAAATAGTATATCTGTGGATCACGAAATATTTAATATAAATGGAGGTGAACTCATGCGAATACTATTTTTAACGTATTAAAGTAGTAAAATTTGAATTGTTACAACTTTGTACGATTCCGCGTGTTTTGTCACAAACGACCCGGGTTTCGCCTCTCGGCATCTTCAGGCATCCTATGACACGGGTGCAACAGAACGGACGGTTCGTTAGTGACTAAACATGTGGAATAGAACAAAGATGTAACAATTCAATTTTGATACTGAAATTCCATTAAGCACCTTCAGTCGATATCATAAATTGTATTAAAGTAGGTTTTTCTGAGCTGGCTTGTTTAATATCTAATGTTTTTTTATGAATCGTTTATATGGGGTTTATATGTTTAATAATTCGGTGATATGTAGGGCTGTGAAGTCGTTAAAAAAATACAACTCTGACTAAAAAAAATATTTTTTCAGGTTTTTTTCTATCTCTCCTATTAATTGCGTGAAATTAATTATCATCCGGTAAAAAATTTAGTCCGGAAAATTGTTCATTGAGATATTTTAAAAAAATCGTCTAACACGGTGAAAAATTAGCAATGTATTTTGATTCTACAATTTTTTTTTATAAGATATATTTGATAGCTATTTCGGCTCACGACATCGTCAGAAATAAATCATTTTTATCATTTGTTGATAGAATTGAAAATTCAAATATGGAAAAATCCATTTTCAGTCTCGTGATTATCCATAATATAATTAAATTCATTTGATTATCACAAGTTTCTTATTACTGACAACTTAACATTTTAAATATTCTTAAATTAGATTTAATGGTATAATGAAGTAATGATAAATGGTATTGATTGAATTGGCATTTACTTTTTAGAACTCGAATATAACACAAATAAAAAATAGCAATGTATTTTGGTTCTACAAAATTTTCCAAAGAACATAGCTTCGACGATGGCGTGAGCCGAAATAGCTATCAACAATATCTTATAAAAAAAAATGTAGAACTAAAATACACTGCTATTTTTTCACTGTGTTATAATGGAGTTCTACCAAGTATATGCCAATTCAGTCAATAAAGCGAATTTAGAATTAGAAAATAGAATTTTTATAACTAAAATACGACTCTTTTCCCACCGTGTGACTTAAATGGTGACATTAATTACATACAATAGATACAATAAACAATTATTGAAGTTCAACTTAATTCGATCAATAAAAATCGTCTAATCGTCAAAAAATTCTGAATCGTTTGTTTTAACGATTCCAACTTCGACTCAACAGCCCAATTTGTGATAAGTAAATATTCCCGTTCGTTTCTTGCGTCCGGGATACTGTCAGTTACACAAGCATTCTTTTTTGTCAATATGCATACCAAATAACACCCCGGCGGTGTTAATTGCCCCGCTACCGAGTAGCGTGTCACATTTTGGACGAGTGAATCAGCCAGGCTGTGCCGGAGGCGATCGCGTACCAGAGATCGAGGAAAGAGGAGGGCAAGTCTCGGATGCTGAGTGAACCGCCGAGGCTCGAGGCCTAACAGTTACACTTGAGTTGTCGCGGGGTCCGTACATTCCCGATCGTATATTTCGGCACTAGCACCGCGTCGGAAAAATCTTCAGTAATTATTTCTGTATATTAGCTGAGCGGCGCATGTCCGCCCGTGTTGTGTGCGCTGGTTTTTTTTTTGTATTTATTTATAATATAAATATTATTTATTAACTTTGATTAATAGATTGATCGACGCCTTCGCCGATCGCAACAGGTGAGTGTGAATTGAAGAAATAACTGTTTTATATTTGGCCGATTTAGCTCTGTGGTATATGATGCCCTACGTTCGAGTTCCTTGCTATTTTTCACATCAATATACAACACGTTATAACAGTTCAAACGTCTTATTTAAAAAAACAAACTTCCTTAACCGATATTATAGATTTTGACCAATATACTTATTTTATTTCAAGTTTTTTTTGATACAAATTTTCATAAAAAATCGTGCAAATTTAAAATAAAAGCTCATTATTTTTAAGAAAAATGTACAAAAAGCTTCGATGGAGCTTATAAATTATCACGACAAAATAAAATAACGGCTAAATATTCGGTCGAATTAATTCGTTATAAAAATTGCTGATTCGTTAAGACATTATCGTATTACGGTATTGACAAAAGGTTTTCGAGAAAACGAGTTACCGCTTTTAACTGGAACATCCCTTGAGCTGTAAAGCGGTACTTGATAAAAATATGTATCTATAACGTAAACTCATACGGGAGCTTTTTGAAACAAAAGAAAAATGTAATTCCTTTTTCAACGTTGATCAAATAAGAATGTTTTTTTTGTCGTTGTGTTAAGTTCACATTAGGCTGTGGTTTTTATTTCAATAATTATAGTTTATAATTCAACTATGTATATCCATCTAGTGGTGTAATTACGGTGTGAATACAGTCACAATGTCATTCGGTTTTGTCACAAGCTCTGTTGTTTATGAACAAGTCTTTATTGTAAGTTTGAAAGGAGGAAGTGTTGAAATAAAATATTTAAAGCGGCTTTTTTATTCTGAAGTTTGTTAAAGAGACCCCAAACGAATTGCCGTTTATTGACTGATTTCTGTGTCTATGAACTCTTGGATACAAATATCATTTTCGATGATTCGGTAGTAACTTTTAGGAAGTTTTTAAAATTAAAAATTGAAAACTTTATCATTACAATTACTATGTTATTAAAATTGACAAGATGGCTTTCAAAGACGCAGATTACTTTCAATTTAATATAATAATAGTAAATCGTTAAGTGAGTATTAATGATGCACTGTAATATTTTTATAGGATTAAACGTATTAATTCACAACTCGTACCGTGTGCGCATAGATCGCTGCGTTGTCCACCACGCTATGGCCATGCGAACTTCATGCAACCTGAATTATGAATGTATTTATTAAATATTATAGTGTACTTAACTAGTTTTACTTCAGTGTTATCAAAGTTTTGAATAAGTTATACCACATCAGATGAACTCTATGGTAGTTTTTAACAAAAGAAACACAAAATATTTTGCATTTTTTTAAACAATAAGTGTAGATTTTTATTGAATTGCGCGTAGATAAATCGTTTTAAAATCTATGAAAATTATCGAATCAATGACAATAATAAGCTACTCACATTCTCGTCCCAAAAATATTCATTTCATTTATCAAACAACGTCTCCTTGAAGCACGTAGCAATTGACATGTTTTTTGTTTATAACAACTAGAGCCGATTTTGATTGACATATAAGTAATGAAAACAAGAATTTTTACGCCCAAAGTAGTTCATTAATATATGTGTAGCATATATGGGAATCAGTATACAGTAAGAATTGCGGAGTATATTTCGAAAAAAACATGTAACAGCATGAAACATGGAACTCCACTATTAAATTAATTAAAAGTGAATTGTGATTTTTATCTATATCGTAGTAAACTTTGAATTAATTTATAAAAGATGCCATTTATATACCCCAATTACAGTAAAATTACAGCCCCCTTAAAATAACTTTCCTGAGCCAAAGTCTAAATGTACTTCCGTGGTTTATCCTCCAAGGTACATAAATAAATATGTTCTCCTCTAAGTGACAGTTGATTTAAAATAATCGATATTTATTATATTGAAAAAAACTTCTTTCCTTACTGCAAAAAAACTTTAAATTTGGTTGATTGTTTATCAATTTTATGAATCTATCCATACTGGGATTCGATTCTGCGAGCACCGCAATGTTGACCATTAGGCCAAATCTAAATAAATCATATTTTTAGTTATCATCAAAAGAAATGAGAATCTTGGTTGATTATAGATTAATTAAAATTCCGTTATTTGCTAATTCCGTTTAGATACCTAAACGTCAAATATAAATACAAGATAAATTTTAAGTCGGCTTCTTTGGCAAATTTCATTCTGACCTTGTCATAATAATTATACATAGTGAAATTGAATGCATATATATATTTACAAATATTACAAGATAGCGTTATAAAATCATTATCATCTCTTAATTTATTTTATAAAAACGGGTTTCGTTTTAATTTTACTACGGCAATGTGTCAATTACCTATTAATTGCCGGTTATAAAATGTAATCAGTAATAATTATTTTTCAATTTTGTAAATATAATACTTATTGCAAATGTATTCAAAAATTATTCGTGAAAAACGTTGATTTGTAGAAGTTTTGGTTAATTCGACTAATACTTAATTTTTTATTAAGATCAAAAAAATTCTGCTGGTGACAATTAAAATTTTATATAAATATTTCAATCGATTTTTTACGAGATATTTCATAATAAGCTAGCACTAAAATAGCATCAACGTTTATATAATCTAATGTGGTTACAAAATTATATTTTCTTCAAAAATTTTACTTACCGTTGCTGCGTTTATTCAATACAACCAAGGTGAAGTTGGGCAGTATACCGACGTTTTCTATTTATAATTTAACACATTCATAGAAGAGCATTGTAAAGTCTGATTTATTGAACAACAGTAAAACGTAAAAAGAAAAGACGTTGTATAAAGTGAGCGCGGTATGTAGGGGGATTTAAATTTAAAAATCATATTCGATATGAAATTTAAAAAAAGAACATTTCTTTATGGCTGCCGAATTCGAATATTTGTGAATAAGTTGAAATACAAATATCCCTGTATTTCGTTTTTAAGACATAGCTGAAAAATAAATATAAATGGTACTGGTTAAATAATTTGCTGTGTTTTGTGCAAAACTGTTGTCTCTGATGCACGCAATAAAAAACGGCAGTAATAATATATATTACCTGAAAGTAAAGCAGCGATTGTTCTTTATGATGTAATTGACTGGTGAGAACTAAATGAATTTGCTTCATGAGAATAACGGTTTGCTACAAGTCTCACTAATTTTTAATTTAATTAGAATGTCAATTTGAATGATATATTGCTTGATTCTGATGTTTTACAAATAAATCGCTCCGTAATCTTTACATATAATTTTTTCTCCGTCAAGCTTAAACAGTTTTTTTTTGTTAGCGAACAGATTTTTTATGTTGTTTTTTTTGTTAATTTTTTTTACGCATTTTTGGGCACAATAGAATTTATCGAAACAGCCAGTTAAACAAAAACTATAAAATAAAAAATCTCTAGAAGCTACTTTTATAGTGTTAACTTTTGATCCAAAACACTTTAATAAATATTATATATATAACATACTATTTGTGTCGAAAAATCACGAGAGTTGATTTATAAATAATAATCGAAACTGGTTCATTTCATTTGATTGTTTTTAATTGGTATTTTATGTTCATAAATTTAGTGAGTATATGACTATTTTCACCTCGCTTCTTCTTTTCTTTGCCAAGCTATAAATTGAGAAAGATAAATTTAGAATTCATATTCAAAGAAAAGCGAGGTTTTTAACGCAGTAGGTACAATGTAAAATAATATATGCCTGAGCACACAACATAAATGTAAAAATTAAATTGTTGAAACTTTGTACGATTCCAAATATTTTGTCACCAACGAATCGGGTTTTGCCTTTCTGTATCTTCATGAATTTTATCACACGGATGCAGCAGAACTGACTTACTGTCATCTGTATGATAGAATGCTTGAAGATACCGATAAGTGGATAAACTCTGGTCGTTAAAAATGTGAAATCGTACAAAGTTTCAATAATTAAAACTTGACATTGAAATTTCATTAAGCACCTTCAGTCGATATCATAAATTAGATAAATCTGAAATGAAATCTTTTGAGTAAAAACGGATTACGAATATTACCAAATTAAATATACAATTATCATAAAAAATATGTTTCATCTTTCGAAAAAATGTTTTTGAGAGAACTCTATGACGATTGATTATATTTGCTAAAATGCCGCATCAAAATATTTAAAGATGAAGTGATATAATTATAGACGAAAATAACTGTTGTTGATCATTGAAAACGTTCCTAATTACGGGTGTAAATTATATAAATAGTTGACAATTGTAACGCTTATTTTAATGCTTGTAATATTCAAGTTAAAATTGAATTGCTTAGTGTAAAGAATTAGAACACCCATCAGATGTTAATAAGGTAGTATATTGGATCAATGCGATCGTGAAATAATTTATATTTGAAACATGATCGTATCGGTAACATAGCGTTTTGACCTAAGTTAGTGTCACAGTAACCTATGTGATATCCTTATTGAGATGCAAATCACGTACTTAAATGGTAAAATGATGTGAGATTATTTATCTTCAGTCATGTATTTAATCTCGTTTTCTTTATAATGAATTTGATATAAATAACCTAATTAAAGAAAAAAAAACAGTGAGACATAATTGCAGGTGTATTCCAAAATCACATACTTTTATAGTATAGCAAATAAACAGTCATAGTATTTGCTATTATTAATCAAAAAAACTGATTATTAATCAGTCGTTAAATGTTTTGTTTTTCTTAATGATTAAGGAATGTATTAGTTCATAAAAAAATAATGAATAATTTGTTATTGATTGATTGAATTGGCATTCACTTGGTAGAACTCCATGATAACACGGTGAAAAAATAGCAATGTATTTTAGTTCTATATTTTTTTTTATAAGATATAGTTGATAGCTATCTCGGCTCACGCCATCGTCAAAACTATGCTTAAACGAAAATTTGCTTATTTATATATAGCTGTGTAGAAAAGGTTCACAATACATCTTCTCTCCTGTTTTTACGACCCAGCTTGTTTTTGCTCGCAATAAAACTAAAAATTGTAAATGAAACTAAAAAGGCGGCTATATCAATGAGTTTACATATGGCTCGGAAATGGTCTATTACGGAAATGGAAATTTTTTTGTAGAATTAAAATACGTTGCTATTTTCTTCACCGTGTAATAATTTGTTACCTTATAAAAATTGAAAATCCATGGAACCGCAGTCAAAGGTAAACGATATTGATCACTCGGTTGCAAACATAAAATCATATACCTAAAGATTTAAACTATTTAATTACTTAATTTATCTATATTTAATTAAGTTTTGCAAACGTATAACATGCCATGCACTTGGTGTGCAATTGTGTTACGTGAATGTACGTGAATTTTGTTAATGACTATAAATAACGCGTTAAACTGTGTTGAAATGCCAACTATTTTACCCGTCACATGACCTCCATAGTAAAAATATAATGTTTTTTACATCTTTTTAAGTTAGTTAAGATCAAATAGTCATGGCTTACGCTATAAAAGTTAACCGCTTAATATCAAATGTCGAAAAATGATCAAATGCTTTTGATATCACTAATTTTGTTCCTCGATTTTAAAAGCATAATATTTCCAAATTTGACTTATTCCACCAGATGACAAAAATTAGCTATAAATGTCAAAATTAAAGACGAACACCTTCTAAATCGGTATTGTCAGCTTAAAGGAAATTATTCTAAGAATACCATAAACCACTTTGATTTAATACGGTGAAAAAATGACAAATGTATTTTGGTTCTGTAAAATCTATAAGGTTATAAATGATAGCCATTTATCTGTTTGATCGTTCTGACGAGGACGAAATTTTGTATAACTACAATAAATTGCTATTTTTTCACCGTTTTATAATGGAGTTCTACCAAGTAAATGCCAACTCAATCAATACATTTCGATTTATTCTAAGTCGACACAGCTTAACAATAAATACGATATTCAAAATCAAACATAAATTATTCAAAATTTCAGTGATATAAGTATCTTAATCCATATTAAATTATATTTATATATGATAAAGACTGGTTTCGCTTTTCGCGTGAACTATCAACTGATGATAATGCATTAGTTGTTAGTCATAAAGTGTAGTGTGGAAACAGTTTTATATTTAAAAAGTGTTTTTATTATTTAAAATATAATGACTTTTTATCGAGAAGTGACAGTTAATACCTTAAAAGTGACCAAATTAAAAATTAAAAAAACACTTTCATTCACGCAAATTTGCATAGTTTTTAGTATCGTGATATTTATTTCAAAATGTCGAATTCAGTTCGCAACAGAAACAACAAAACAATTTTCAGCACTAACACCAACAACAGTTTTTTCTTGTTCGCCAAAAAATATCGATTGTGAAGAAGATAACTTCGAAAATCTCCCTCTACGTACAAGTCAACCAATGATAGTTGTATTAATTTTTTTTATGTTAATATGAATGTCAGAACAAACAAAAAACTTAATGATTATGATAATTATTGCTATCGAGAATCAGTATCGATAAAAAGCACTACTGAATTAATTAATTAAAAAATCGTTAACAGTAACTTTATATGTCACGGTCATAATCATTGTTATTTTGCCGACGAATTGAATTCTGATAATAAGTAAAAATTTAAAATGTTTAATTAATTTCTATGAAAGAATTATTTTTATTTTAATGGTATACATAATTATTCAGCTTAAGAAAATAAATCACGTTTTAGTTAATTTTAATTTTACTTTTTTGAGGAATTATTCATTAAATACTTGTATTATTTGTATCAAGCAATCGACATACTGTTTGCCAACTTTATCAATGCTATAAATGACTTATTTGTTTCTATTATCAAATTATTAGGAAATATACACTAATAAATTCTATACAATAATGTTTAACACTTTTAGGAAGAGAGTAATATATTTTTTTCTCTATACATCTTTATATGTTGGTACTTAACATAAGTATCATTATAATACATGGATATTATAAGTCAGTGGTTACATAACATAAGAATATATATATATATACTATATAATCAATATTTGCTTTTAATTTATATGTTATGACGTGATTACTTTAAAACAGTTTTACTCGCAGAAATATACGCTATCTTTCACTTGCGGTAGATTTGAAGCCATTAAACAATCATAGTACTACGTATAGTGAGTGTACAAAATTAATCAAATTTAAAGAATTATCAGAATGTCAATGTATATAACTTAAATTAAAAAACGGCGTTTTATTTGAATAAATATGCATATCGAAATTTATTAACCATGAATAAACAATATTTTATTCATGTAGTATTAACTATATCAAAAAAAACGAAAACATCAAATAAAATATTCAAAGATTAACCTTTTTGATCGCAAT
This sequence comes from Himalopsyche japonica, assembly GCA_028555115.1. Classification (NCBI taxonomy): domain Eukaryota; kingdom Metazoa; phylum Arthropoda; class Insecta; order Trichoptera; family Rhyacophilidae; genus Himalopsyche; species Himalopsyche japonica. The sequence continues at coordinate 150,962 of JAHFWJ010000218.1, read as the reverse complement.
CGCGTATTTGTCATATTGTAATCAATATAAATGAGTAAATATGAACTCACCAAATATAAAAATCATTTTTTCAATATTGCTTCCTTAGTATTGACGAACAGCAATAATTTATTTTAATCCTTCACTATATCAATAAAAAGAAATATTTTTTAATTGTATTTCTTTATAATCATGTAACCGGTATATTATATAAAATAAATCAATAAAATGATCTTTATCGTTTATAAATGAATGTCATCTATTACACAGATCAATTTATTTTTAAAAACATTTCGAATGTTGACATTTGAGTAAGCCCCGCTGATGCATATTTATATTTTTGATTCGCTCTTTCAATATTGCGAATTTTTTTTTTACAGTCCAAAAGTGGCCTAATTGCAGCAGACGTTTCGTAAAAGATGTAGGTTTTTCGATGCCCATAACAATCAAAACAGAGACTTTACGGATGTTTCACAGTTTATTCTGAGAACGTCAGTCCACTCTGGCTACAACACGCATCCATTGAACGGTAAAGTCAGATGCGCACTAAGGGCCGACCTAGCTTGAGGATAAAAAAAAATATATAATTTAAAGTAAAATATTAATTAAATAATCGTGTCAACATCTTGAAAACGATTGGTCGAAATGGGCTTTGTCAACTGGGCTATTGGACATGTTATATCAGTAGTATTGCACATTCTTCTTGGGTTGCTACGCATTCCACGTATGCGATTTAAAATTTAAGATATCGATTGGAGTACTAATTAAAAATTTGATTCCTATTTCAAGCCATACAGACTGTGTATATTTCCACATTTTTTATCAGCCACTAACTGGGTGTTGCAGGTTTTTACACGATTAGGGCTAATTGATCTCTCTAAAGAACGCCCTGGCAAATCAATATAAGAACTCTTATCCACTTGTACTTAATGGCATTGCAATATAATCCATTAAAAAATTATTATATCGATTGGAGTGTGATGTTACTTCAATTTTAAATCAATATCGTTCAAACTCTACATATTGCTTCAATGTTTTGTATCTCGTGAAGTCAGTTTAAATACCAGCAAAAGCAGTCAGCTAGAATGCTTGAAAATTAAATTAAACTATTAAAATATATTTTTTGAAAGAAGTATTATCGTGAGTAAATACATATTTTTTCAATAAATTTCTTTGCTTACTTAAGAATAAATAAATTAAAATAACAATTTCTATTTTTACTTGATTTTTAGTATTGCTATGGAAAGTACTGATAAGTAAAATTATGCTAAACAATGCAAAGAACATTTTTTCTCGAAATATAATCAAAAATTAAATTCTGTATATTTATTGGCATAACTGCGCAGTCAAAGATATTAATAAATCTTTATTTTTCTTTCGTTCTTGACCAATTGGTTTCTCATGATTTTTAACGTTACTACAATGAATATAATAATAATGCTCAACGGCATCCATTGTGGTACTAAACTACAGATATTTCCAATATTATTTTATCTTCTTTTTTGTTGCGTAAGTCTTCGGCGCGGTGTTAATTATGCCTTACGCCGACTCTGTTAAAAACAGTGGGCAAAAAAGAACAACTCAATGTTATTACTTAACCATAATTGACTATCGTCACGCTATAACGGGCTATTTTTTTATAAAAAACATATTTTCGTTTGGTTTCTTATAAATTTTACAGTTACACTATAAAATATCAACTAGAAATATTCAGAAATCTCGTACTTAATTAGGGTGAAAAGGAAAATACGTGCCGGCATATTAATTTTGTTGTTAATCCAAACAATCACTGTTGGCTTTTCATAGATATTTTATTAAATCATTCTCATGAAGAAGAAAAGAATTATAATTATAAAAGATCCTTCAATAAAATAGAAACGTTCAAAATTCGTGTAAATTAAAAAAAACAAGTTCTGATATCCACTCAATTATTTTTTTCATTTGAAAATATATTTCACAGCATTAAACATGGACAATAACGTCGTTCAAAAATCTACTGCGGCTTCGCTCGACGGTAGGTATTTGGGAGGATTAATTTTCAATCATCCTGTCGCATAAATTTAGCTGAATTTGTTAGATGGCGTTTGTTATGTTGAGTTTGAGCGCGTCAATTGTTTGCAGCTTATTTGAAAAGACTTGTGATTTAAGATAGCCCCAAGTCTAAAGACGTTAAATTGCTTAATCTCAATGGCCACTTCACGTCACCACCGCGCGAGATAACCATGCCCTCAAATCGCCCCAGCAGAATGTCCATCCAAATTTGATAATCAGCACACACTGTTCGATCTTCGCACGGTCAAACACGTCACATTTCAAGAATAAAATATTGACGTAAATTTATTCAATATGTGTTAGTTAAATATAGTGTCTGGTATCTCAATGAATGTTTCCTTATGAATATTTTTGCAACGGTACGAGTTCGTAAATATTAAAGTATTTGTCTTGGCTGTCAAATACTGTATTAAAATTTTGAGATATGAGTCATGTTGAAAAAAATCCAATGAAATTATTAACATTATATGAGTCTCCACGCATAATTCTATAAAACAGCAGTGACATTGCCTAGGGACCAGTTTCTATGGCTCTTTCCCGATCCGAAGAATATCTCATGACTAATAACATTCAATTTATTGAATACCGGTTTTAGACAAAAAAATGTATACATAAATATTATATATTCATTACGCCAACGTGCTAAAAAGCATTAATGCTATGACGGTGGTTTGATTCTCGCAATATTCTTTAATGAATTTCATACTTAAACGGTAAATATTAAAATGTGTTTCGTATTAAACTATTCAATCAACTGTACAAATGTGTACAAAAGACGTTTCGTGGTCTGCCAAGCAGGATTATTAGTATCGAGTATATTAAGTACGATCGTTGAATTACGCATATAAACTTTGTATTTTAATATTGGATAATCAAAGAAATACCGTTATTTTATATTTTCAACGGGTATTGTATATTATATTAATGATGTTATTAAAAAAAGTGAATCTGTTTGAAAAATTACTTTGTTATGAAGGACGCCTAAAACAGAAAAAACTCCGTCAGGTGACATATACATAGTACCCATAGACAAGTTTTTCTCTATAGTAATCGGTGTTAAATTAACAACTCTTAGTATAAATTTAAGACTGATTTTTGATCATCACGTTCATTTCATAAATAGTTGTGATAAAAATTATATTTTTTCAATATTTAAACCATAACATTAATAAAAATATATTTTTCTAATAAATTCGACAATATTTTTTGTATTATTCTAGTATTTGCGATTCTGATTAATTGGTGATCGGTAAAAAAATAAATCTTCTATATAATAATAAATGATTAAAATAACGACTTAACATTAAAACAATAATTTCAATTGTATTTATTAAATATTTTAAAACTATTTAAATTAATAAGCTATCACATTGTAAAAAGTAATATTGTAACATTTTTAAGTGATGAAAACTGTTTATTATCTGTTAGTCAGTTATATTGAATAGAATGCCTGAAGAAGGCGATAGGCGAAACCTAGGTCGTGAGTGTCAAGACATTTCAACAATTCAAATTTGATTTTTAAATTTCATCAAGCATCCTCAGTCAATATCATAAATTTAATAAAAGGAATATATTTGAAAAGGTTTGTTTTAGTGAATGACAGTTTTTACTAATGAAATAAAATTTAAGGGAAAATAACATAAATTATTATACACAATAATAACATAAGTGTTATACTATCGAACACTATATTTTTTACCATTTGTCAGTGTGGATGAATCTCAAACATGTTAAATTCTCAGTTTTTCAATCTCTCTTTTTTTTATAATAAAGTAGGGATAGAAACAATAAGGCTGAAATATATATAGTGGTTAGCTATCCTCTCTCGCTACGCCCTGTTTCGAGATTCAAATGGGTGGGACGAAATTTTTATACGTCATTAACCCCCGTGCTTTTTCGAACAGAACCGATTGAGAAAAAAAACATCGTCATGAACAAGATGTTGAATAAACGTTATTGAAGAATATTATATAAAAACCAATTTATATCGATTTGAACATTTCAAATAATATTCCAATTTATATTCATAAGTTTCACTACATTTTATATTATATTCGAATGGTTATGAATGCATAATATGTATACATTATAAAATCAATCGCTTTAAATCGATCCATTTATTCCCAGCCATTAAACATCTTAACTTTTGATTTCATACAAAACTTGATTTGAATGATCTATTCCAAAAAAGTCAATTAAAACCAAATGACATGTATAAAACGAAACCTGTTGAAATATTATCGCCCAGCTTTATTCAACCCGAAATCAACGAACCAAACGACAAAAGACATTCTTATCATTTTATGAATTTATTCATTCTTCGTTATATTAACTAATTTATAAACTGGAAAATATACATAGTATTTTTCTCACTGTGCTTGGTGAATTCTAAAACTACACATTAAAATTATCGAAAGATAAAGAAACCAGTTGATTGTTCATTATTAATAAGTTTTAATAGTTTTTTAATGATAAACGTTGTTGACGTCATAGACAAGGGTCAAATTAAAGTTAAGGTTAATAAATCAACCTTACAAAACTAGTTCAATCATAAAAAAAACAAAAGCTAACTTGATATAGGCAGTACATTACATTTCCAACATTGTCCCTATATACAATAAGAAATATTCTCCGTTTTAGATTTTAGCAAGAAACTAACAATTTTTATCATTAAATATTTCTAACTACTTACTTGATCAAATTGATCAACTTTGTTGAAGTCCATATTGAACAAAGCTAACAATATGCTCAGCCCCGCAACAACTATTTCCATAAAAACGAAAGTAGAATATTGTAATTTCAACTCAAATTCTTCTTTTATGACATTCATGGATTATTTTATCAAACAAAATTATATATACAAGTAAACGTATTTATTATTTTAAACAATTAAAAATATATTTGTTGTATAACTTTTTGGCTCGTATACCATAAGTTGTACATCTGGGTATACCGTAATTGACTATCTTTTATTTATCTTCATGTTTCGAATTCGAAATTTGAATGTTCATAGATAGATTAAGATCGTAATAATATATAATAATTTATTAGTTTCGTTATTCTCAAATAATGAGAGCATTTAGATAAAAGAATAATTTATCTCAATACATTACACACTATTTTTATTAATTACACGATTATCTAGATGTTCATCATATAATTCAAAGCATCGTGCAGTAATATGCATATTTTGATATCATCTTAATCTGAAATAAGATTACAAATTAATTGGAGATTGATAAATAATAATTTATTATACAAGCTATCGATTAAGTTAATTTCAATTTAACATCAAGAATAATGGATTGACAGAACAGAGTTGTGAAATTAATCCATACAGTTCGCTTGTTTATATAATATTATATTATACAATATCGCGTCAAAATATACACAAAGTTACGTTCCTCTATATAACCATGTAAAATATCATTTACTTAAAATATTTAAAAGAGAATGATAGGTTTTTTTGTTGTTAATTAAAGAATATACACATTTTTCGAAGCTTATAAGCACACAAGTTATATTCACTGTCAAATTCATCAAACAATATTTTAAAAAATCTTTTTTTATCATCACAACTATGTACTGTTGGTAACATGATTTTTGTTGCGTTCAGTAAGTTGTACAGAAAAATTGTTAGTGAATGTTTATTCTATCTTTACTTACTTCCTCATATCCAAGGATAGAGACAACTTTCTCATCTGTCATCATATCTAAATATCTATTTCAATATTGGTCACATATTATTTTTTCTCACAATAATCTAAGATGTTTTTTTTTTTACAATTGTTTGCTGAGGTGAACTATAATATAAGGTAGCCAGTTACGTCGCAAAACAATATAAATAAAGAATGAACGTTTTATTTTATATGTCTGGCAGCATTAATCGACGAAAGTATGCGCTCGCACATGTAATTTACGCAAGAGAGAAAAAAGCCACCTTTCTTTGGTTTCGGCCAATCACATAAATCGTTAAATTCTCTTGAAAATATATACGTATTTAGGTACTAATGCTTAATTTTTAAAATGAAAAAATTACGACGAGTTATCAATATTTTTTGTTTTTTTTTATTGATGAAATTATTACAGTTACTCGTTGTTACTAAATTTAATATTTAAAAATTGATAGTTCTGACGATGGCGTCAGCCGAAATAGCTATCATCTACATCTTATAAAAAAATGTAGAACTAAAATACATTGCTATTTTTTCACCGTATTAATTTTTTAACTTATTGTAGAGGAAGGGGTTGATAGATTATTATTTATACATAGCATGTTCGACCAGGTCAATGCAGCCGTATGTTTTTTTAAATTCTGAGAGAATTAAAAGCCTTTCTTCTCCTCGTATTAAAATTGACGTTTCTAGCTAAATATTTCTTATGGAGTTGCATATAGTTGTTAAGTAATAATTTAAATGAAAAAAATCAGGACCTTATTGAGATAATATATTGCGTTAAATATTTTTAAAATGAAAAATCAAAAGATATCACATACAATTTGTCGAAAATCTTAATTTTAAAAAGTAAAAAAAATAGTTTGATATTGAACTTGAATTTGATGTTAGGGTCTAAAACTACTGCCACCGTAAACTTGACCATCGAAACCGACATCTTAAAAAAAACGTTACGGTGCATGAACATGTAATGCGAAATACATTTTAAATTTTAATTCGTATAATTATCTTAATTGCAATCGCTTAGCCATATAAAATTTAACTTTATAACTATTATAAAAGTAATCATTATTTATGTATAACAAAATTCCTTGCGGCTTTTAATAAAGTGTGGTGTTATAATGTCTGCATTTCATAAATTATGAAGACATAAAAATGAGATAACTTTTATAAAGAGTTCAACAGTAATGTGCTTTACAAAAACCAGTACATATAAATCATCTCATGAAGATGCTGGAGGGCAATTTTACACGTGTGAGCTCCGTATTTTCGATCAAAAAATGTTGTCAGTTATTTCTAATTAATGTTTACCGTACCGGACGAATAGAACTATCTATGCTAGACGGAGTTATTAGTGTATGTCTTAAAAGACGATTTTTTGAGGAAAGCAAAAACAAAAATTAAAAAAGATGTTTTACTGCTACAATGGCTAAAGGGTAAAACATTTAATTATTGATCGGTTAAGGGTTTCTTCAACTTTGGTTGGCTATAACTTTTTTAATATTTAACATTTTTGAAAGGTGAAAAAAGCGGTGTTTTACGCTTTATTTTGTTTAACACAAATATTTTATTTAAACTTTTGAAATTATTTCGTGGTTACACGGTAAAATCATAGCAATGTATTTTTTCACCATTTTATAATGGATATCTACCAAATAAATGCCCAATAACCAATTTACCATTACATAGATGAAGAGAAAAATCAAGTTATTAGTCACCATTAATAGATTTTAATTTCCAAATAAAAGAGCTTGCAAAAAATACAAATATATATATATCGGAATACAAAGTTTTTTGAGCATTTGAAAGCGATATTTGAGAGATTCGCTGACTTTCAAATTTAAAAGTTTAGAAGCCATGTGAAATCTTTTATACTTCCTTACTTTTTCGCTGATCATACGGATTTTATACGAATGCAACTGAACTAACTGTTAGAAGATGCCGAAAGGCGAAACCCGGGTCGTTGGTGAAAAAACATATGGAATCATACAAAGTTTTAACAATTTAAATTAAATAAATATGCATACATTTTTACTCGTGCCTAGAACAATGCGAGGCGATAAACTACAAAATAAACACCCTTTTCTTTTCAATAAGGAAGCCTTCATACAGTGGAAACCAGCCCGTATCGTTAATCTCGAGACGCGGAAGCCGCCGTAAGGTTAAAAACCTTACATAAAAAAAATACTTACGATTTTATTCTGCTCAAACCTGTTCTGGGGCGATTAAAATAAAATTATTCCAATACATTTGAGTGTAACACTAGTCGCCCAGATATAATCTGTACTGAGAAATTTATAATTATTACATACCCAACCAACTGAGGAAGATGCGCAATATTGTATCATTTAATTGTTATTACTGGCTTTTTCTATCCGAGAATAGCTTTACGGCTTTTACAAATAGGATGTGTATTTTTGCATTGATTTTCTCTGATATACAATATAAACCATATCAATATCATTCATCAGAAAAAAAAAGTTTTTATAATTATTTTTATATATAATAATAAAATACAAAACAAATGACCCTTAGAAGTAAAGTATGGCTTTAGTTTTTGTATAGTTTTATTATATTTTAAGTCAACAATGAACTTAATTTTAACTGTAGATTTTTTTTACGATTCTACATATTTTGTCACTAACGGCCCGGGTTTTGCCTTTCGGTATCTTCAGGCATTCGGTATCACGCGGATGCATCATAATTAAATTCCATGAAGCACCCTCAGTCGATGTCATAAAAAATATAGCTCCAAAATGTTTCATTATGTCAGGTTTTTTTCTATCTTTTCTATTTATGTGCATTACAATAAAAATCAACAAAACAATCCAGAAAATGGGCAATTTTTTTACAATGTTGACATTTAAATGAGGACAATTTATATCTTCTTGTTCAATGAGATATTTTTCAAAATCGTCTATACGAAAAAAAATCGGATTCGCTCCTTTTTCAAGATTCCAAAACACCGCTACTCCAAGATACCGACTCTGACTCCTAAGCTTTGCTTGTAACTTCAAAAATATCGAAAAACTACTTTCTTATATATTATTCAACAATTTAGAAAAATATTTTTTTATTTAAAAAAAACACGAATATATGAAAACTAAATGGTGTTTTCAGATTACTTTTCGATAAAATTATATAGCAAAAATATTGACATGTAAGCTTACTGTAATACACGGTTTCGTTTATAGTGAGCATTATCAACTGACTACAATTCTTGCGATGAACAAAGCAGGTCTTATTCTGAATTGTAGAAATAGTACGAAACTTTTTATTTTATTAATTAAATATAATGCTTTTGTACTAAGAGTAAGGTTAAAAATGACGTTAAATGTGATATTGTTCAATATTCCAAACGAAAAAAAAGTTGAATCAATGGGCCGCATTTGAAGTTATGTATCCATAAGTGCTTTTGTAATAATTATTATTTTGTTAGATTATATCAAAATTCTGTATTCTACAGACTGTATTCTATATTATGTTAGAAAGTAATAACTTTTTTCCGTTAGCCTTTGTTCACTTATAAGCTTTTTACGAGACATGTTTTTACTCAGTTATATCAGTAGCAGAAACAAAAATAGGAATAGAACATGATAGGTAGTTAGCTTATCTTTAAATGCGTATTAAGGATCGGATGGGTGTGAGAGAATTCAGCTATACACTTATACTTTTCAAACATAATTCCTTAAATTAAATGAAATGTCCTTACTGCCTCTCAAATCTGTAACTAAAGCCAACAACATTGACCACTGACTGCACTAGGAATCCGACATGTCGTGCCGATGATAATACTATTTCATAAATTTCTTGAAACAATCCATTATTTTAACCGTAAAGTCATTAAATCTGAGATTTTCCTACGAAATCTTTTCGTGCGCAACCATTAAATAACTTATTCTGTGCAAAATAAACTATTACTTAATACAAAATATCATTTTAATTAGCAACATTTTTGAATCACCTGTTAATGTCTTCAATCGTACGCTATATTAATATTTATTATGTACTAAATTCGGGTTCAATAACATAGACTGAATTGTACAGTTTTTTAAGCAAAAAATGTAAGATTTTCACGGTACCGGTCAGAAGTGTTGATGACTCCAAAAATTACCGTGAATCAAAAAAAATAATTATGATTTTTTTTTAAATATTAGCTTTAAATTTACAAGTGGTTAACCGCAAAAACACGTCACACTTCTAGTAGTTTTACTAAAAATGTTTTAATTTGATAGATTTTTATTTCATAATTATGTTAATAGAATGACTTGATTTTATTCATTAGATTACACCTGTTTATATTAACATTTATTCCCAACGAAGCATGTTAAAAAATGTTTATCTTAAGCACAGAGTCTTTGCGACAACTAGCGTTTTGAAGAGCTGAAAAATATAAGTATTGGACTAAAAAATATTAGTAATTGACTCATCGCTCTACCTTATTCTTGAGAATTGGCTGGGTGGGTGTCAATTTATACAGCTGTAAAATAAATTAAATACAATTATTCAACATTTGTCCGCTCGAAGATTCAAGACATTTCGCATTTATAGCAAAATGTTCGACATATGCGTTTCTAGTTATTGGTAAATGGAGAACTATTCGCAAACACGAATTTTACAGATATAGAAGTCGTTTAAAGTGGTGTTTTTCAACCTATGATCCGCGGATCGACGCCGGTTCGCAAGAGTTTGTTATCGATCTGTGAAAAATTTTCGACTTTAATATCTCTTTAATATACAATAAATTGATGTGAATTTTGATCAGCGCTTTCCGTTTTTTCCTTCCCTTGATACGTTACAAGCCCACTAACCTTTTCGAACTGATTATCCCAAACGGCTTCTAACGGGTACTACCACTTTGGATATCATTCGAATCTTAAACAAATAAATTTAAGGATCAAATGTGTGATACAACTAGAGAACAAATATTTTTATAAATATGTCGAAAAATGCCCGCGTAATATTTTTACAATTTTCATCGGTCCGCGAATGTAAAAACGTTGTAGAATACTGGTTTAAGGAAACGTTTATTTTGCAAAATCAAGTATGAGACATTTTAAACCTTTAACTTCTAACGTCTCGACTGTTGAAACGGCAGATTGCAGTATGTCAATAGTTGATACGCAAAATGTAACAGTGGTTGCACTAATAAAACATTAATGTGTGAGCTCATTTTAATATTGAAATATAGCTTCATGATAGGTCATGAAAACCTTTATAAGTTTGCTTTCAATCTTCAATTAATTTTTGAAATAATCAGTGTTACAATATCCTTAAAACGGCTCAGGCGGAAATATGTTAATTTTGATTAAATAACGGAATTAATTAAAGTGAACGATATTTTATACTAATAATATATTTTTTGTTAAATCTGTATGCGCATTACGCACAAATATTTCACATTGATTTACTCAGAACAAATATTTACAACCGTGACTTTACAATATACTTGTTGCGAAATGAAATATAATATAAAAATGAAAAAATGCTCACACACGGCTGGTCCATTCGAGATGATATCATGCGTGTTACATGGGTGCCGTCTTTCGTACAATACTCATTCCAGGTTACCGTTATCGGCCGGCCTCTGGCACTTGAGAGACATCAACGCGCAACAGGTGTATTGCACAAAACCCGAAATAATAATCGCAAGCTGAGATATTTTTGTACTCTTAATAGAGTACGATCGTCCCACGGAAATTACAAATTATAAAACAGCTTTTGTTGAGGATATTTTTTTTTCGTGTGATTTATCGATAAATGTGTATTAAGTATAATTTCGTATTAAATGTATTTAAAAAATAAACCGTAAAGCAAAATTTTATATGTGGAAACGTACAAAAGTTCAAATATTTTTTCTTTATATTCTTAAATAATCAACAATTTAACGAGACGGATGAAATCGTTTTACATCTCCCAAAATTCTTATAACTTAAGGTGCTAATTTTGTTTTATTTTAAAGATTTTTTTATTCATATTTTCACAATTCTATGTAGTTAAGATCAGCGCCAGTTTCACGTATCGCAATCATTGTGAACTGATTGTGTTTTAATATTATAAACATATTCAAATTTTTTCATCAAAAAGTGGCAGTAAATACCTTTAAAATAACAATTTTGTTGTTGAGACTGCTAAAAACAGCAAGCAATTCATCATGATAAAAATCGATAACATATTTGAGTCGATATAAAAATGTTGCTTTTAATGTGTTAAATGTAACTTCGTTATAGAAGATCAAGATATTTTAAGTAATAAAAACACATATTTTACCACTATTTCCACAATAAATATTATAATCAGCACCGGTTTCGTTCATCGCGAGAATTACCAACTGACATGTTGAATAAATTAACCACTTTGAATACTGTAAAGCTTAACAATGCCAAAAAACGAAATCCGCATTATGGGTAGCAAAATTTCTGTCTGAACGATTGAAATTCAATTCATTTTTAAAAATATTACCAAAAAGAATTCAACGGGAAATTTCCTTACACAGAAATGTGCAATGTCATTTCGCCTTGAAGAGACAAAAATACTATGACAATGGATTTTTGTGTCTAATAAATGTATTTATTTATATACTAGTTTGTCAATCAATTTATAGATTCGTATAGTATGTAAATTGACGTTGATACTGTATTGCAATAAGCGTTGACCGAATCCGTTTTCAATGCCAACTTTAACGTGTCATTAAAGTCTAACTGTATCCGAATTAGCATTCATTTGTATGCATCTCATAGAACCGTAGTGACAAAAGCGCTTCATTCATTGACAATTACTATGCGTAAGGCAAACTTCATTGATAATCTGATATTGATCTCGATATTCAAATACTGTTGACAAAGCGCTGAATATATAACATGGGGAAATCGCTTGAACTAGATTAATATGAAATACTTAAAGCTCAAAACTGAGACGCTCGGGTCAATAGACTATAAACACGGTGAAAAAATAGCAATGTATTTTAGTTTTATAAAATTTTATAAGATATAGTTGGCAGCTATTTCGGCTCACGCCATCGTCAGAACTAGTTCAGACTTAGACTAGAATAGTTCTGACGATGGCGTGAGCCGAAATAGCTATCAACTATAACTTTTTGTAGAACTAAAATACATTGTTATTTTTTCACCGTGCTATAATGGAGTTCTACCAAGTAAATGCCAATTCAATCTATCAATAGATTATGCCCAAAAATATATGCAAATATTATTTATCAACCAACATTATAAAAACACATTTTTTTAGTAATATTTATACAATATATTTTATGATCATAACCGGTTTCACTCATCGCAAGCATTATCAACTGATAGAAAACAAATTACAAACAAGTATATTTTTACAAAATTTTGAGTTAAACATTAGAAGATATGCAAAACTAAAGGTTCAAGAATTAAGAAAAAAATTGCAAGAAGTCATACAATATACAATAGATTCAAAAGAAGTAACTATAATACTTCATCATACAATATATTGTGGAATTAATACTAAAAATTTATTTTTATTATTTAAAATATCATGCCTTTCAATCAAGTTGTGATAGTTAACCCTTATATGATTAATTAATAAATGGGATCTAAACATACAATGCATAATATTACTCTAAAAGCACTTACACAAAATACGTTTTTCTCAAAACGTTATGTTGGCATAAGTGCTCTTTTGCTTTTAAATCGGTAGTATTATTGTACAATTCTAAAAACGATTTTTAAATGGCAATTAGGAAGGTGAACACGTGAAAACACGTAAACCGTTAAAACACAAATGTCAATCGGTTCGCTGTCAAATATAATATATCAAAATTGGAATCGTGTGCAATAAAATCATTATGTCATATTATCTTTATGGCCTACAAATAATAATCTTCAGTTAATTTATTTTATAAGCTGATTAGATATGTCAGTATATGCCAGCACTTCTTAAAAACTATATGCCATAAAGTTTTTAAGAATATAATAAAGTTTATTGCAATACTCAAGTGATATGTGTCACAAAAGTTGTTTCAAAAGGGTTCGGACTGAATTAAAGCTATTTTTTTTACTTTGTATGTAATGTTAACTATTGTATTTGATGGGAATAAATGTTATAATACAATGCATTTATATGATATTTTCATCTATTTCGTGACAAACTGAGTTATTGGCTAACCTTTGAGTCATTTCTAATATTGAATATGTACCCTTAGCATTTCTATAAATACGCAAAGCGAAACTATTCACATAAAATACAAAACAACGTTTTAAGAGCTGACAAGAATTTACATGTCTGCACACAGACATATTATGCATTTTCGAAATTAAATTGTTTTTTATATAGACTTCAGAAAAATAAAAAATAAATATTACAATCAGTCAAAAAAAAACAAATTTGACAGTAAAGTTGCTATACAAAATAGTATGTATTTAAACTGATGTCATCATACATTAATTGTATCCGTTAGTCTATAATCATTATAAATAGAGCACTAGAACTCAAATCGAGACAACACAATTAAAAGTCCCGACAATTAAAATCCCGATTGCCAAACTAGTGATTGCGAAGAGCCCTGATTGCAGAAATCCCCACCGCAGTAGTGGTGCAAAGCAGAGCAGACTTGTGAGCAAAGTATGCGGTAAGAAGTAGGTGAACGAAACACGCCCTGCGCTTTATTTACCCTGAAATTAAGTTTTCTTCGGCTCACGATTGAATTGTGCATATTACAACGGAAAATGGGACGCTCGTGCACTGAATATTCATGGCGGTCAGAGATTGAGAGTTGTTAGGACAGTCTACCAGTAGCATTAAACCAGACTTGAACAGTAGTGAACTGAGGATGTCATAACGCCCTTGACTTTATATTAAGAAAAGATTGCAACGCTAAACTTGCATGAAAACCTGTAGAAAACTCGTGCGATAGTGAGTTAAATGAGAAATTATAATTTTGAGGCATATTCCAACGTTTACAAAATTCTCATTGTCTTCGAAATGTATTGATATATGTAATGCTATTTAATTGGAAATATGATTTTGAATAACAAAAATATTAGATAAATAATTATATTTGGAAGAAACAAAGCAGTTGTACGACTACAAGCTTTAACTTACGAATTGTTTCACTAGAAACATATATATTTAATTAAACAAAAAAAATATAGATTTAAACGATTTATTGTGAATTTGATACAGTGAAACTACGGTAAATCTTTTTTGAAAACTGATAGAAAATAATTAATTCTATAAAAAAGTGAATTCGAGAACAATAGATCTATCTAAAGTTGTCCGGAAAAAGAAATTTAACCTTATACACCAGCACCAAATTTGGAAAAATTAGACATGGTTTGACTTAAACTAAATTTTCTTAACTAAAAACCCTTACTAAACATCAATTTCTGCTCATATGTCTTTCCATCATATTTCATTAATGAAACAAAATGTTTAGTACCTTCTCCAGAGTTTTATATTAACCAGATCAGATCCGGTTTCACTCACCGTGAGCATTATCAATTGATACAATGCACTTTAATTAAAAATATGGACTAATAAATTAGTAACCATGTAATTATTAAAAAAATATCGAAGTGAAGTAAAGTTGATTGCAAAAAAATATGAATGGTTTCTTAACATTGTGTTTTATCCCAAAACTTGCGTTTGACTTAAATGTCTCTTTATTGTTTTTAAACTTCTAGATAACATACAGTTTTTGTAAAAAAAAACTTCTTAAGATACTTACTAGAGATTCTAGAGATAACTAACTGCACATGCTCAAATTTTTAAGTCAGTCGCACAAACTGTTTCTTTAAAACAAGTAATAACGAGAAGCATGGATATAAGTCATACTAAATAGCGCCATACTAAATATCGCAGGAATCCATACTTCAGTATCAAATTATAATTGATTGATAACTATCAGGTACATCATATTTCGTTTCATTTAAAAGATTCTTTACAGCTAGAAAATTTTAAAACGAGTAAATAAAATCTATGAATAGTTGAGTTCAAAGAGTCAAAGATCAATTAAACCATTCAAAGTAATCAATTATTAGTAAATAGCATGGATTCAAAATCAACTTCCTCAAAGTTACCTCATCGAAAACTTATCTTTGCTTTTGGCATCGAATCCCCGTGACCCAGTAAAACTAAAACGCAATCACCTTGACCAGTTTGCTACAGGACATAAGAAATTACTCAGTATAAAAAGGAGTTAGGGTAACAGATACAGTCGTCGGCCACCCTTTAATAATGAAACGCCATAAAAAATGTGACTACATATATTTATATATATATACTTCAGTTATAGCAGATTATTCGCTTTTTTGTGACAACACTGATTCTAACACCTTAGAAGTCACCTTTTGTCATTGTAGTCTCATTACTTGTCTCGATGAAGATTGAAGTCAAGTCGAGTATTCTCGTCGATTATGGCGTAAAACTAGATACTTTGATTGAGTAATTCATAAAGAAATAAGCCTTAGCAGTATATTGATTAAATTAGCATTTGATTGGTAGAAATACATTAAAAATACGATGAAAAAAATAGCAATTTATTTTAGTTGTTCAAAATTTATAAGGAATATAGTCGATAGCTATGTCAGCTTTAGAACTATGCATATATACATTGCTGTTTTTTCACTGCGTTCTTAGCAGTATTATTTAATCATAAAATATGAGTAGCTGATCACTGTTATGAAAATGGATGATAACTGTACTATTTGATATTTTTTCTTTAATATAACGAAATATCTGTACATAAAAACATTCTAATAATCTTGGACGAACCCATTAAAGCAACCCATAACATTAACTGTCCGATCACTGCAACTGTTACTCATTTTAATATTACTGATTTTAATATTATTCATAGATAGGTGGTTATTTGATAGATCATTGATCTAAAAAAAACGGCGCCAGTAATATTCCAAATACGCCTCTGCCTTTCAAAAAATTATTGAGTCCAAGAAATTTACATTGAAAACAATGTACGGACAAAACAACAAACGAATGGTGAATGCAGAACCGGTGTCTGTAATCCTACGCAGTCTATTATTAGCGATGTCATTATAGAAAGAAAGAATGATTACATTGCTGCAGAAAGTAGGAAAGTCCGACTAGATCCAAGAAGAAGATTATTCTAATGCAATGTTTATGGCTAAAAAATGATTTTATTCCGTTACACATACAACGATCTTCGCGTAATTTTAAATGAATTCGATATTTATCGTAGAAATTCGCGAACCGAAACATTGAAGAACAATAGGAATTTAAATGTCAGTTTACTTTATCATTTAATTGAATTTGAAGAAAAAGAAAGAAAGAAGAAAAAGTGGTTCGAATAATGGACGCCAGTTCTGTCAGTAATATTCAATACGGTGAGTGTTTATTGACAAAGTCAGACAAGGAAGGATGCAACATCTTAGTAATTTCTTAAAAAATATTATTAATGGATTACTTAGGCAGTAAATGCTCGAATATTTCAAGCTAGACACCACGTATGTTACGTTTTTGCTGTAATTTGTTCTTTAATTAAATTGCACTTTTTATAACGGCTTTATTCATTACGATCTTTAAAGATTAAGCTATTAATTTAAATTATGAACTGAAATTAATTGGATTTCGGTCTGTAATAAAAGGTTTGATATCGTTATTACCTTGATAATATTATATTATTAATTTTTATGCGTTATAATTAATCCGTTTTTTTTTCATTTTAAGTATTTGAGTGACCTTTTTGACATGTTATAATTCAGTGATATTTTGTCTTTCACAGCACATCTCGAGCAAATATTTACAAAAATGCGAATGATTTATCTCGATACATTTGTCAATAATAGCTCATTTTTTTTCTTATGAATCTCAATTTTTTAGTTTATATGTATAAAATTAATGTACATGTAACATATTACTTCAACTTATGATATCGACTGAAGGTGCTTGATAGAATTTACATATCAAATTTGAATTGTTACAACTTTGTACGATTCCACATGTTTTGTCACCATCAACACGAGTTTCGCCTTTTGGCATCTTCAGGCATTCTATCACACGGAGTTACAACAACAACAACAGTTAGCATCGTCTGTATACCAAAGTTAATGATTACAGGAAAACACTTAAGCCAAGGCAAGCAGTAAATTGCAGCTAAAACAAATTTAATAATACTAATCCAATAACAATAAACACAATTGCCCGTGACAACTTCCATTGACGATCCTGTTAATGAGTCATTCTTGAAAGGGTTTTTCAACAAATATTAATCAACTAACGTTAAAATACAAATGGTTTTTTTTCATATAGAGATACCTACTATCAAACATCTAGTGATGAAACATTAGAATTAACTTTATTACTTCAACGATAAAATTATAACTGTTGCTTTACTGTGATTGTATCTTCCTAAAATGTTATAAATTGTAGTAGTATAATATTATTTTTTCTTTTGTTAGGAAATTGATCCGCACCACACCTAACGTCTTCTGACGGTGTTTCAATTGACAGATCAATTACCGCGATTTAAATAAAGAGCTACCAATACAATAGAGCAGACACAGAAAACGTACCGCTCAGCCTGAATTCATCTAACATTTACTTCCTGGGTTCTATTAGTGTCTAGCCGTTTATAAATATGGATATAAGACTGTACGGTAGTTTATTTATTTCGATGATAAAAAAATCTCCAATGTTATTAAAACGTAATTGACAAAACGATGTTATGACATTAAAAATAGTTTACAGTCGAATTAGTTATGGATAATCTTTTTAATCCAACATGCCGCAATATTGTGACATGAAAATCAGTAATTGATCATTAAGTAACCTGCAATTTTAACGCCATTACAGAGTACACATTGATCAATTGGATAATTGCACAAAATGACGTCTCACGAGAAGAAAATTATTATAACAGTCATTGTTGAATTTCTCACATTAGTAATAGTTTATTGTGTTATAAACAATTAAACCGCAAAGCTGGTTTTTTGTTTGTTGCTATATTTTTAATGGATTGTCATTTATAAGCGATTAATTACGTGGCACACATATTTAATCGATTCAATGCGTGCAGGACACCACACGAAATCATATTTAAAAGGTAAACCATAAAAAAAGCTCATCGGCAAAATGGTAATTTTAATAAGAACTCGAGATCTGTTATCTGTGATTAACATTTATCAATTAATTTATAATAAGCAATGTCTTTCAGCAAATAAGACAACTGTATGATTCTAACACATTTATATCCCCGCGTCTATTCTATAATAAAAGGAAACAGTTCGTCCCTATAGAAATAGTTAAGATATAGTTAGTCTGACTATTGAAACACGTGTCATATTTAGCAACATACCAATTAAAAAAATAATGTTTTCAATTGTAATTTTATATTTAAAATATTTTTGTTAAATAATCAGGTTTTATATTGAGTAAAAAAATATTTACATTTTAATTATGATTTATTTTGAAATATAGCTCGTTTGCATTTGGTTTATGATGCAATATGACCTTTTTGTTCAGTTTTTTTTATACACAATGAGCTGATTTTTGACTGGGTTACACTTTCTTCCTTCTTTTTATGATGTGCTAAAATCAATTTTGTTAGTTTTGATGATATCATTCTTAAGCACTTCTGCATAATCAAATGGCATTTAAATCTAAAAAGTGAAATGAACATGGCTTTGACATGTAACCTTCATTTAACTAGTCTATGTATCATTTATGATATTTTAAAATACTTAATAACTTGAAAAAACCTTAAAGCATAATATAAACATTAGACATCACAACCTTGGAGGGAAGAATGTCAGTGAGTAGTTAAAAGCAAAAGACGATAACTGACCGGTTTACCATAAAGCTTAAAGCTATAATTATTTTTTTTGTTTTTCAGAAGAGGAGATGTGGTTCAAGGAAAAGCGCTTTTTAGCGCTTCACTTAACGCTTTTTGTAACGTTCCTACACATAACAAATGGAAACGCTGCTGAAAGGTTAGTAAAAACAATTTAATTAATATTAATTTCAATTACTTATTTGTACTCAATGAAATTTTAGGAGATTTCATAAGTAAAATTTTTTGTATATCGTCTACAGTTGTGGCAAATTTTTCAATTGTAAAATAATAATTATTACCGAGATTTAAATATTGATGATATTGAGGTGAATTCGGTTGATTTAATGTTTTAAAATTAACACAGAAAAACTATAATTATATTATTTCGTCATTAGTATTTTTCAAAAATGAAAAAGCAATTTTATATTGTTTTATTAGTTTTTGTCTGAAAACGGATAGCAGCTACTGCAAAATACATCTTTTAATTCATTATGTGAATTTAAAAAAATCTTTATTTTATTTCAGAAAACAAGAAATGGCGTACGTAGCCGACCCCGCTGGCAATCCACTTTCAAGGCCAGTAACCCTGCCGGCAAAAGTCGGAAGCCCATCGAACCTAATTCGACCTGACCGATACGAATTTTACACCTTTGATGAGACCGGCGAGCTCATCAAGCGGTTGATGACGCTGGAAGAAATCCAAGAGATTATCGCTACAGGAGACGGAGACGACGGTCACATGTTGACCATAGCACAGTCGGATGTTAACAAACCCGCTGTGACCTTCAATTTCCAACCGCCTTCACATGTTAAAGTTCACACAATTGTATCGAACGTGCAAAATGTTCTCAAAGCAGAAATGGAGGCACAAAAAACAAACCCACCCAAACCTGCTATTTTTGATACTCCAGACGTGTCAAACTCCTGGAGCTTAATATTGCCAGCCATTTTTGGTAATACTGGTGGAAGCATCACCACGGATAGTTTGTCTCCCACTCATTCAGAACCAGAAACTGACGTCATAAACAATGACGATAAAAATAAACAAGCAGACGTTGAAATTTTGGAAGACACAACTGAAACTGTAATTGACAATGAAACGCCATTTTTAAATGTCGCCGAGAAGCCTTATTCGTCAGAGACTTTAGAAGATCACGCAGATTCAGTATCACCTTTGGATATTGAAAATATTTCGCAGATCGTTTCAGACTTGGAAGCCGATTCGTTAAATGCGGCTTCAAAGACAACTGACGGCGAACAAGCAGATAGAAAACCATCAATTCCTCCACTGCCTTTTGAAATTGTTGACAGAATAACCGAAGTGTTAGCACAAGATAGCGAAGGAGAAGACATTTTAGAAGATGAAGCGCATACGGATGCTCCGGCAACAGAAACAATTTCAACGACATTAAAGCCGACAACAATTGAATCAACGACCCTAAAGCGTCGTACAACAACTGAATCGACAACCACTACCAAATCTGCCGTTAGTACAACGACTGAAGAAATTATACCATTAATTTTATCTCGGCCAACTCCAACAACAGTCAAACCAACAACAACAGTCAGGCCGACAACAACAACAACCACAACAACGACTACACCAAAGCCTACAACCACCACAGCTAAACCAACAACAACAACAATTCCACCGACACCTACAACAACCGAGCCAACAACCACCACAGCCAAACCCACTACTACAACTATTTCACCTACCACTACGGCCAAGCCCACCACCACAACAGTTCCGCCAACCACAACAACAGCTCAGCCGACAACGACTACAACTATCCAACCAACAACAACAACTACCACTACAACTCCTAAACCTACAACCACAACTGTTAAGCCGACAACTACAACCCCAAAGCCAACAATAACAACTCCAAAGCCAACAACAACAACTCCAAAGCCAACAACAACAACTCCAAAGCCAACTACAACGACTCCAAAACCAACTACAACTACTCCAACGCCAACTACAACAACATCCAAGCCTACAACCACTACAGCTTTACCAAGTTCTACTACCACTGAGCCTTCTACCACAACTATCAAATTGACAACTACTACTCAGTCTACAACTACATCTACAAAGATGACATCTCCTGAATCGACAGATGATGATGATGATTCAGAAATAGATGCAGCCGAATCGTCTAGCACAAGCTTTGAAAAATTAGGTCCAATTATAGTTGCAGAAATACCATCATTTGAAGAAATTGTTTTAAGGACAAATACCTCAAACCAATTCTCTAATGTAGATATTCCTGATCAGATAAATTCTAATTACGTTTCCAAATCGCCTGACAGTAATGTTGACAGTAAGGAACCAAACATTAGTAACGTCGAAACTTCACTTCCAATATTAACTGAAGAAGTTGAGGTGGTTACGCTTAAAAACCCTCCTCAAGTCGTTTTCATCAACGCAACAGAAATACCATATTTTGATATAGGTCAAATAATGAATCAAATAGCAACTGATTTAGGAGATGATTCTCCTTATGCTCCAGTAAAAAATATTACTGAGTTTGATGATGAGAAAGCGGTAGTCGACAAACTATCAGTTGATATAATAAGCTCATCCACTAATGCTCCATTGGTAACATCCCAAAATATTGAGGATGTGACAAAGATTTCAACGACTGCAGAAACAACAACAGTGAAAGAAGTCACGTTCAAAACCACCACGGCAAAGGTCACAACTGCTCCACTAGACACAGTTGCATCATCGACAACAATAAAATCTGAATTCGATATTAATGATGGAATTACATTTATCAAAGTTCAACCAATCACTACAGGACAGACAAAAAATAAAACGGTTATCTCAAAGAAACCTTCTGGTACGTCCGAATTTGTTACTAAACCCTCGAAAGTTGTAGTTCATAAAGAAAATGTAGCTCCATTAAATATAGAAGAATCTATTGAAGATGATGATTATCTTGAGTCGAATACTGCAGCAACGGTATATGAAAATTTACTTGTCACAAAACCAAGTCTTGGAGAGTTATCTGGATCTATTACAGACCTCATATCGCAAATAGTTGATGATACTAGACCATCAGTTATCCCATTATCAAATGTGAATTCTTTCCAGAAACAAAATGATAAATTAAATGATGACAATGTTGAAATAAGTACGGAATCCGGAGTGAAATCTGAAGATTTTGAAGAGACTACAGTGTTTAGTCGCATAAATAATGAAGAAGTCATATTAGATGATGATGATATCGATACAGATGCCACAGTTTATAGTAGAATCTCTTCTACTACACAAGCGGCGTCAAAAGGAACCACAGTTAAATATGAAAAAGTTGTATCAGAAATTGTTAAGAACAACGAAATTATACCAACAACTGTAGCTAATGATAAAAATGACTACTTGACTACATTAGAATTTACAGAAATATCTCCCGCCCAGGATATTAAGCCAACTACGTATAGGCCAGTGGCTGTCTTTAAAAACAGCACACCATTGTCAACGACAATCCGAACGCAGATTGAACAATTGTTGAGCATTATTGAAAACAAAAATAACAGTCATTTGAACAGTTCTACAATTGCAGATCACAATGAGGAATTACAGCTAATAAAAGAAAACTTTGAAAAAATCCTCCAATCAACAGCGACGAATTCACCTTCCACAGCCAATATAGAGACAAAAGATTCTTCAACTGAAAGAGATGGACCACTGAAAATTACATTAAATACTGAAAAATATGAAGGATTTGCTTCAGATGAGGTTACAACTATCAAAGATATCAATGATTATGATGATATGGAAACGACAGAAAATACTGTTGCCCAAGATAATGAATTAATGGAAATGCTCAGTCAAGTCAGTGAGATTTTCAAAGTCACATCTAACGCTGAAACTAAGGAAAGTGATGCTGACATCGCTAAAAGACCTGTGTCTAATAAAACCACAGCGTATAAGAAAACCGATACAAATATTGAAAAAGAATATTTAAAAATTGAGCAATCAACAACCGGGGCTCCAAAACCATTGAAAGATGAGGTAATCTTGATAGAAAGTACTCCTACACCAAATGTATTAGAGCCTGTTGAAAATTTTGTCAATTTGTTGAACAAAACAACGACGCATGATAGTGTTGTCAATAAAACTAATAAAATCGATATTTTGAATAAAAATAACGATTCAAAAATAGATTCAGTACAAAAGAAAGAATCAGAAATTTCTCCAATAAAAAATATCAACAATAAAAAACCGGTTCAAAAACCAGAAATAAAAAACATAACAAAGACATTTGAATTTGTGGAGGTTCCGAAAGTGGAAGCTTCAAATAAAAATAATAAGACTGCAGCTCAAATCGAAGTCACTAAAGTTAAAGTTGAGGATCTTAATATTTCTCAACAGGATACTTCAAAAAAACCTATTGTATCTCCTTTGAGCGAATTAAAAGAAGTTAAAAAAAATACATCGGACCCATTGAACCTGATGAAACCATCTACAAAAGATAAAGCAAGCATTGAAGATACCATTACAAAGGTACAAGCATTAATAACAAGCAACATTAAAGCAAGTAACAAGGAAGACCTGAAACGTAAACCAGAGGAGAAAGATATTGTGAAACCGATTCGAGTGCAAGAATCCACTACCCAGAAAATAAGAATGCCTGAATCGACAACCAGAAAAATTGAAATACCGCATACTGTAGTTGTAGAAAATGATTCAATTGAAAGTGAAGACAAAATAAACGTGTCTTCGGAATCCGAAAGTGACAATAAATTTATGATATATGTTCCTGAATTAGAAATCTCCACAACTGAAAAAGCATCAGCAAAAATCAACAAAACTGAAGATGATAACATTAAAAAAATAAATAAAACAGCATCCAAGCCGAATGAAAGTAAAGTGGCACTAAATAGAGTTCCTGAAGTTAGATCCACAACAGAAAAACTTCACACCACCCCACAAATGACACAAACTACTCAGACCATTAAAGAGAATTCAGAAATTTTATCATTGATAAAATCAAATATATCTACATCTGTAAAACAAGATACAAGTACTACTGTTGAGCTTAGAACCACTCCATCGATTCCTCAAATGAAAGCTGCGGATAGCACCACAGTAAATCCAATTACTGAGAAGGAGACTCTGCGAATTACTCTAGCAATAAACGATCTATACAAAAACAAGAGTAGTGAAAAAATAAAAGAACAAGCAGATGAAAATGATTGGAAATTGATTCCTACTGTTTTCCCTCACAGTGAAGTGATAAAACATAACATTTCTAATGTAAATAAAGCAACACTTAATTCCGCAAAGCCTCTACCATATCAACGACCACACAGTGGTGAAAATCACGTAGTTATTAACAAAAGACCCATAGCAAATTTTAACACAAATATTAACCTGGACAAAAACAAAGACGGACAAGGTCTTGAAAAGACAACTTCAGCTCTCGGGGAAGACGTTTTACAATTTTCAGATCTTTGCAACGAGCTTGCGTTCCGATATTTTAATTCTGTATCTTCAAATGGAGTCGATGTCAAGAGGAGTTTAGTAGTCTCACCATTCGCTGTAACATCTATCCTTGCCATGATGTTCCTCGGTGCAAGAGGCGCTACTTCTGGAGAGATGAATGATATATTAAAATTGGATGATATGGTAACATTTAATCCGCATATTGTATTCAAAAATGTTACTGAATCAATCGAGGTATCTAAAAAGTCTGGAGTTGCAACTTCGGCTCTCATCCGAGAACTTTACAGTGACCGAGCAAAGGGTCGATTACTCAGTTTCTATAAAGACAGGGTACAACAATTTTATAGTGGACATGTCGAGGAAGTGAATTTTAAAATGATTGGAGATGTTATCAGAAGGCGTACTAACCTTTTAGTTAAGCGACAGACTTGGGGAAAGATTTCCGAATACATCAAAGACAACAATATGGTTCTAAGTCCACCTCTATCAGTCTTTGCAGCAAACATTTTCCAGGTAATTTATGTCTTCAAACTTTATATTAATGAAAAAAAAACATCTGGCCCGATCTAAATACTCATCTTGCCCTTCAAATTGTAACACACAAAATTCTTTTTTACATAGTGGATACGTCTCTTGGAAAATCGTTTCTAAAACGGTCATGGAAGATTAAATAACTTGTGTAAAAATATGTCCCAGTTCTTTTTGTTGAGCTGTGTTATTTCAAAACCACGTACAAAAACCAGTTGAGTGTTTATTATAATCGGACAAATCTTTCTGAGCTTTTTTGATAAATGAAATGGTTTAGATATTAAAACATTAAGCATAGCACAAATGTCAAGTTTGTTTAATAATTTCTTTATTTTTTTAGACTGATTGCTCCATAGCATCAACTGATGGTCGAGATGGAGAGATGTACTTTGTCGTTTCACCAACAATTAGACAACGAAGATTGATACCAGTTCCGGCAGTTCTGTACAAGAAAGGCTTCTTGGCAGGCTATGTTCCAGAGTTGGATGCGACGGTTGCAGCAATCGGAGAAGGCGATCAAATCGTCAGCACTATTCTTGTCATGCCCGGTCAGCAAGGAAGCACAGCTCACGGAGATGACATAATAGACTTACAAAAGAGACTTATAGAATCATCATTCAAAGAAACTACTTGGTCTAAATTATTGAGGACACTCATCCCTAGACAGGGTCTTGAGTTGCAGATTCCGAGATTTTCACATAGGTCAGTGGTGAATGGAACAGCAGCATTGAGACAAATGGGACTTAATGATTTATTCAACGCTGAAAAAGCAGATCTACGAGGTCTCAATGGTAATGCAAATGATCTGTATCTTTCCGATATGATGCTGGTAAATACTTTCACAACTTGCGGAGAAGGCTTCATTGGCGATCAACACCACGTGGAAGTATATCCAGGAGAACCAAATAAGGTTCAGAGACGTCTGTGGAGAACACCGCAAAGACCTATAATTCAAGACGCCTTACAGAGTGGAACTGACATTTGGGAAGAACCTAGGGACTATCAGCGAGCTTTCCACGATCCTCTTCATGATACCAGTTATCTTTCAATGCCGCTGCATCTACGACCACGTCAGGCGAGATTACCCGAGCCCATACAGGAACCGCCGAGACTGAAATTCGACAGGCCTTTCATGTTCTTTGTAAGACACAACCCCACCGGATTAATACTGCACATGGGCAGATACAACCCAAGATTGTTGCCGTAAGTGATAATTGAATAAAACCCCAGAGGGCAGTGGACATAGACAGTTGTGTTATAATATTGACCCGCCAGATTGGCTTGTCTCTGGAGAGACGTAAAAATCTCAGCGGATGGTGAATAATGGTGCATATTTTAGGTAGCTGCAATGTGTAAGAAATTTATTTTTTTGAACCAGTGAGAAATAACTCAGGACCGAAATGAGATTTAAAAAAATAAATTTCTTTTTGTGCAATTGTTTTAGGGTCATACACCAAAAGTGATTCTTTTTGGTCCTGAAAACAGGGCCGATTATTATTTATAATGCGTGTGTGAAGACTCCTCTGAAAGAATGCATGATGCATATAATAATGACGGAAATTGGTAGCTTTAATAGCAATGGGTATTTACTTCACCATTAAATCAGTGATGCACAGCCCTGCAAAATTTTTGGGAAACTCATTTTTTTTTCCAGGGGATTTTTATATAGTTTAATTTAAAAAATGACAACACTTACTTTACTAAAAAAGTGAGTTGCTTTCATTTTGAATTTATATGTAAAAATATCACATAGATGATTGTATCTTACAGGTAATGGGTTAAAAAAAACATTTTTATTTCGAGTAAATTAATAATCTTATAAGAAGATTATTTACTATTTAAAAATATTCTTGAATATGTAATAAATAAATAAATAACAATTTATTAATTTATTAATAGGGGTAAAAATTATTAGCTGTGCAACACTGATTTTTATTTACATGCACTCCTACTTGCAAACAATTATTTAGTGTTGAATGTTTTTTAAGCCAAATGCTATTATATAAATGGTATATTTATCAAAATTGACAATTTGCTTGTGTATTCAAGTCATTTTTTAGATTTATTTTCACTGACGTCTTATCTGTCAGTAATAAAAGCTATTGTATTATTATGCTTAGAGAATGCAGCTAATTTATTTCAAAATTACTTACTTATATGACCCGTATTTACGTTGCTCATTGCATTATCAACTAGAAAATATTGTACGGCAATATATGGAACTGATGATGATGTATTAATAGATCTTAATGTATGGAAAAATGTATTATTATAAAAAAAATCCATTGAAATTATTGAATAAATAATTTTTGTGTGAAGATTATTTTTATTTTAAAATTTCTGATAAAAAAAAAGCATTCTTTTTATGTTGACATGAGAGTATATAAACAATGCTAAATAATAATAAAAAAAACTATTATTTTAATTATATGTTTGTGCGAATCTGGCAATAATATATTTGTACATTACAATTATTATGTATACCTGAAAATAGAGTAGAGTAATAATTCTATTGTTCTATTAAAAATAAATAATTTTGTTAAAAAAACATGTTTTATTCACCTTTTGAACAGTAATGCCCTTTAAGGCAAATACTATGTCATTTACATATTATCAATTTAAATATATATTCTTCATATATTCAAATTTTAAAAATTTTGAATTGTTGAAACTTTGTATGATTCTACATATTTTGTTACTAATGACCCGGGTTTAGTTTTTCGGTATCTTCAAACATTTCATCACACCATAACAACATAACTGACACATAATAACCAGTTAGCATTGGTTATATACTAAAATAATTAATTACAAAGGAAAAACACAGACCCTAAGACTAGTATCCACACATGCAACTGAAATAACTTTAAATGTTATTGATTTAATAATAATGACAATCAATTGCCTGTGATAAGTTTCATCAACACTAAATACTGTTAATGAGACTTTGATGAAAGCATTCTGTAATAAATAATAATCAACTATCATTAAAATGCAATTAGGAGATTTTAAGCTTTGAGATACTTACTTGTTTCAAATTGCTGGGCAATGGTGGGAATTTAACATCAGATAATGTAGTATATAATAAACAAATTATTTTTATGCCTTTTTTGCTCAAGTGAACGAGTTTCGTAAAAAAGGTTATATTTGGAAACAAATCAATGGTCACATATTTAGCATAATTTTTTTTTTTTATTAAAGATTTTGGGTTGATTTGGAAGTAAAATATTCATTTGATTATCAAGGATAGACAACATTTGTTCATATATTGTTATCATTATGTCACTGTGTAATATCATAGACTAATGATTCATAGAAATCATTAATTCAGTACTTATCACTTTTTAATATGAATTCTTAGATGCCACTATGTTTAATGGTGCTCTATAATGAATCATATGTATATATTGTAAATTTAACTGCTTAAAACAGTAACAAAAATACATGTTTTGATATTTTCATGCGTGTTAATATTATAGTAAATCAATTGAAAAATATTAAAACAAAATATTAATTGGATTTAAATATTTTATTATTCTATGATTTTTATAATAACAATATAAATATAAAACATTGCGATAAAAATTGCCGTCATTCATTAGAAAAAAAATCAAAGGAAAACCGATGAAGTTGATAGTTGAATCGGTGAATGAAAAATTTATCAAGTACCGGATTCCAATAATGGGTCTTTCATAACATATGACAAATAAATAATTTTAATAAATTTCACACATCACTCGGATATAAATCATTTATCTTGGTTCTTAGATCAATTTCAGTGATTTCTCTTTTCATCAAAAGCTCCAGATTGACAATCAAAATTATAATTGTCAGTTGCCAACATGGACAAGTAAATTTGAATTTTTCAGCATTAAAAGCTTTCGTGCTGAAAAGAATATGAAATCAATGATAATGTAAAACTTTCAAAGCTATTCAAATATTTTTTGATATTCTCAGCCCTTACTGCCCAAGGTACATTGAATCCTTAACCGTTTAAAGATTATGGTTATAAATGCCATACTATATACTGAATTATTATTGTGTCTTCTGATATTGTTACATTTCTCTCAATGATTTGTAGCAGTCAATTTATACTTATCATTTGTTTAATATGAACAAAAGAAGTTTGTAAAAAATTTGCATTTGTAAACAAAATTTTTTTTTTCTTTTTTTAAATTTGCCAAAATTCCAAGTCAGTTCAGTGGTTCTCCTTACTGGGATAAGCCCCAATACAGAACTACATGTGTACCGATTGCAATAAAAATCTTGATCTGAATCAGAAGTAATATCCTTATACAAAATTATTTAAATGTAATATCAAATTAAATCATATACATTTTTTTATGATGGGTTTTTAATGTGAAGATTTTATTTAATTCATTAATTAATAAGCAATATTCTTCCCATATGTAATCCACAACTTCATTCATTTTATATTTAAGGATCACAGGATCAAAAGAGAGTGTTATTGAGATATGCTGTATTTCCTTGATTATAAGACACTCGTATCTTTCCTACATTGGTTTCTCAAAATCCGGAGGGTGTCTCATAATCCACAGCTTTATACATGAATGCTTTCATATAGTACTAAAACGTTTGCGAGTTTTAAATTGAGAAAGAGTGCCAAGTGTTCTTGTATTCAATCTAGTCCATATATTGCCGGCTAATTGTTGCAATCTTCCATTCGTGATAAATAATCACTATTTAATAGCAGTGGACGAGGGTCGATCGATCCAGCCAGACATAGACAAAGCGTCAGCATGTTTGAGTTTGAATAAAAAAATATAATCACAGACACAGTTTGAGATGTTGACAAAAAGGCAAAATTGTGATGCTGGATCGAAAAGATAATTTATTGTGAATGCAGGAGAGCTCGAAAAAAGAGCTGCAGGACATAAACCTACCTTAATTGAAGCGAATATTTATCAATTAAGTATTGATTGTAATACTATATTTTCTTCCAAAGCAATGACCGAATGAATAGTTATTAGCCAAACCAGCCTAGGCAACAACTAACCTTAGATCAATGGATTCATTAAGTAGTAATCATAAATAAACAATTGCTTTTTTATTACTCATCTAACACATATATTCCTACATTAACACAATTAAACCAACAAAAATAAGTTTGTTAACATATCAAAATAATAGAATAAGATTCACTGGAGATCATTTTGTTGTGGAATAAGTAGATATAGTCAGAAAAATGATAAGTGACAACTTCAGTAATGTTTACAATTTTGATATATAGGAACATCTAGCTAATAAAGGAGCATCATAACACTTAAAATATATCAACTGATTTTCTTCAGTTTTGTAGTATTGGCTGGTCTGCGCCATCAGCACTCAAATAAGGGTGTGTCTTATAATCAGGGAAATACGGTAATGAAATATAAAACACCGAAGAAAACACACAAATTAATCTACACATTGTAAATAAAATAATCATCAAGTGTTCAATGCTTGTCAATATCTACAGAACTAGTGATTGTGCGATCAATATTAATAAAAAATTATAAAATAATAAAAATCTGGTCTGTTTGAAGATTTGTTTATGTACCATTTTAAGTGACTTGCAAACACAAAAAGCCTAAGAGGGTTAATTGATACTCACCATTTTAGCCTCAGAAAAACTCCTGTTATCTCAAATAGACTACTGAAAAACTTCACAGTTGGTCTGACAGCTCAAACAAAATTATCATACAAAAATTCCATTGTATAATAAACATAAAAAACTTTTAAAATTGATTTTTATATGATACATCAAAGTTTGTACCAATTTTCGGCATAAGGCTTTTCGATACAGCTTAAGTGTTAAATAATGACTAACATCTGCAAACAAACAGCATAATAGACTGGGTGAGATTAACACTCTTTGGCTGAATTCACTGTGGAATATTTTGTCTTTGTGATGATAAAATTTTAATAAATATTTTATAAATACTGCAAAATTTTACAGAACCATAATTACGGATTTATATGATATATATATTGACATCATGAGTACTGTATATATTTTTACTTATGATATCAGAATATTAAAGTGATCATTTATTTTCTCCCTCAAACCGGGACAATAATCTGTTTTAGGTATTTCACACTTAACATAAATACGTAAATATCGCCTGATACTTACAATCCAGTTTACAAGATAGTAATGTTTGTTTCATATCATATTAGGTTTGATTTTTTATATTTATTTTAAGATTATTAGTATGTTTTGTTGATGCATAAACCAAATGAGTTCCCACAATTTTTTTCATAGCACATTTTTAAAAAAAAATTCTTCATGATTTTAACAAAAGCACCAATCAAAAAGACATACATAAACTTTCAGTTTTTGTCAGAACTATTTATATGATTTTAATATTTGAAGTTTCTTGCTCAGTCATATCTTTATATGAGCTAAAAATATATTGATATTTTTGTAACTTTTCTCAGCTCAGCTTTACAAACACTCTGTTTAATTTACTGCCAATCACCTAATGTTAGACAGCTCTGGTTTATACTATGAAAGAGATTCAACATTCCATAACACTGATGATCATTACTATCTTTGATGGAAAGATAAATGAGTATAAATCCAAGAACACCATTGGAAATTAAGCACTGCAAAAAAATTATGTGTAGCGAATATGAGTACAAGTGTATGAATATTAACCCTTTCCACTCGTATGTCCCCTCTGGAGAACCAAACAAGAAAAGTGTTCTACTCGTATGTCCCCACTGGGGAACCAAAACTTTAAGCTTGAATATTTTCTATGTATCACATTTTATTGATTTTCATTGCTTTTTATCATATTATATATATCGTGCAGATAATATTTTCTCTATCATATGATTAAAATTCATATGAAAATGTTTAATTTGAATAGATATTTTAAAGCAAAAGTCGAGGTTCGATTTGGATTGTACCTTATAATTATTATTATTAAAAAATTTCAAGTTTATGTATTTCAAATGTCTGTTTTGACTTCAAAAATATGAGTTTTATAAATAATCGTTATGAAAATAAGCGATATATGTGATATTCTTTATCGATAATGTTTTTAAAGCTTTTAAAAATATCATGTTTAAAATTCATAAACTCAGATTAAAACTTTCTTAAAATAGAAATTAAAAACTTTTTACAATTGTATTTCTATAAAAATACTAAAAAATGGTCGCAGCGTTATGCACGCTGTGTAAGTTTTTTGTTGAACAAAAATCCGTTGAAAATACGATTTATTTTCATTTTAAGTTCTGATTATGAATCCTGGAAAATGCGTGAAATTAATTACGAGTTGAGGCTACCCTCACCCAAAAAAAATTACAAGTGCAAAGGGTTAAACATTGAGGGATCAGTTGTATTTGTAAAAAAGATTTTTCTGTTGAGCATAAAAACAGTATTTTATTTTAGAATTTTATGTTGGGCATTTGCAGCTATACTGATTCAACCACTGTAGCTTCCTCAGAATTTGACTAATTTTACATTTATCACAAAATGTTCAGAAATGGGTTTATATTCTTCCCCCCATCAAAGATATGAAAGATCAACTGTTTTGTATAAAAAAAAATAGCAAATCTTCAAACAGTAGTAAAATATACAAGTTAAAAACATTAATCTTCCAATAAAATGATTTTCGATAATAATCATCAGCAGCGAAAAATTTTCCATGAATTAAAAATAAAAAATATTTTTATAAATCAAATAAATGTATAAGTATCATAATCATTGTAGTGTGAGCATCGGGAAACTTTCTGAATGTTATTAGTAAAAATTATGTATGTTCTTTCCTGTTTAATAATACTCTGCTTGTGGTAAGATGCCTATAGTTTTTTGTAAAAAAGACATTTGACCCTTAAAAGTAAGAGGATTTTTCAATGGACATAACAGGGTGTAATTCTCTGTGGACCACAGCTGTTGGTGACAATATCACATGTAGACAGTAGTACAATCTGACTATATTCTTTGAAGGACATCCTGTAAAACAATGTCAAAAAATGAAACAATTCTTTTCACTGCAGTACATAAAGTTATATAGTGCATACAAATTTTTACATTTTTGAGGAATGAGGGATCATTTAAATTCTATATTACACAGTATATTCTTATCGAATTTGTGGACAAAAATGCCATTTTCCATAATTTTATTTTCGATTTATGGGATATTTTTAATCACCGATGACAACATTGCAAAACAATAAATTATTGTGAGTATAACAAAATACAATTACAAACACATTCCAATAAAAACAAGTTCATAAAATAAGTGTGCCGGCACACAATTACTTCTTGGTTCCTTTCTTCCTCGAAGGCTTCGCAGTACTGGCCTGCGATTGTGGTAAATATATCTGATGTCCAGTTTTCTTCAAATGGTCGAATAACTTGTTTTTAGAATTGAATTCATTCTTGCAAATGGCACAACAGTGCGATGTGTCCAAGTCTGTTATATCTATACTATTCATTAGAAGCTCTTTGTCTTTTTGCGACAGTTTCTTTTCTTTATTTTTACTACTAACTTTCTTTTTAGTGACACTTTTCTTAGAAATACTCTCGCTGGCGTCGTTGGTTAAGGGGGCGGATATGTCACCATTCAAGGACGTCAAGCCTTCGGAAGACTTTGAATTCTCATCACCGTCTTTCTTATCGGTGTCATCAACGCTCTCCTTGTCTTCCGTCTTCTCTTTCGGTACGGATTTCTTCTTTGAAGCGACCTTATCCGTGGCTTTAATTTTTCTACCTCTCCTATTTCTAGTCTCACTATTTAAATTTTCTAAATTTGTTTCATCGTCTATATCGCTTTCATTTGATTCCAGAAGTTTTGGCTTCTTTTTGTTTTTCTTCTTCTTTTTCTTGCTCTATAATAAACAAGTAAACATTCACATTAATCACATCCATCTTCTAGCATAATCAAAGATAAGCCAATACAATTATCAGAAACATACATGCAACATTTGAATATTTTTTAAAGATTCCCAGTGTTGAGTACATTGTCATTTATTTTAACTGACAAACTGCTCGACTACTTTTATCAAATCAGTATGCATAGCTTGTGATAATTTCATTTACTCCATAAATAGTAGGATAAAATTCTAGATGTTCCTCTCTTATACATTTACAAATTGAATAAAAAAGTCATGAAAAAATAACCATAGACCGGGCACTGGGAAGATATTTTATCAAAATCCCTGTTTTCAGGCAATTAAATCAAATTTTAGTGGTGTTTACACATATAGTCATGGGTACTTTATATCCTTCCATAATATATGTTTTTCTTTACCACTCATTTTTCTATGTGCATCGAATGCACAGCACTGGACTGTACGTTTTTTTGGTGTAGTAAAGGAAGCGTTAAAGAGCCATGTTAGAAATAAGTCACATGTCTGTTATTTGGTAATATTTTCAATAATGCAATTATCATAAAAGGTGAATAAACTGAAATGCTACTGTAGAGAAGGAGAATCTTTAGCTTTTCACATTTTTTTATTAATTTTTTAAGATTATTTGGTCATATCAGTCCCTGAAAAATTTAGCACATCTAACAATTTAAAAATTAAAAAATATTTACTTGGACTTGGACCTCGTCATCAGAGATATCATCTTTGAGTTCATCGCTATCAGGAATATTCTTAGAACTAGAAATGGCTATGTCAGAATCCTCCTCTTCTGCGTTGCACTTTTCATCTTCAGAGAATCCCAGGTCCGTGTCCAGCTTCATGTTGAGAACATTCTCTTTGTGTTTTTTGCTATTTTCATGGTTTTGAAACGATTTGATGGTCTTGAAAAATTTACTACACGCGGTACAGTATAAGTTCTGTGAGCCTTTATAGCTTTTTTCCTTTGAAGATTGTTCCTCTGTGCAATTTGAAGCCGTATCATTTTCCTGAAATAATTATGTCACTTCAGTATTGGAAATATAAGTGGTATACAAAATGAAATAATATTCACATACATCTTTTCATTGATTTTCATTTCATACACTTATGAGCTAGAAGTTTGCTGTTCTACAGGCATGAAGTATGCGTGTAAAATAATTGTTATCTATTTGTCACCATACTAGGAGAAGTTGGCGAGTGACAAATTGTCAGCTCTTTCTGAGAAACAGTATTCGAAAATTTAAGCTTTTAGAATAAAACTAGAATACCAAAGCATAGATGAATTAATACGAATCTGCCTGTCAATTTTGTTACTTACTAAGAGCTGCCAGTATGGTGGAATATTGTAGTTTATATCGATATTTAATATTTTTAATTTTTTGCTAATTTTTAACAAAAGCAGAGTTACCAGGACATTAACCCTTTGAATAATGAGCTATTTTCAACTAAATTGACATGTTCATAAATTTTTACTAGTGAATAAACTACAACATACAAATTTATTTCTTGTGAGATAACATAGTTAGAGTATTATTTCAAGAAGTAAGTAAATTTCTAGAATTTAAAAATGCATGGTTAAAAATGCAAGTGATTTAATTCATTTTTACTAAAAAATAATTTTCTGGAAGCTATTACTTTCAATTTGTGCCTTTCTTTCTTGCACTCCGGTACCTATGTGGTTATCTATTGACACTAATTCCAGAAAGGTTTATGACGGAAACAACATCAAATTTTATGATATATATTATTTGCTTACAGTTATATTACCAAATATTAATTTTCAAAACTCTTTTGTTCGTTTGAAACTAACAAAAAGAATAATTAGACTGGCAAAAATTGTAGAAATATATTTGGGGTATGCATATCTGATTAAAAAATGTGAGAATGACAATTAATAATAGAAAACACAATACATGCATGAATGTATGCAGTGACTAAGAGATTTATAATTTGAAATAACTTATGAAGTACACCCAGTCCTTTTTTTACGCATTACATTGGTTCCAGAAAAAGGCGCGTAAAAAAATCATAACTTTCATATAATTTGATAAATTGGTTCCAAAAATTAAAATATCGCGTAAAAAAGTACCAGAAACATGAAAAACCAAAATTTTCTCTTTGAAATTCGTGCAAAAAAAAAATATATTTTATGATCTTATATACACTTATATGAATTATTAAAGGCTGAGAAAAGTGCTATTCAATGATTTAATAAATGCATTGTGTTTAAATAAGTTTACAAGCGGACATACATTCCACGATTTTATGCAATTGCATTATATTTCTTTACACACCCTAAAACATAAATTCACATAATATCCGATACACTTGTCAACATTTGGCAATTGTATGTGTATTTAAAAAAATGGAATGCTTTACAAAATTAAGTTTTAAAAATACACATATTTTCTTTTATTTAAAAAAATAATGAAATGTACATGCCTAGCATCATATATAAATTTCTTCTTTAAAACAAATTTGGGGAAAAAATCGCGTAAAAACGAGTTAAGTGCGTAAAAAAATGTAACGGTGCCGTCCAAAAAAATCGTGTAAAAAGAGGACTGGGTGTACTCATTAATTCTTGATTTCAAGATGGATAAAAATTGAGTTGTGTATTCAATTGTTAAGGCGTATTATATTTTACCTGAACGTCATTGCTTTGGTCTTCATCATCATCACTTGGCCCTGTTAAAGTTTCTTCATCTGAATGTCCAAACTCTTCGGCTAGGTTCTTTTCAATCTGATCGAGCTGCTCGTGGAAGTCGCTCATGGCATAAACTTTATTATCACTTTGTTTCTTTTTGGCTTCTTCTAATTCCTTCTGCCGCAACACTAATTTCTCTATCCTTAGTTGTTCGGCCTATAAAACAATATCATATTCAATTCATCTAATGTTTATTGTGATCCACTTTCAATCTAGACATATATTAATATTATAAGACATCATACAGCAAAATTTTTGACAGGATATTTTTAATATCTTTGAAATTTTATTAACTTCAACATATTTTGTCACACAAAAATTATTTCACGTTAACGATATAATAAGCTTTTAATGTGTTAATTGTCACTTTTTGGTGGAAAGGCATTAAATTTAAAATAGTAAAAGCACATTTTTAGTAATATTTGTTCAACATTTTTATGAACAGCCTGTTGACAGGTTTTATTCATCGCAAGCATTATCAATCAATACATCAGACACATCTGATCAACATCAATCAATAAACGCTCACAATAATCAAAACCAGTCATGATCATGAAAAAATTGTGGAAATAGTCCTAAAGAATGTGTTTCCATTACTTATAAAAAATATATAATAAGCAGAAGTTAGGGAGGTTAATAATTCATTCAAAATTGATAAAACTATTCTGCTGTCCACAGCTATTTTCAAATAAATGTTTTACATACTATTGTACTTTCGTTTTTTGACTGAACCGAGTTTACGGATCACGCTTCATATCAGCAGTATCTATCGTATAAATAAATAATTATGAAGATGCAATGTTAGGAGTTTAGAAAAAATACAGTTATATTAAATGATGACCAACAAGTGAAGGATAAGAAAAATAAATTAGCATAAATTGAATGAACACACTTTTTTCTTATTTTCTTCTGCCTTTTCGAGCAGCAATTTAGAATGTGCAGCAACTCTCTTGTCTCTCCGCCGCACAAAACTGACAAGATTTCTAATCTCATCGTTTCTTTCTTTCCTCGCCTTCTGCCTAATCTTGTTGTTTTCCTTTTCAATGATTTTGAGCACCCTCCGGTTGTCAGCTTCTCTTATATCATATTTGTCCAACCATACGTAACCTTAAAAATAAAAATTAATAATTAGAACATTTATTTTCAACAATGGTTATCTACACGTAATTTAGAAGTGATGTAACCGGTAATACACGGAATGTAAACACATGTTATCACATTACTCAAATATTCCTTCATCTTAAAATCAAATCTTATATACAATTTCGACAAAAAATATTGTAAAATACGCACTCTTTGAAGTACTAAATGACATCCAGTAAGAGTAGAATTCGTGAACGATTTCATATTCCGAGTCAGACTTTCCAAACATTGGTATATTGGCAACATCTTCAGGATCATCCAAGTAGTCTGTTTCTTCTGCAGCTAATTTATGAAATACCTGAAGTAAATTGAACACCAATATTAGTAACTTGAATTGTACAAGATGATTTTATGTAACTACTATTATTAATATAATATCGCTTAATTAATTATTGAATCCAAAAAGATTTTAGGGTAACAGTAATTCCAGTTTATTTCAGATATGGTTTTCCAAATTCTTTATAGTATATGAAACATTCCATATAAGACACCAGTATGTTGTGACCAATGGAAAAGGTGGGCTTTTATTCGGAAAATACTAATGCAGGTATGTGGGATAAGTTTTGAATATTTTTGAAATTTTCCAATCAACATGGAATCCAAGAAGTAATAGTTATTATAAACATATATTGATAAATAAAAAATTCTTAAATATGAAACAAACTTTTTCAATAAAAAAAAACATAATGACAAATTTGATAACTTTAGAAAAAATAAAGATAACATTCAGTGTCTCAAGTTGGTAAAAGAGATCAACAATACTTAGTTACTTTGGTCTGCGCTTGTTTGTAAAATTATACATTGCCATTAAATCATTTATTGTGTTATTCAAATTATTGTTGTGTTATTTGAATGTATGTAGTACAATTATACTAAGCAAGCAATACCCCGGCATAATTTTGTCTCAATTGCGATCATCATTTTATAATGTTCGGTGTTAAGATAATCATTGAAACATGTCAAAAATCAAACACAAGCAAATGTCGCTTTTTGAAAATAAGAGTGATATTTTTGTTAATTTAATTTCCAGTTCAACTTACTTCTCTGTATACAGAATAAAAACTCTTTTCATCATCTCCAAAGCCCTTGTAGCATGACGGAGTGAAGAATGGAATTAAATCTACACTGTCATCGTTGAATGATGTGCCAGCACCTCTGAGGAGTTGTTCTCTGTGTGAGTCATACCTGTTTAAAAAAGAATTAACGAAATGTAAAAAAAGATAGTTCAATAGTGAATGATGTAGTAGAAGACCCACACTAAGCCACACATATACGGAAATTTTGCTTAAAGGGTTATGTAACAATGATTAAGTTAACCAATTCACTGCCCATATTATTTATGCAAACATTGGTGCAAAATAGATGAAATAAAATAACTTGATTGAATTGGCATTCACTTGGTAGAACTCCATTATAACACGGTGAAAAAATAGCAATGTATTTTAGTTCTACAAAATTCCGTAGAAATTTTGTAGAACTAAAATACATTGCAATTTTTTCACCGTGAAATAAAATAACCTTTGAAAAATGCTTTAATTTTAGCATTCGGTGTAAGTGTAAGCTTTGACGTTAAAGAGTGAGAGAGCAAACTACTGAAGACCACGCATCATACGGCAAGGGCAACGCCGCAAAACATTACCAAGTACGCCTCATGCGATGGGACACTGGATAAGTAAAGTTCAACACATTCACTAATGAAGATGATAGTTAATTCTGTACTGAAGGAATAAGGCACGCAGGCAAATAGTTCCAATCTGTTTTAAGAAGCATCAATGGCAACTGATTAAATAGTAGTACCATGCCAGGCGTGATTTCAAATGATTGATTTTTAGTCGAATCTATAGGGCATTCAGGAAATAATCAGGTTGTGTAATAATTTAATTTACACTATACTCGTAAAAATCTTCAAAAGAAAGTCCAGTGGGCAAATATTCATAAAATTTTATACTAAAAATCATGAAGTTTTCAATAATGTCAGCTGACAAGATTTCATATTGTGTTCATGTGGAATATATCTAGAATACCAATTGAGTTAGATCACCATAGATGTCATAAGTCTCTTGTTTACATGCAATGAGGAAATCTTTGATTAGATATATTACAACAATGGATGATCAATCAACGAATTTTGGCAATTTCTATGTCTAGAATGGAAAATGTCTATGAATTATTCAATTATTCTTAAGCAGTATTGAGTATATGTTGTATTGTTCAGCAATGCAGTTCTGTAGCATCTTTAATTATGTATGAAAAAAAGCTACTTTATAAAAGACCGGAAAACAAATAATATATCAACATGAAAAGACTGTTAAATATGTCAAATGATGGATTCAAAACAAACTATAATGTAAAAAAAAATTAGATAGAGAGACGAATTCTTATTATGACATTTCGACATTTTAATATTTATTTTGGTATATCCAAATCGGCATATCACAATCAAATTTTCTATTTTGAAACATTTACTTTCTGCTATCGTCATATATTTATAAAACTCTGTGGACATAAAAAAATATCGGAGAAATTCTAACATTGATTGAGAATCTACTCAAGGTATAAATGTGTAATATAACTACAAACGCAATTGTAAATAGACGATAATTAATGAATAATATTACCATGCTCTCTCTTGAGGATCTGACAGTACTTCATACGCATTTTGAACCGCTTGAAACTGTTCTTTAGCCTCATCTGGCGTAGCTAAATTTTTATCGGGATGCCATTTCAGTGCGAGTTTTCTGTAAGCTGTTTTAATTTCTGAGCTCTCAGCTTCACGGGCTACACCCAATACTTCATAATAACATTTCATTTTTATAAATGAAATATTTCTTTTTCTTTCGCCTGTAAACCATGTGCAAAATGGTCTGTTTCAATTTGACGTTTGTCAATAATAATATGTTTTTAATATTTTTAAGGCTATGCACAAATAAATTTTTCAGCCTGTATAAATTTATAAAATTTGATAATTATTATTTGTGCTTAAACATTTACCAAAAATATTATTTAATGATATTGATTCAAAATTATCAAATTCAAAAAAAAAAATTGGTGCAATATTTTAAACTAAAAATATATTTACATATATTATATATTAGATTATTTAAGTACTTAGATGACAATATGATGATAATTTTTTTTGACAATACACCCATCCCTCGATTTACACAGTAAATGGGTTCCTGAGAAAAACGTGTAAATCGAAATTGTATATTTTTAAATGTAAAATCGTGTAAATCGAAAAGTACACAAAATTGCGTAATTTGGTTTATTTCTAAAATATATAAATAAAACAATATTATTAAAAAGAAGAAATATACATACTTAAATTAATTAAATTCACATAAAGCACATAAATGATATCCAAAAGATTCATAAAAAAAATATTGCAATGCTTAGTGGAGTTTTTATCATTCATCACTATCACAAATCACTGTCAATCTTTCTTTCTTGACTGGTTCAAAGTCACTTTCATCACTCGAAATTTTTTGTGCCAATTCGATGTTTGAAGTAGAAACATTTAAACCTCGAGAACAATTGGTAATAAAATCTGTTATTAATATTTGCTTTGAATTTCTTGTTAGATCTTTATGGACCTTATCATATTGGGCCAAGCATTGATTAATATCACCTTGGAATCGAAGGGCTCGTTCAACATTTGAGTTTGTTCAAAATGATTACCTAATTTTCTTCTCAGTTCGGGTCCTTTATGAATGATTTTAGCTGTAAATGTAACCGGTTCAAAATCATTACAACAATCGCCGAGATGAATAGCCCGGCATATGGGCACACAAACAAATACAATTGGCAAGAACATTATTTCTGTTGATCATAGCCAGTTATTTCAAACATTTTTTTTTAATCCGTGGAAAAGCGAAAATGTGTAAAACAAGTACCTTGTAAATCGAGGAATAGGTGTATAATAAAAAATATTTAAAAATAAAATTTCGACAGGGTACTTACTTCAAAAAGAATTTCCTGAAAACTTAACTTGTCTAAAGTTAACGGCCCACTGGCATGTTGCTTTAATTACAAACACTTTGATTTAGATGGAGTTAAATAATAAATAATATTAAAAAATGGTTTATGAATTTCAGTTTCATTAGCTCTCTATAGGACGCCATAAACTTTCAGAATATCTTGTAATGTTATGTGTAAAATCATAGCAAAATATCAGATTGTAGAAACAAAAAATACAATCAAAATAAATTATTGTTGGATGGTGAAGAAACGGCTTTAGATCTAGAGTGTGTGATTTTCAGTGAAATACTTGCTGATGAGGCATTAGTGTAAGGTAAATTGATTTTCCATTTAATACCATCCAGTTCTGTATAATCATTTATGTATAGAACTGATTTTATCACAAAAGTATCCCATTTACTAATATTTGAAAAAACTTACCTAGTGTAAACTCAATAGTGTTATAATTACATTTTTACTTGTTTTATCCTTCGCATTCTATGACATGGATGTAGTAGAACTGACATGACTAAATAAGTCAAATATAGAAATAGATCTAAAACAAGTTTTATAACAATTGATTTAACTATTGTATAATGGCATTCAATTTTGTATATGATAATTTTTTTAACAAAATATGCAACTTAATGAGTTTTGATGAATGGTTACAATAAACAGTAATCAACAACCACTATAATTTAATTGAAACTTAGAGATACCTATTAATTGTATCTTTATTGATCACATTCACTTGCATACCAACTCATAATTAGGTCACATTCTTAGGTAAATCGACAATATGCTCAGCAGCCATTTTATTTTCACACTAGCTCAGCTGTCCAATAATTTCAAAACTTAATTGTGTACACACAATGTTGAAATTATTAATTTTAAATAATTTTATGTTATTTGCAATAAATATACACCTCTATTTTATTATGGTTACCTACCAATTTCTTTGCTTTTTCACCTGATATGCCAGAATCTTTTCACTCATTTCAATTAAATTAATTAATATGCGTAATGTAGGGTCCAAAGTGTAGTCTTCAACATTATTGGCTTCCATGACAGGTCTCACAGACTCAAGTCCACGTAAAAACCACATGTTTTTCAATTATGAAAAGTTATCCTTCATATCCTGAAAAAATGTGACTAATTAGGAGTGCTTGGCTATCCACTAATTTTATACAAGCCATATTCTAACACACTTTGTAAAATAAACACCACCATTAGGAGGCAATATGCTCGAAATTGAAAAGAAAGATGGAATTTGAATTGTTTGTATTAGAGTATACACCGACCAGACAAAGAGTGTGAATTAACTGTTATGTAATCACTAATTCACACTGTTTAAAAAGAATATTGTTCACCACCCATCTGATTTTAAGCATGGGTGTGTCAAAAGTGGCTAGATATGACAACCAGTTCTGCTTTAACCCTGGCTGCGAAAAGAGAAAGCTTAAAAAACTAAATAACTATAATCTGTGGAAAAGCTTCTGTAGAGATCAGTTCTTTTGCTACATCGCTTGGGAGTGAATATGGTAAAAAAGTGAGCCAAGAAAAACACCCAGAAAAAAAAATATGTTAAATTTTATTTATTCAAGTGATGCATTCGGCTACAAATCATTAAATATAACAATTAAGTTGAGGTTAGGTAGGGAGGTAT
Organism: Himalopsyche japonica; assembly: GCA_028555115.1. Taxonomy (NCBI): domain Eukaryota; kingdom Metazoa; phylum Arthropoda; class Insecta; order Trichoptera; family Rhyacophilidae; genus Himalopsyche; species Himalopsyche japonica. Next base: position 107,150 of record JAHFWJ010000218.1, on the reverse strand, counting down.
AAATAAATCAAAGTCATGAATTAAAGTTCTGTTTATTTGTTGTTTTCATTCAAAGCATTTTATGTGTATGTATATTTCAGAATGCAATTTTATTTGATTTATAATGACATATTGACAATCAAAAATTGCTTGGAAATTATACTAGTATGTATACAATATTACAAACCCAGACAGATTTTTGAATGATACCAAATTATTTTTATTCATTACAAATAAATTCAGAAATCAAACTTACATTAAATTAGCATTTTTAAATTCCAAGTAAACAACACCAATTTTAAATTACATTTAAAATAAATTGTCTATTTGAATAATATCTTAAAAGGTTTCTTGAATGTATGCAGTTTAAATATTATTTATTTAAAATTATTTAATATAATATAAAGCGGATAATATTTCTCTACTGATCAAAATATTGTGTCGATGATTATGTGCTTACAAGATAAGTTTTGTGAAACACTTCGTAAAAATTACTCGCCACCTTTTAACGCTGGCATCTGGCGAACGCTTATTCAAATTTACATAAAATATTCTGCAGATGAAAGCCATAATGTAAATTAAGAACTCTCGTCATGCTGAATCTATTTTATTTCTTTATCAAATAACAGTTCTCTCGATCGAAATAGAATGACATGATAAATAATGCTCAAAACGTGGCTCCAATACCTTTAGAACAAACTATGACAAACGTAAAAAGTTCTCTCAAGTTAAAAGTTGCCATACCCAGTATAATATCAAAGGCTTAAATATACTCAAATAGCCATGGTCTATGCATGAGTTTTGAGATAAAAATTAATATTACTATAAGTAAAATTTATCATAAATATACCTAAATATATCAATTAATTAATTACTCAAACATGATGTGTTTCGATCCTCAATCATTATAAAGAACAACCTTTAACTTGTAAGTACTTAAGCTGTTTATTTTCTCAGTCTAATCCAAATTATCAATTTTAATGTAGTTTTAGAAAAATCAAGTGTCATTAATTTTAAACCTACCAAAATTTTATAAAAAGATTGTATTGCCTAAATTTTAAATAGTATACGATAGCAAAATGATCATAATAATAATGTCCACGGTGAATGTTTGATTTTAAATTTCCTCCGAACAGGGACTTATAAATTGGAAGCATTCTTTTGCAGTACAAAGATGGACACTTACAAGCAAATTAATATTTATTTCAGTAGGTAAACAAAATGTTAAACACAAACCGCGTTTAATTTCAAGTTCTACGGGCGCACCAAATAAATAATTGAATGAAGCCTCCCAATAAGAAAGATACATTTTTGTTTAAAGCACGAATTGGGTAACATCCTAAAAATTATCATCGAGATATATTTTATCCTTAAAAATACTATGCACGTCTGTAAGGACCAACCACAGTGGCGAATCAGCGTTTTAACCTCTTCGAATATAAACAACAAAAATACCTTCGAAATTAAATTATATATCTTTGTAAATTTATCGAAGAAGAGGTTTATATTGAGAATAAAAAATAATTAAAATAAATAATGTGATCCCCATCACTGTTGATAAATTTTAACATAGTTACATAAAATGAAATTTCATACATGTTACAAACATTAAGCTCAAAGATATGAATCTGTTAGCATCTTTTTTGATTCTTGAGTGCGCTAATTTTGATTGATTTAAAAAATGAACCGGCAAATATTCTGCTGGGTTGTATTTTAAAGAGAGGCCATGAACTAGGCATAAATTGTTTTGAGGACAAGACTTAACCTACGATGTACTAAAGATGCAAGGCTCATATCCAATATTATGCAAATTGCAATCATTGTAAAATGCTTCCTGTTTGTTTTTATTTAACAACATTCAATACTTAGGGACAAATCATCCATATCTACCAAGCGTTTCGGTAGTGACAGCGATATTCATTAAAACACATTCTTGCTCCTTAAGATTTCTAGAGAAATAATAGCTTGCGACTTTATCGTGTGACTCTGTGACATACATGACGCGGAGGGTTGAGCTGCCATTTACGTATATGAAATTTACATACGGAAGCTAATTGACTAAGGAATATATTCAAATACATCATAGTTCCATTTAATATCTTTGAACTTTTACAAGATGTCAACGAAATGTAAATTTTATTAATAAATATAACTTGTTGGAAATACGGCTGGCTGAGTTTGCTCTCAATCGCAAATTCTCAAAGTGATTCTAATACCTTAATGCTTATTTTTTTACCGCAATATTTTCAAAATTACTTTATAATTTATTAGTTTCTTAGTAGCAAGGCTTATTCATCAATATTATTCATAAAAATATATATATTTATACAGTGGAACGACGATCTATCATATTACAATGGTCATAATTCAAACGGGACAAGCGTCCTGTTTAAATGTTGCATATCATAACATGTTTAATTGTTTTGTCATTCTTATGCCAAATGTGGAATGAATATTGAAGAATTAGATTATAATTGGATTGAAAAAAATTACTGAAACGATCGATCGATAGATTCAAGTTCCACTGTGATAAGAAATATCTTATAGCAAAATGTGCAACAATCAAATGTCAAATAAAAAACGTAGGTACGATAAAACTAAATGCGTCCTATCAAAATCTGCATGAGATATTTCCACTGCTATGCAATAATTAAATACACTTAGATATGAAATCTTACAAAAGTAAACCTTATATTCCGAATGCAGATCACATTGATATTTCATTTGTATTTTAGCCACGCGCATCAGGTGTCGCAAGAGACACTTCAAATCAGCTCGATTTAATACTCGCTTCGAAAAGGGCAACCCAAACAAGTAGAAAATAGTCTTCATCCTTTTTCAATTAACAACTATTTAGGTATGGCTTAAATATTTATAAAAATAATTTCTACTTCTGTTTTTATAATCATTCATTGAAAAACATCTTTTTCAAACTACGATTATAAAAATATCACATATTTATCATAGCAACGATAACTGACGGTCCAGCCAAAATCAGTTTCAAAAATACTTTCTCCCTAAAGGTAAGTCTAGCTCGGATTGACAATCGTACCTACGAAAAATGAACGAAAACCTATAGCAGTGGAATATCGATACCTATTTTTAGAAAAGCTTATTCGTTGACCTCATTTGCGTGGATGTGATAGAGTGTGACTAGCGTTTGACTACTGTACAAGATATTGGCAAACACGACGGGCCCAGGATTCGATTCGACTCAAACAAAAATATTACTCACGGTAGTCCAGTCTCAACACTACGCTTTTGAAATAAACAAGCCGTACAAGTCATTTTGCATCAGTTAAAAAATAATCACACACACTTTTTTACAAAGTAAATCTTAATTTTAGGAAGATCGTGAATTTATTTATGCGCTTTTCAATTGAATTCAGTAGATGGACAATTTTAGCATATATTTAAAAAAGATAGGGATACTTGAGGCTCATTTCATTACAATTTTGTTCACAGAATTATTAAGTCATTTAAAAGTACACCAAACACACATAGATGTTTTGCTGCAGTTGCTCAGTTATTTGTCTATGGTTTAATTATTTCAAACATTTAATTTAATTCAATTTGTTCATTCGATCCATATAGATTTAATGACACCAATCCAGGTATCACAAAGGTGCATAGCTGCATGTTCATTAGTTTGTATTTTATGAAATATGGCAATACTTTTTGACACATGATAAATTATGAACTAAATGAGTCTTCAAAAAGTGACATTAAATGAAATCAATAAGATTGCATCGAAGCAAAATTGCATATAAGTATGAAATATGAAAAAACACTTTTTCTTGAATAATATTTTCATTCAAATTTATTTTTAGAAATACATTTTCAGTATAGTAAGTTTAATATTACAATACTTATCAATAGAAAGATCTATTTTCATATTGTTGAAAACAATAAATTATTAAATCATACCACATTTTATCTTTTTTGTTCATTGATTATTAATTAAAAAAACAACACATATAATAAAATAATTCCACGAATTGCAACCATATTATGAATGATATATAATATACATTCGAAGATGTTTTAAATTATGGCTTTCAATGAAAAATCTTCCTAAAATTATAACATAGTTTATTTATAAAATTAAAATTATGAGATTTGTGATTACATAAAAGAATTACTTAGTGTAAAAATAATACAAATAAATTTGTTATTAGTATTGATGCTAATAATTTATAACTAACAATCAATCAATTGGGTAAGATTTTTCAAAAATACCAATACATAATTTTTGTACAGTGTTACTCGCCAAGTAAACATTCCTTACTCCTTACTTCACACATTACTTATATGTAATAATTCATACTGATAACGGTTAGTGAGTATTTTTTAATTGGAAACTATTTAGAAGTATTTTACGGACCTAGTTAAGATAACGACAAAGAGGTCTTGATTGATTAGAGGGATTCAAAAATATAATATTAATCATCACATTTCAAGGAATGTTTAAACAAAAATATCAATATGACTCCTCATTCTTCTGCCCAATCAGCAGCTGCATGCGAAAATTTCCATTGAAGAATGCTAAAACCCTAAGTTTAGTGAAGCATCACGGAGTGTTTCAAATTTTCCCTAATCATAGATATAACAATTTATTTATTTTAAAATGAGCAATCATCATAGAAATGGCAATAGTTTGTGCTAGGCGTATATAGATGTGTTATGAAAAAATCCTGCAGAATCACAGCGGCGTCCGTTATTTTTCTCGTAGAGTTATGACGACCGATGATTCAATATCCACCTTAACCTAAGTTTAAACATTCTAAAAAAATTGTGTCGCTATTTCGAAACCAAGCTCTAATAAAAAATATCAGAAGCTCATAAGAAATGGGTATGTCGTATGAAATGATTATGTGACATTGGATTGTAGCAAATGCCGCATTCAAAAGACTTAAAGAATTGGATAAATCCACTATTAGTAGAACTATATATAATTTGAAAACGTAGAGAGTATTAAGAAGAAGGGTTTTAACACTAGCTTGCAGTTGCTGATTTTCGTGAACAAGTAAAAGAAGACGTTTACGATCAGAATAACATTTCAATGTTAGACGTTGTTTAATATTTTTAAAGGTACACTTGTTAATTTAGCTCGATGAAGAGAAAGAAATACACCGATAACGGTGCATCGAAACAGCTGTGCGAAAGGATCAGTTTATCAGGGGTTTTTAAAAGTCTCACAGACCAGTTAATCAAGTCTAACGGAGTCCTTGTCTCCGTTTCCCATGGTAACCGTTCCGTTTTGTTCATAATTGTGGGGCCTAAAAATAGCCCTTACCGTTTGGTAACTTTTTTTAAATCCTAATTTTGTATATAAGCTTTTCGAAGCGTCATTCTCAGGCCTGATGACCACGAAGGGCGTGTAGCCTCTGTCGGTCACTTCTTTCGTAAGATATTTAGCTAAATGTATACCGTAACCTTTCCGTCTGTATTCAGGCTTAGTCTGCATAGAAAACATAGCACCATAGTATGACTGCACCATCCAGGCCGCCAAGTCACCGGAAGAAAAAATTCCATAAGCAGGTAATTCTGAGACTAGTTTTTCAAATACATCTATACACTCCATGTCGTTGGCTGGATACAGATTGTGGATGGACTCCATATGCTGCGGCTTCAATCTACACATTTGGACGTCACTCGGTAACCTAGAAATGAGAAAATTATGGTATTAATTGTGAGTCCATATTTATCATTTTTAAGGTATTAACTGTCACTTCTTGATCGAAAGGCGTGATGTTTTGAATAAAAAAAAAAAAATTATTACTTTTGAATTGTTACAACTTTGTACGATTTCACATGTTCTGTCACTAATAACCCGGGATTCGCCTTTCGGCATCTTCAGGCATTCTATCACACGGATGCAACAGAACTGACGTAAAATAAACAGTAAGCATCGTCTATATATCAAAGTTATTAATTACAGGAAAACACTTACCCCAAGGCAAACAATAAATTACAGCTTAAATAAATTTAATAATAATAATTAAGACAATTGCCTGTGATAATTTTTATTGACAATCTTGTTAATGAGTCATTCTTGAAAGTGTCATTAATGACAAAACATGTGAAGTTGTACAAAGTTGTAATAATTCAACTTTGATATTGAAATTCCATCAAGCACCTTCAGTTGATATCATAAATTATGTTATTACTTATTAATCAATATAATAGATCACATTCACTGACTAAAATTGATTAATAAATGATAAAAACAATTTTTCAGTACTACTTCCACAATAGTTTCGCTCATCATGAACATTGTCAACTGATGAAGGTCTGAACTGAACTTCACTTGATAATGCTCGTGATGAGTGAAACCGGAGCAAAATAAAACGCAAAATACCATACTATATCCACATTTTTATATCATCCAGATCATGACCGGTTTCACCCATTGCTAGCATTATCAACTGATACATTACAAATTAAAACAAGGCTATTTTTACAAAATTTTGAGTATTGAAAATAATTACCAGGTATACACCAAAAATTATTTTTCATTGCAAATTAGTAGTGACAGAATTTTATTTGAAGACTATTAAATTCAGATATGTTTTTTATGATAACCTATAAATTATTTTCTTCATTTTTAAACTATATGCTTTGTTTACCTATCTGGTAGATATTAATTCAAAATTTAATTATTTTAATTAATTTGAATTGTATCAGTTGATAACGCCAGTAATGGGCTTACCGATGGTGATTTGGATGATATGAAAATATGGGAATAGCACTAAACGTTTTATTGTACCATCCAAACACAATTCTTTTCAGCCAATAATTTTTTAACCAAAAGACAGTTAACACCTTAAAAGTGTTGTAGTAGTGGTTAAAACCTAATATTTTTAATGTTCGGATTTCCAAGAAAATAAAAATGTTATTTAATTCAAAGAACTATTGACTTTATATATAAACCATAGCTTCTATCTTTTGAGAGATATCTTACTAAGAGTATTTGCTTTTGTGATAATTTTTATTTGTAATAAAAACTTTCCTACCACTATGGGGCTTTAAAATTTGAATTTACTCCCAAATTAAACTGTTGTTTATGCCAGAGGAACTCTAGCTTGTTGTTTTTAGAGCGACCTTGAAAAAAGAAAACCAAACCTTTTTCTGTCTCTATCTCAACATTCTTCAAAGCACAGATGACTTAAGATGCATAAACCCTTGAAATGCAATTATTATTTTTTAATGAAACTATTTTATTAAATAATAACGCGTTTCAGTAAAATAATTGTCTATCAATATCTGTTACTAACCAATATTTCAAATAAATAATTTAATTTGAATGATAATATCGGTGTTATTTGATAACTGCCAATAACTGCAAAATATAATATTTTCAGTTAGGCGATTTAAACAAAAATTTAAATTTAAAATGAATAGATAAAGACGAATTTATTCATTGTATTTGATTATTCCAAGTATGAAAACAACATCAGTTTTCAGACATTGTTCAAACATTTCATAGACAATTTATATTTGAAATTACGCACTTTACATCACTTCAAAAATACCAAACACAACAGATATGTTATATAATGAAAGGAAATAGGAAAAATGTGGAAAAGGTTATCATTTTTTTTTCGTTTATTCTCTTGGATAAATATGAAAAAAAATAAAGAAAATTTTTACAAACGATTACTTTAATTCGGTGCAGATGTACATTATATATGAAAAAACAAAACAATAATATTGAAGCATTTGGGAAGTATAGTCTGAATTTTTGGTACATGCTTACCAATCTTGTGGGGTTTTTGATTAATTCCATTGGTGGGATATGCTATCGAAAATTTCAATTTAAGCAATCCAATAAATGATGGTCTTTTTTTGATATTTTAATTTGAAAGAGTAAAACTTATAATATTTGCCTGTCTACATACAAATAAAAGAAAACATTTACATTTTTTTTCTTTGGATTTACAATTCATATAGAGCACAATATACTTTTATTAAAAATAGCCGCTTCAAACATTATCAAGCACATTAAGAATGCATGCAACACAATTTAATTTCATTCCATTCCATTATAAATGAAATACATAGAAAATTTGTAGAAAAGGTAAGAGAAATAGTAATAAAAATATTTCTTATTGAAATTTATAATAATTGTAGCTTGTGGTTGCCTGGTACGCTCACAAAATACAAAATTTTGGTGATTTAAGAAGGTGTTGAAAGGTGATTCATTAGTGGAAACGATACGACCTGACATTGTGACAGTAAGAAATTGCTTACACACTTGCAGTCTCGGTCGGTTGAGAAATAGAAATGAGCAACTGGAAAAAACTGTGACAAAATAGCTGAATAGTAGCTGAATGTAGTCTTCCTTACATCTAAGCAGAATGGTCTACCTTAACCAAATTAACTCATAATTGAATAATTGTTTTAAGTCTATAAATGCTCCCAATCTGGAACAAATGGCTTTTTAAAGGAGGTCTCGATAGAAGACTTTCTATAAGAACTGGTTGTTACTCTCCCTCTTTTACAAAGAGAGTAGAACAAACGGAAGAGAGCTAGGATAGGATTTGTGATTAGGTACTAATACAATCAAAAACGCAATCAATAAGTCGATTTTTTTCAATCGACTTATTGATTGACACTGCACCATGGACACTGCAGAAGATTTGGCAGTGAAAGCCGTGGATTAGTGATTTCAAACAAAAATGATGAAAATTTTCATCAAATTAAGAGCATTTTAACAGTTTTCTATTTGCTGGTGGGATTGCTTTTTTGGCATTCCAAACAGCCGGTCAAATGGTAAAAGGAGAAGTTTTAAAAAATCATGAATCATGCTATTGCAAGGATATACAGAACAATGTCAAGAAAATAGAGGAATTGTGAGAAATAGCAGATTCAGAACTCTGGGTCCACTTTTTTCAAATTTAGTACTGATAAGAGAACAGTGGTGCAAGGATTGGTATCTCGACAGAAGACTTTCTACGAGAACTGGTTGTTACTCTCCCTCTTTTACAAAGAGAGTAGAACAAACGGATGAGGCTAGGATATGATTTGTGATTAGCTACTAACACTTATTGATTGACACTGCACCATGGATGCTGCAATAAATTTGGCAGTAAAACCCATGGGTTAGTGATTCCAAACAAAAATGATAAAAAAAATCACCAAACTAGGTGTATTTTAACAGTTTTCTATTTGCCGGTGGGATTAATTTTTTAGCGTTCCAGCCGATCAAAAAGCAAAAGGTGAAGTTTTAAAAAATCAAGAATCATGCGATTGCAAGGATATACGGAAAAATGTCGAAAAGTTGAAGCAATTGAGAAATGTCAATTCAATCAATAAAAAGAGATTTGTAGTTAATTAAAAAGTTGAGTTTGCAGGAGGTTCGCATTAACTGTATACGAAATGAACGATTTGCAATATCTTCGGAACCGAAACAAGTTTTGTACATTGATTATCAAAATAGAACTGTGAGCTATAATTATAATGTAAAACATTGTTGTAACAATTCAATCCCGTATTTTTATACGGGATTGAATACGGTCAAAGAAAAAGAGTTTTACTGAGGTTTGAAGATTGTTGATTGACCCAAGAAATTATTTGTTCTGCAAATTGGCCGAAGCATTTATAATTCGAAGATTGCAATTATTGAACTGTGGATGCTTATACATATTATTTTTAGCACACAGATGTTTGATCAAAATTAATAAAATTTGATTTTACACATACAGTCACAATGGTTTTCTTGGAAGCCCTGATAATGCACTTTTTGTCCTATTACTACTAGACTACTTTAATTCACGATGTCCAGTTACTTTAAAGGTACATACTCATCCATATTGAAGTCTTTTGGAGTGTCTTCACAAATATAGACATCCCCGTAAACCTTCTCCAAGGTTCCTAGTTCCTGGTAAAACTCTTCGATCCTTTCCACAATGGTGCAGTGAGTGAAGTTCAGAAAGAGCGGACGAGACCAGTCTATGAGCAAATCTTCATTCTTGAATAATTCTATGCAGTCCAGACAATCGCTCGGACAAAACACGCTGACACTCTCATACAATCTTCCGTTAGGCTGAAATTTAAATAAAAATAATATTTAATTAAAATTTGAAATATTTACAGAAGAGGGCAGCAACAAGGGACTCGTAATAATATATATTATATGTTGTGTTGTACGTCCTACAATCCTTTTATGTCTTGCCAAATATGTGTCAAAAATATATATATAAAAATACAGTAACATTTTGAGCACTTGAATATGATCTGGATATTTGATAAATAAATTTGAATCTATTTTAGTTATATACAGGGCTTTTTTAAAAAAAAGTTGCCGGGACTCGCTTCATGTAAAGCTTTAAAATTATATTCAAATATCATTTAAAGCAGCCTTTACTATGCCACGAAACGCACAAAAATACCGTGAAAAAAGGCGCCGTAATACCGTTCCATTGCGTTGCTTGGGAAAAAAGCCCTGGTTATACAATACATATATAAATGGTCTTGAGATATGTCTATTATACATAATACATGCTTTAATCATTTTAGAGTAAAAAACTTTGCAAAATTCTTTATAAAATCTACAAATACCAAACCGTTTGCTTCTTCCTATGACGTGCCAGGATCCTGTTGAAGTCCGCCGAGCACACCTTTGGGATAGTAACAGTCATCCAGGATTTTGGAATCACATACGTTGGAATAAGACACAAACTTCCAGTTTCTGGAGTATATAACAAGGCAGGTCCAAAATTATATAAACAAATACTTTCAATTTGTAGTTTATCACATCACAAATTATAAATTTAAATTTATAACTTGTGATGTGACAGAAACGTTACTTCTTTGAGAAGCATTTTCAGACTAACTGTATGGTTAAGTTATTCACTACTATTGTAAGAATTGAATCTGATTCTTCAATTAAAAATGAAGAGTGGGGTTGAATTTTTACCTGTTTATTAGCCATGAGGAGCCATGCCATACAACCTATCAATAACAATACTAATTATCATAACGTTGCTAATGACATATGTATTATTAGCGATTTGAGGTGAAAGTTTCAAGAGAAATTAATTCAATGGTTGTGCGTCACCCTTACTATTTAAAATGTTATTTACGAATAATTGTTTGCTGATAAGTGTTATCAATTCTTAAGAACTCTAAGCATTTGTTTTAATGCATCTATTGTTAACTTGAAGGATTATTTCTATTCTATTATGTTTGTTAAAATTATGGCCGTTTTCAATCAAATGATAAACAAAATTTTAAAAATTATTGCTTCTGTGATATCTTGTATGTTCCTTAATTCTTATATTAAAATTTCCAATCGTCTGCCTAGAATAGGTTTCGAAGTCTATAACTATTATACTTTATCTTTATTGTTCTGTCGTATGATATAAATGGCATACAGTGGAACCTCGATCAACCGTTCTCGTTTAATACGCTTTCCCGGATGGACCGTTCATTTTTTATAGTATCATCAAACACCCATAAGAATCATGTAAAAAATCTCGCATTAACGTTTCCCCGATTAATCGATTTCCTCGATCTATCGTCTAAATATTATGATTCCGTTTAAAATAATATCCAGGTTTTGGTAGATAAATCTTTCTATCCAATTCAATTTGTGAGTTAGAGCATATTAAATCTTATTTATTAACCAATTAAATCAATGATGAAATATATAGTTCGATTAAATTTATAGTGATTTTCTTTGATAAATAATTTCACAAACAGCAGTTTTTGTTTTTTTAAGATTTTACTTTTTTATTATCATTTTAAGATTTCCCCGCATTTTTCGATTTCTTTTTGAAGTCCTTTAAAAATCGTGGAATCGAGGTTTCACTGTAATAGGAAGATAGTTATCTGGTTTCTTGTAGGCTTTCAAATCATTATAATACCCTTAAGCCGAAATATCATCTTTTACGGAATCTTGAAAAATACCCAGAGCCGATATATTGGCTTTATGTATAATTTTGTTTATTACCAATTTTAAAACATACGTTGACCATAAAAGAAGTTTTTATATTTGGATTAACTCTTCTAGAAGTAAAATATTAGGCAAAAACATACATTAGTTTCTTGTTTATGTATTTTGGCTTGTCGTGATTAACATCTTACATGATTAATGCTTTTAAAAGCATTGTGTTGAAAAATACTATTATGTCTTACATTTATAATTTTTAATTTTAATTTGAAATCATAATACAATGCAAAATATATTTTCTTTATTTATATTTATGAATGTTCATATAAAATATAATGCAAGCGGTGAACTCCTAAAATATTAAAATACACCCGGGTCTCGTATAATACGGTTACATGGTTTCACAAAAACCATTTTTTTTAGGTTTTAGCCTCGAAAATTCGTTAATTATTGTATAAATCTTTACGTATTTTCTTATAAAGTTACAAAATATGTTGTAATTTCCTGTTGAATTTCGAACTCGTTTTCATTATAGGATCATTATCAATAAAAACAATTCTAGTTTATTAGCTAATTCCAAGCCGTCATTTTTTATTTATGAAGTGAAACATGTAGCTACTTCGCTGCAACTGCTTTCTGAGTCATTAATTGTGGTAGGTTCATTCAATATTTCATTTTTTCCTTAAAGCGTGTTGTATACAAGTATGTCACAATTAAGCCGTGTTATACAAGGCCAAGGTGTATTGGTTTAAAAATGAATAAAAATAGCAAACTATATTTATTTTAATAAACGATCAAAAATAAAAGAATTATTTATTAATTAAAAAGTTTTATGAAAGGTATTTATAGCCTAAATAAAAAAAAAACAATAACGTTAACAAGTTACTACGAGGTTAAACTATAAAAGATTGATATTGCAAAAAATACTCAGTCCATTTTCTATTATTAAGAGTAAAAAAATATTATCAGTAAGTATTAACAGATGTCACTTACCGTACTAGTGCAGCCGGGAAAATGAAGGCACACTGGGTCATCAGGCCAATTTTTCGATACATAAAAATGGAAGTCCCAAACACGATTATTTAAATATGTCTTAATCGTCTGATGAAACTGAAAACAAAAGAAAAACAGCTTAACAAAACGTAATCACATTTTATACATATTTTTAAATAATAAGCTATTTCAGAGAAGTCTTTAAAGCAAAGATATTAAATCATTTAGAGATCATGGGATTACTTTCGGCTTTCATTAGACATTCAACCCTATTTTAAGTGTCAAAATCGAAACTATTAAATCGAGATTTGATCAATTAGAAAAAGGTTTTGTTGATATTTTTAGTTCGCGGCAGGGTTCAAGAAAAAAATTTATGGCTCTTAGAAACGTTATTTTAAAGCTTTTATTTATTATGTCATATATTATATTACAGGTTCCTGAATTTTATAAAATGAAGGGACGCAAAAACAAACATATGATGTTTATCTGTTATAGAAATGGGAAGCCATATATGCTTATCGTTATAAAGTATAATTTTAGATACGCCATTTTTTTGTTGATGATACAATTTTAGGGTCTTTAGAAACGCGAGGCAGAAACCTGCTCTTCCCCAGTTCTCCTATGGTTCGGCTTTCAATTAATAATGTGTAATATATTATTTGAAATATTTTTTGCGATTTGTTGAGATGAATTTATTTCAATATTAAGATATTTTTAAAATTGCATGTTAGTTTATTATTATAATTTAAGCAATTTTCTTATCGGTAAATGATACTGTGTTAATTTCTGAAGTACTCAAATTAAATTACTATTAAGGCGTATCTTTTGCATGTACAGGAAGGATTTGGTTTCTTTTATGTTTTTTTTTAAATTTTAATAAGAAAAAAATATTTATTTTTTATTCTTATTCATTATTTAATCAATTTACCATAATTTACTCATTGCCTGATGAGTCAGCCACAAAAAAGGTATTTCGTCAACGATTATTTCAAAACTAATTCAGTGTTTGTTTTGACCAACATTTTCAGGACAAATAAGGCCACAAAAGTTTTGAAAATTGTATCTGTCTTATATTTGTAAGTTTGAACTATACACAGCAATCAGCTGTCGCAACTGTTAACGGCAAACGATGGCAGTAGTCAGAGGGTTAAGACCTGTGATAGACATTGCTGACCTAAATTTGAGACGTTTTGAAATTATTAAAAAAAATTATAATTACCTAGTTTTGGTTGATTATTATGTGTTAATGAGATCGTTAATGAAAATTATAATAGGCGATTGTGATAATTATTGTTAGATTAATATTATTAAATTTGTTTTAGCTGCCATTTTACTGCTTGCCTTAGGGTTTGTGTTTTCCTGTAATTAATACATTTGCTATACAGACGATGCTAACTGTTTATTGTACGTCAGTTCTGTTGCATCAGTGTGATAGAAAGTCGTAAGATGCCGAAAGGCGAAACTCGGGTCGTTAGTGACAAAACATGTCGAATCGTACAAAGTTGTAACAAATCAAATTTGACATTGGAGTTCCATAAAGCACCTTCGGTCGACATCAAAAATTAAAATTAAATTGTTTTTTTAAATGTCTTAACAAGACATATGTAAAATAGAAATAAACTGTAGCTCGCTTAGTGCAGTGTTTGCATAACAGAAATATGTTCTGCCTAACCAAAAATCATTTATAATGTCTATTGGCACGAAGTTTAATAGATAAGAACATTAGCTGTAGATATCAAAATTGTGAGGCATGCCAAAGCTGAACTACGGAAGGACACTACACTGCCAAATTAACGCTCAAGGACATTATCGTAATTAACACGAATGTAGGTTATAGCTTCCGTAAAATATGTCATGCATGTGCATATTTCAAAGAAAATGCGATTAGATATATTATATTTAAACGAACAATTTTTTGAAAACAGCAGTCGAAAATGAAATACTTACTTAATTTTAATTTGGCAAAGAATAATATTTTCGACCGCTCAAAATTAATCGTCACTTCGCGACATGGTCAAATTATAATATCTAAAAAAAAAAAACAAAAATACTACGGTTTGTAAATTCTGCTGATGATAATCAGAAAAACACGGTGAAAAAAATAGCAATGTATTTTAGTTCTACTAAACTATTTTTAACAAATATAGTTGATAGCTATTTCGGCTCACGCCATCGTCAGAACTATGCTTAAACTAACATTCGCTTATCTATATATAGCTGTGCAGAAAAGGCATACAACACATCCTCTTTCCTGTTCCAACGGCCTAGCTTGTTACTTTAACACAATGATACAAAATTTTCAAAAATTCTAAATGAAACAATATGTGTCTATGAAAATAAGTTTATATGTGGGACGGAAGTGGTCATTGTGGAAGCAAATCAGACCACCCCTTTGTACAACGGCTGGACAAGTGGCGATACTATTATGTTAGTTTGTTCGTTAAGAATCCTTTGTGATATTTGTTGTCTATTGATTCCCAGCTGTTCCAAAGCCGTCATTCTCCGACCCTTACTACAAAGATGCAAACATTTAGGCGCTGAGTTTGAATTTATATTATGTGATTCATTAATGACCTGATTAGCGAATTGTAAATCTGTTTTTTATAAAAATGCCAATTCAATCAATTATTCAGGATAGTTTTAAAATTTTGTTTTTTTAATGAGGCTTCAAAAATTGATATCCGTGCAGCATAAATGGAACGCTCTGCATAAAAAAATACCACTTCCTTGATAATACAAATGAATCGTAAAATAATGGCGGCAAAAATATGTCAACGGCCAAAAAGTTTGAAACAAAAGAACGACAAGAAAGTGTTGCCAATCTAAATTATTCATGTTAATGTCAAACATAATTATATTTTAAAAGTTGACCGCAAACTAAAACATTGGAACAAAGAAGCGAATAAATTTATTCATGATTCACGAACGTTACACGTCAAAAAAATAAAAGCGGTTTTTTGGGAGGAAGGGTTGTTAATCTCGGTTAAATAAAATGCATTCTAATTGAATTATGGAATTCTTTTATCACGTATTTAAAAGTACATAATATGCGGAAGTTGATTTTTTATTATATATGTAAAAATAAAAGATGACAGGAAATATTTTTTTAGCCATCACTGAAAAAGTATTTCCTAACCTGTCAATAACTAACCAACAAGATCCGTTCGTTAACTAACATTGAAAATGAGAAACCTCGTGTCGAAATCCTGATTAAAAGTTATTAATAATATAATAATTATAATATATCCACATTATTTTTAAATTGATTGTTGGCTTCTTGATAATGAATAAATTTATTTTTCGTTAATATCATCTCTTGTTAGGATTATTTTTAAGGAGTTAACTATCACGTTTTGGTGTAAAGGAAAAATCATATTTACATAAACACAGTACAATGTTTAATACTATTTCCACAATTTTACCGCTAAAAAAATCAGAGGCAATTTCGCTCAACACGGGCATTACTAAATGATACAATACAAGATAAAAATACAAGTTGATAATTAAAACGTTTACAAAATAAATAGTTCAAGAACTAAAAAAAAATTTTCAAGTTATCATATAAAATATTTATATCAAGATAAATAGTTCATTGAAAAATGTTAACAACCTCTTAGTGTTAATTTGTAATCAAAATAAAATCAAATTAAAATTCCATTAAAAGTTCAGAAATAATTATGAAATACTTATTAACCTTTAAAACAAGTCTGTCTTTTTATCTGATAAAAAATGATTATAAGCTTTAATAACATCCGGTAAACATGTATTACTTATATTATAAATTTGTATTATAATATTCCAATTGATTTGAGCTTGTAAATTTGTGAAAACGGTTCGATCTCAGTTTATTTATTTGAGTTTTGTTATTGCTTTTAAGTATGTAATATATTACATTTGAATAAAGTTTCCATGAGTGTTTATTTACCTTTAGCGAGTCGGGCAAATACTGTTCGAGGAAATCTAGGATCGCCGGAAGCTCGTCTTCTTGAACCAATCGGAAGTTCTTCCCTTCGGGCACGATTTCCATCTCTGAAACAAGAAACAAAAGCATAGCGATTAAATTTCTCTAATGTATATATATATATATATCGCGTCAGCATTGTCATTTTATACAAAATATTAAGCCGCTTCGAGAAAATGATATTATGTCGTTTTGCTTCTTTGCTTTCTTCTAAAGGAGTCCATTAACGTTTCGAAGCATAAATAAACAAAAGAGGATTTATAACAATTATATTATTCTACAAATAGAATTTGAATTTATGTGTACGTAATCCAAGCTGTATTTAAATCATTACAAAATATAATCCTCATTAACAAAATAAATAAAAACAGTGAAATAAAATATTAGCATAGTCAGATATTTCGCAGTTTTTTTTGTTGCTATATTTTGTTTGTTAACGATTTTACGCTATTTCGGTTTACACCTTCATCAGAAATATGTTTAAACGTACATTTACCTGCAATATATATATAAATAGCTGTGTAGAAAGGTACACAATACATCTTCTGTTCTGTCTTAACACACTAGTGTCATATTGTGCTAATAAATTCTAAAATGTGGCACATTGACTTCATGTATTTCTCAAAATGAGAGTAAATCTGGTTTTATTTTGCTTGTAATTGAATAAATTATAACTTTAATTAAATAGTGAATTAACTCATATATATATTTATAAATCAATGAAAGAATCAATCTGTTTTTTTTCACTACACGATTTATCAAATCCTGGAACTTCACTCTCGTAAATAATCTTTTTTTGAATAATAATCGAGACAGACACTCATAACGAAAAAAGTTGTGTTTTTGAAATCGTTTACTGAAAAAATGCAAGACGAATGATATTGATAAATAAACAATAAATGTATATGAGTAAATTCACTATCACTATTCAATAATTATAACCAAAAAAAAAACAGATTAACTTACACTTAAAGAAATACATAAAGCTAATGTGCCTCCTTTTAAAATTTATTATCACAATATGAAGCAAGGCAAACACATAGCACAGGTAAATGTACGTTTAAATATAGTTCTGATGAAGGTAAGCCGAAATAGTTATCAACTATATATATCTTATAAATATTGTAGAACTAAAATACATCGCTATTTTTTCACTGTGTAACACAGAAAATTTTTAACAGGTCGTATAAAAATCAAATTCAAGCTTAAATAAAAAAGAAAATACTGAGTAAAAAACCAAAAATGTGATGTTGGTTATTTTTTCGTGGTCGAACAATTTGAAATGATTCTTATTCGATATCAGTAGTTTATATCCTAATAATATAGAACGTGTATTAAGTAGTATACACTATGATTATAAATAAAATTTAAAAACTGAGAGTTACGTTCTTTTGCCTTTCTAAAGTCTATTTGACATAGTTACTTAGCTTTGGGATGGCTTGGGATGACATAGTGTTTAATTAAGGTCAGGGTGACTTTTGAAACACCGTGTGAAAGCTATATACTCAAAAAAAGATAACGAATATGCTAATTATAAATAATTCTTCTTATTCTGTAAAACATTAATATTTATTTACTAAGTCTAGATATTTTTTAAGTGAGATGAATGTAAAACATATGTATATTACAATATAATTATAATAATATAAATCAAAATTAAAAAATCAAAGCCATCAACACCCTAGCGAATTAAATTGTTTGCTAACTTAGAAGCAACTTCTTTGAAAGCTTGGTGCCGTATATTCGTTGAAAGTTTGTCACCGAAAGTTCGTAAAGTTATAAATGTGTTCGTTTGTGACCCAGACAAAAGCTTTTGTAGTCAAGTGTCAGGTGAAATGAATTTTTAATACAAGCGTGTACTTTGTTTTACACAGCTTTTGTAATCAAACAAATATCTAGATATGTTTTTCTTTTACAAGGACCAACATCAAAACGTTTTAAAAATTGCTCATAAAAGCACTCACAATATTACAGACGTTTTATAAATGTCAAACATGGAATAGAGTATTATTTTTTCATGGCATTTCCAAATAAATAATTTGACCATTTTATTTTACACACGTTTCGAGCAAAAAGCTTTCGTAATTTTTTTGGATACTGTCGGTCACGTGGAAACTTTTGAACGGACAAATCTGAAAGCACAATTTTTTTCTAAGTTTTTACTCCTGAAAGTCCAAAGCAATTACTATTTTCAGATCGCTATGTGATTCCATTTCCGAGTTGTAGACCAAGGAAAATAAACAATCCAATCCAAACTTTCATTCAATGGCAATTAACAAAATGACAATAGTTGTAACTTACTTAGTTTCAGTATATTGTACACACGATAGATTTTTAAAAGGCAATTGATTAATTTGCCACTGAGAGCATTTTTGAACATTATTAGAGGTACATAAATATTTGTCAGGCTGTTTAATAGATGAAAAAGTGAACTGTACCAAATCACCAATCCTATCGAAACGGAGACGAAAAGAATTATTCTTCTAGTGCTCCTCTTCAAAAAGCTCTTACAGGAAATTTTGTGAATGGTTTGATGATGGTTTTTATTATTTTACATAGTTGACGTAAAAATAGTTCATTGCAACATACTCGATTTTAATTGAAAAAACTGCCATAAATTTAAAATAGTAAAAATGAAGTGCCACAATGGGTTGGCTGATGTAGAGATTGTCAATCTATTTATCGCTTTTAATATTACTTCTCGATGGAAAAACATATTTCTTTTCATCTTATTTGACTATCATTAAAATTTCTTATATTAATACATTATGCTCCGTTGAGTATTTAAGTGCAGGTTATTTTGTTAATAAAAATTCCCATTCATTACTTCTCCTAATGAGTTTTTTTATGATTGTTCAGAGCACTTAATGGATTATCGAATAAACTTAATTGTGTTTGAAAATTATTAATAACTTATTTTTAACATTTTAAAATTAATTTATATTATTTGATTTCCTGCAAATTGTTTTCTTAGTTTCTAACTGTAACTCAAAATTTTGTTAGACTTAGGTATTTTGTATCCTACTAGTTATTAATGCTTGCGATGAACGAAGCCGGTACTGATTATAATATATATTGTTGAAAAAATTACTAAAATATTACATTTATTATTTAAAAATCGTCTTTATTGTTGTATTCAGCGGGTAAATTGAAATAAAAAAAACATGAATTTTTTAGATAAAATCAAAAAAAAATATTTTATATTCTAAAAGTCGTTCACTAAGCAAAGAACAAGAATGTTCTCAAATTTAATTATATATCATCTACACTCTCTTCTAACAATACTCTCAAATATTACATATTGCGAAATGACATTTTTGTGTCCTTAAGTGACGAGTTTATCATAGTTTTAAGTGAGGGCATTATTATTGATTTGTATGTGTCGTGCATAATTATAATAATGTATAATGAATACAGGTCAATAATAATTGCACGTCATTATTTAACAGCCTGTTAAATCGATTGCTTCCTCAATCATGCATGTATTCATGTTAACGGCAATTTACCATTATGTAACTAAAATTAGTTAAAGTAAAAATAATGAGAATGAAAATAGAAGTGAGAATGAAATAAGAAGTACTACAGTTATATTTAAAGCATGTGTTGGTAAAATAAAAAGTAACAAAGTAATAATATTTACAAATAATAACGAGTTTGAGTTAGTAATTAATTATTCATATTTTCAATCTTTCAAAATATTTCTTATGATCTAAGCGATTTTTACAAAATCTTTATTGAAATAAATCAAATTTGAATTGTTACAACTTTGTACGATTCTACATATTTTTTTCACTAACGACCCGGATTTCGCCTTTCGGTATCTTCAGGCATATCACAAGGATGCAACAGAACTGATGTAAAATAAGCGGTTAGCATCGTCTATATGCCAAAGTCATTAATTACAGGAAAACACTTACCCCAAGGCAAGCAGTAAATTGCAGCTAAAACAAATTTAATAATATCATATCTAATAATAATTAACACAATTGCCTGTGATAATTTCCATTAACGATCATGTTAATGAGTATTTCTTGAGAGGATTATATAGTAAATATTAATCAGCTTATATTAAAATATAAATGTTATTTTTATATTATATAAAGAATTTACGTCACGAGATTGTCGATTCATTGAACCGATCTCACGTAAAGGGTACAACAATGGGAAATTGAGAAGATTGAGTTGATCATTGAGAATGAAGTTTGAATTTAATAACTGGCCTCTATTCATTTTTAGAATCTCCTGATAAAATATTTTATGAAGTGTTATAATGTAATAATGTAAAAATTGACAAAACATGTGGAATCGTACAAAATTGTAACAATTCAAATTTTACACTGAATTTCCATCAAGCAACTTCAGTCGATATCATAAATTATGGAATAAATCAAATTTATTCGTATGAAGTAGACATAAAAAGGTATACCAAAAAATAACAGATTTTATTCATCATCGCGATGATTTAAATATAAGTTGATATTTAAATTTTAATCCATGCAATGCTCTATAACTTTCTATCAATCAACGCGGATTTATGAAATCAAGACGGAATAAGATCGTAGCATTCAAGTTGTTTTGAGAGACGTTTTTGAATACTCGTTATAATATTAATTTATTAGAAGCGCCTCGTGGTGGATTGACGAGCAACATTTTGGTATTCAAAATAGTATGTAAAATCGGAATGAAAGTATTTATAAGTTATTTCAGACATTATAGGTTGCATTATCGTTTTTAAATACATCAGTGCTCCGAAACCGATGTGCTGTGCACATCGATGTACCTCCAGACCGATTAAAGGATTCACTAATTGATTACACTGTATGAAAAAAAAAACTTTTTATCATGTTTTATTGATTTATTGTCAGTTGTTGAAGAAGAAAATTTTCTAAGGAAATTTAGATAATATTGCATTAAAATTAAAGTGATTTTGAGGGAGTACCCGTGAGCATTTTTGTAATAAAGACTGATCAAAAAAAACATTTTTGTATTGTTGATAATGTACTACTATTACACAAGTTTTGTTACTTACGGATTTGGTGTGTCGCAGTGAATTTTTTTAACGGAAGACAAATTATATAATTCGTCTATACCAATATTGACTTGTGGTATGCCGCGAAGTTTTGGAAAAAGGCGTCGGTGTGCCGTGGAAGATAACAGGTTGCGGAACGCTGACATTCATAGTTATGTGAATGTTTGAATAATTAAAAAAAAATGTTTTGCTTTGCCTTCTCCATTCGCTGATTCATTTTAAACGGTAGAATCTAGTTGCTTAACAAATGTTTACGGTATCTAGAATTTCGTTTCCTTATATCGAACTTTTTCCGGAACTGCCAAATATTTGGTGGTGTGCATTTAAGTAGAAAAAAAGCGCTCTCTTTAGATCACTAGATCGATGTCTGTCAAACATTAGCATTTCACGGCACACTGGTGAATGATATTTATTTCAACGGCATACTAACTAACATGCCTTGTGTAGATAATAAATATGATTAAAGGAAATTACCAAGCGATTTTTAAATTTGATAACAAGTCAGAGACCATATATATAAAAATTGAGTAATTTTATTAAGCGCTTCTTTTGGCTACATTTTAATGCTTAATGAACTAAAAAGTTTGGCTCTGTTAATGTCAAGAATAAATCTAAGTTATCACAGATTAATTCCATACGATAAAATGGAAAATTCAAAAGTAAGAAGTTTGTGGAGATCCGTTTTAATTTATCGAGCCAAACAATGAAAGTTTCTTATGAGAAGTTTTATTTTACGACTCCGAGAGCTTTCGAAGCAGACGCTTTTTGTTTTAAGTCCAGCTTATATATGAAATACAAAATTTACGCAGCATAATTCGTAGCTACTTGAGAAATTTCTACATTTATAATAATGCATTTTGTAACAATTAATATTATCAGAAATAAGTTTAACAGTAAGAAAGCTAATACATTGAAATTATCTGAGAAAAATCATGTTTTTTGTGTATAAGAAAATCATTTACTATTTATTCATTTGAACAATAATATATTATAAAGAAAAGAAAATTAAAAAAAGGAAACTTGTATCGTTGGAGACGAATTTTAGCAAGTAAAAATTAATACGAATGTCAAGTTAAGTCAAATCATTAAAATATTACTAAAAATGTTTAACAACGTCAGGCAATTATTGTGGAATATTTTTTGCACGGTGACAAAAAATGCAATGTATTTTAGTTCTACAAAATTATTTTTTAAAATACATGTATAGTTGATAGCTTTTCTTGCTCACGCCATCGTCAGAACTATGCTTAAACTAACATTTGCTTATCTATATATAGCTGTGTAGAAAGGTACACAATACATTTTCTCTCATGTTTTAACGACCTAGCTTGTTTCCTGCTCGCAATAAAACTAGCAATTATAAATTAAACTAAAAAGGCGGCTATATCAATAAGTTCACATATGACACAGAAATGTTCTATTACAGAAACAAAGAAACACCCCCAGAGGATTCAATAATGGTGACTGACATATATTAGTTTGTTCGTTAGTTTATGCATAGTTCTGACGATGGCGTGAGCCGAAATAGCTATCAACTATATTTTTAAATAATTTTGTAGAACTTAAATACATTGCTATTTTATTCACCGTGTTATAATGGAGTTCTACCAAGTTAATGCCAATTTAATCAATGAATATTTTTTAGTTGTGAATTTCCCAATGTATATCATATAAAACCACTAATCAATGACACTGATGGAAGTTTTTCTCATACGGTTATTTATACAGGCCGCTTAGTAAAGTGGATAAAAGGTCTCGGTTTTCATTTCTACCTGCTTGCGTGGTTAAGGGTTCGAATTTAAATGTTTATAATAGTATGATTTTCTAATCAGTTAATGGATTTGCATTCTAATGCGTGTTTCCGACCCTCTACAGCCTCCATAACGTGACAAATAAGCTCATATACTTTTTACCCTTAGCAAAAGAAATATACTGATTTATTATAAAATACGTTCAGCTTATTATTGCACTACACATAAACGATAAAAATTCATCTTCCTGATTTTTTTCTGTTACTAAAGTTAGATTGTGAACTTTTTTATCAGAATTTTAAAAAATCCGTCATCGAAAAATGGTTTTTTTGTTGATTGGTAGTTCCGACACAAAATGGCTTAACAAACATATCATTAATTATTGCAAAAAGTTAGAATTGCGAAAGTCAAATGCAAAACACGCAACCCTTGAGCCACGTGTCAAAAAATAGGCAAATTCACGGTTCAGCAAGAGGTCATTTTTATTATATCGTGTGGTCATTATCGACTCTACCATCTGACAAGTAAAAATTTCACAAAATAAAAAGTTAAAATACTAAATAAGTAAAAATTTCACAAAATAAAAAGTGAAAATACTAAATATTTTTTTTGTGCAATGTATCCGCTGTTCTTTTGTTAGCTAACTGCAGTATGGAATTAGTCAGTAAATATGAGAAACATATTTGAATGTAAATTGTGATTAATTTTTAACGTTAATTTTGACTGTAGAGAAATTGGTCAAAAATTGTCCGTGCATTTTACGCTTCAGTCATAAACGTAAGCAGTCAGAAAACAAAATAGAATACTTAGTATGCAATTAACTTAATTCGCTAGACGTATATTTCAGCTCAAGAAGTCCATTCGTACCAATTACAAGAAGAGAAAAAAATAAAAGCAGTGATGGGAAACATTTCATCAACAGTCCCCGATGAAGAAATTACTGCGGAATTGAATCCTCTAGGATAACCGACTTAAACAGCCGAAGGGTCGAAAAAGGGCAGACTCGTGTCACTATATCGCTAGTTTTCCTTGACCTCAAACAAGCCGAGGATTACTAAATAATTTTCCAATCGATAGAAAAACTCAATTTTTTTTCGGGTTAAGCATTAAGTGAAATTAATTTTAATATATACAATCAACTGAATATATGTCGATGAAATTTCAAAATGTAATTGGAGTATCACTTTTAAGGTGTTAGCTGTCACTTTTTAGTGGAAAGGCGTGATATTTAAAATAATAAAAACGAAGTATTTGTAATAGTTCTAAGTCAGGTTTCACCTTTTGACATCTTCAGGTAGTCTAGTACATAGTTTCTCAACTAACCACCAAAAAATCTAAAAATGTTTTGCGCACCAAAAAATCGGAATAAAATAAAAGATATTTATATAATTGATTTTTCAGTCAAAAAAATTATATTTTTGCAACACCGTATGCTGATATAACAACATTAATCTATTTTAAAACAGGCAGTACCAAAAAAATGTAATTTAAAAATCCATAAAGTACAACATAAAATTCGATTGTTTCGGCTCACCCGAAAATCTCCGCGGACCACCAGTGGTAAACGGAACCGGTTGAGAAACTATGGTCTAGTATACGGGTGTATACGAACTGACGAATATCGCATATTTATAATATAAGAGAAATGACGAATAGTTGATACCCGACCAGGAGCTAAATGCATTTCTGTGCTATTTTTTTTAAATATTGCTTTGATGGGGGAATCAAAGACTGTCAGCTTATGTACATCTGTCTACCAGAACAGATGAAGATGCCACTTAACAAAACCGACGAGCTTAATTTAAAAAAATTGATAATGTTATCTTTAAGTGAATGTTAAGTGTTTTAAATAATAAAAACACATTTTTAGTACTGATTTCCACAATACATTTTATAATCAGGACCGGTTTCGCTCATCACGAACATTATCAACTGATGCAATCAGCAAGTATCGCAAGTGACAGATAACACCTAAAAGCTTTGTTAAGTGATTTAGGGTATTCAATAGTGTGCATCTTAATGGTATTCGATTTTTGTGTAATGATTTAAATACTTAAAAATACCGTCTAAATTGCCCCGATGCTCCCCTGCTAGGCAATATCTAGGTTAGGGCTTAGAATTGTTGTTGGAATTGACGTAGCGTGCGCTGCATTACGAAAAGTGGCTTCTGACCAACGTACAAGTAAAAATATGCGATAAGCCTCTTTGTTTCATTATAATGGCTGAATTATGTTAAAAATTCTCAATTTTATAAAATGTAACGTCATAATTAATGTTTGTAACGTATTGCGCATTTAATAAATTTATGCGATATTTTACCACTCGACGAGTGCTCGAGCTACCCTTTTCGAAATTCTTTCAGCATAAAAAATACAACTTTTTTTGTGTAAAATTCATACAATTTCTTTGACCTTGTTTATTGACTAAGCTAAAACAATATTTTTAATCTTTCAAACGCGCGTGGCATGTAATTATGGCCAGTTCGTTTTAAAACGATATGTAAACAGTAAGTAAGTATTTAGTTCTACAAGAATTTTATCAGTTTGTTATAATCTATTTCGTCTTCACATTACTTTGCTAATTCAGACCCGGTAAACAAAAATTTGTATTAAAAAAACGCTAAGCTTAACAAATGGAATCAGTCGATAAATACCCTTTACTTAAGCCGTAACTATAAACTCACGAAATAAGACATAATCATAAATTTTTGAGCGTATTTACTTACTTAAAAGACAAATAAATCATATCATTTAGAATTTATTTTACTTATTTTTGATACTAAAAACAGTGATACTAGTCGAGAACAAAGTAGTAGAGAGTAATCAACTAAATTTAAGTTTTTCTATTTAAGAAAAAATAGATTGTGTTAACAAACGAGACCAACTTCTGTAAATATAATTTACTAGTATATATTTAAAGTATATATTTCAAAAAGAAGACATGAAAGGCAGACGTATGATGTAATTTAAAAAAAAATAATGTGAATCGTAAAAACTTTGTGCGATTCCACATGATAGTTGATCATTATTTTTGTAAATCCATTTGAAGAATGACACATTAACAATATTAATCGTTAAGGAAAATTATCACAGGCAATTGTGTTAATTATTATTAGATCATAATATTAAATATATTTCAGCTGCCATTTATTTCTTGCCTTGGGGTCTGTGTTTTCTGTAATTAATACTTTTGGTATATAGACGATGCTAACTGAATGAATGCCTGAAGATGCCGAAAGGCGAAACTCGGGTCATTGGTGACGAAAATGTGTAATCGCACAAATTTTTAACAATTCGAATTTAATGTTGAAATTCCATCAAGCAAATTCAGTTGTAATATCGACTGAAGGTGCTTAATGTAATTTTTATATCAAATTTGAATTTTCGAAACATTGTGCGACACCATATGCTTTGTCTTTAACGACCCGGGTTTCGCGTTTCAGCATATTCAGGCATTCTATCACACGGATACAAAATAACTGACTTATGTTAAATTAAAGAACATATGTTGAATATATATATTTCATTCGATAAATAAATTAATTGTTTTGTTTTAACGTGTACACTGACGTAGGACAGACATATTTATTTACTTGTAACATCAAATTCTCCTTATGAATTTAAGCTCATAAAACAATACACGTAATATCACAGTGCAATGCGAAGTGTTATTGTTAACGACGTCATTTTGTTTGCAAATAGTTCTGCGACGCTATCACGCGACGCTGCGGAGATCGACGCCGCCTGCCCAAGGTCACAAGTATTATATACGCCACGTAGAACTCTACACGATACGGCGCAGCACATCGTAGCGGGCACGCGATCTAGCACGTCGGGTGGCACGGCGTAGAGCTTTGTCGCACGAGCGGCGCTAGAAAAGCTCCTGGACACATGCTTCCGTTTGTGTGCGAGCCTAAAACCTTTTCGCTGCGGCCTGAATGTACCGGAAGCGCTTTTGACGCGTCCAGAAACGACACGTCTAATTATCGACGATAAATCATATCTGTGCGATACGATCAATCACAAAGCACACAATAGCTAAAAAAAACAGATACCTTTGGGATTTTATTTCGTCTTGAAACAATAACTCTTTTTTTATATTCAAATAAATTATTCTAGATAAAGGAATATTTTTCTGTAAGTGTATTGGATACAATGAAATCAGATCGATGTGAAAATTTAATTTTCATGGTACAGTAAATTTTGCTATTATCATTGTATTAGGTTGGAAATTTCATGCATTGATGTTTCCAATATGAATTTTAGAAACTTTGTACGATTCGACATATTTTGTCACTAATGACCTGTGGTTCGCCTTTCGGTATACTCAGGTATTCTATGACACATTCCTTGTGATATTATTTATATTAGTGGTAATTTAAGACTTAAAATATCGACTTATTTCAAATTGGTGGGTAACAGTGGGAATTAAATATCAGGTGACGTAATATTAGTATTTAATTTGTGGTGTTGTCGACTAGTCGGTTATTGAATTAATCTTAAGTGATGAATATAATAATTATAAACGGTTTGTTTAATATTAAAAATAGTATTTTAATATATAAACGTATTAAAATAATTTTCTACACACAAAAATGTTCATTTTTTTTTTAATATCTCACAAATATCTAAAAAGATTTTATTTTTATATTTAGTTGTGCAAATAAAAACACAGTATAGGTAAAATTCAAATATATATATATAGATGACAATCTAGTAAATACGGAATATATTATAAATAACAAAAAACTGAATTTAAATAAGTTTTCACAACAAGTCGCAACGAATAACTTTTGTTACATCACAGTAAAAGTTTGTATTGTTCGGACTTAGCACGAACACTAAAGTAATGCAAACTTGTAAGTACAAACATATTTATTAACTGTGAGAGCATTAAACAAAATGTGAACTTATTATACGAGAAGCGTAACTAGTCGAAGAGGTGATAAACGCAATTTAGAATCAAAGTTCAAAGGAGTCATTTAGCACCATATAAATCAGTTCAAATATACGTGTGATAATAATTGTTGCTAACTTGTCGGTCCACATTAGCGAATTTAGGAATTATAGGCTCATGCGATTCTTAATAACACTCAACAACATTATTATAAGTTATTAATATAATTTGCGATACCCGCTATAGGTGTTTGATAGAAGTTAAATGTCAAATTTGAATCGTTTGAACCCAATGCATTTTATTGATTGAATTGGCATTCACTTGGTAGAACTCCATTATAACACGATGAAAAAATAGCAATGTATTTTAGTTCTACAAAATTATTTTTAACAAATATAGTTGATAGCTATTTCGGCTCACGCCATGCATAGTTCTGACGATGGCGTGAGCCGAAATAGCTATCAACTATATTTGTTAAAAATAATTTTGTAGAACTAAAATACATTGCTATTTTTTCACCGTGTTCCAATGCATTTTCATACGCTTTTTAATAAAGACATGGATTTTAAACTGACAATTGAATTAGAAATTTTATATTGTTATATATTTTTAAAATAATAAAAACACATATTTTTAGTACTAATTTCCATAATATATATTTTACATCGCAAACATTATCAACTAATAGAATACAATTTACAAACCATTCTATTTATAGACATATTCGAGTCAAAGGTAGCAGGTATACAAAATGGTATATAAAATATCATACCTTTCGATCTAGAAGTGACAGTTTACACCTTAAAAGTTGTTACATATAGATTAAGAAAAATTAAGAAAATTGTGTACTAATGTTATATACCAAACTTAATAAAAGTAATGGTGTAAAATTTTATCTTAGATATACATACTGTTTTGAAAACGGAGAGTTTCAGTAGAGTAAAACATCTTAAATAAAATTGCTCTTTAAAAGTGGTAAAGAATGTAATTGTACCCTGTAAACTTTCATGATAAAATACTTTATGAAACCCTAAATGTCGATGCAAATATATTAAAAATAACTGCATATATGTTAAAAATATTTCCTCGTTATAAAAACCGATATTGACGTAAATTAAAATGTTTTAAATCGTTCCATTGAAAAGTCGTATAATGTAACACCAACATTCATATAAAATCTTTTTTGACCACACCTAATATTGCATAATCCTGTATTCATTGTCGCGTGGTAAAATAATAAGAGCTTTATCGGAGCTTTGATCGCCACCCCACTATGAAAAATTGTAGTAAAGTGGTATTAACCATAAATTTATTAACTACCAACACCCGGCCATTAATCGAAAAACACAATATACGGGATTATGTTGGTTTGCTATAACACAATAGATTATTCCAATTAAAAACATTATTAAATGGGACCTTGCTTTCTAATTTCGCTGACACCTTTAGGGGTTTATCTAAACAAGGACCAAAGTAGACGAAGGTCTGCATATTATATAGAATTTGATCCCAAACGAGCTTTAGTGATAAGACAACACTATGTGGGTTGGTATTACATTAAATGAATTGAAAACAAACCATACATAAAATATTACAGACAAAAGCAATTATGGTGATATATTTATGTGTAATTAAAAAAATGTTAAGTGTCTTAAGGATTTTTTATATCGAACTTGAATTTCCACACTTCTGTCGTTCGCTACACGAATGCTCTCAAACTTAATGTAAGTAAACGGTTCAATAAAAATAGTTTTTTTTTATATCATATGAGAAGAATTACGAAAACATGTATGTGAGCTAATTTTTATAACTATTGATGTGATAATAGTGACATTCAAATTTGGAAAAATATTCTTGTATACGTCACAATTGAAATTGTGTGAAATGAGATGTTTTCACCAAAATCATCTTTCCGAATATTATACGAATACACCTAGTCCTTTTTTTACGCGATACATTGGTTCCAGAAAAAGGCGCGTAAAAAAATCGCGTAAAAAAATGATTTCACGCAATTATATTTCTTTGCACACCCTAAAATATAAATTCGCATAATATCCGATACACTTGTTAACATTTGGCAATTGTATGTGTATTTAAAAAAATGGAATGCTTTATAAAATTAAGTTTTAAAAATAAAAATATTTTTTTTATTTAAAATAATAATGAAACGTACATGCCTAGCATCATATATAAATGTCTTCTTTAAAACAAATTTGGGGAAAAAATTACGTAAAAACGAGCGTAGCGCGTAAAAAAATGTAGCGGTGCCGTCCAAAACAAATCGCGTATAATCGAATTCGCGTTAAAAAAATCGCGTGAAAAAAGGACTGGGTGTAGATTGTAAATGACGGGTTTTGCATTAAATATAAAATGACGCTTTGTATGTTGATTAATTGAACGAAATTTTAAACTAGTTAAATATAATACACGTGATAATCACATATGTTTACTTGTTCATTCAAAATTGGTTGGCAGTTAAGTTGTGCGCAGTTATTTTTTTAATTTCCTGATACAATAGGTAGTTAGCTAATCGATAGATTTTTATTTATAGATTTAAATTGATTAGAGTAAAATAACAGCTCTCAAGCTCCTGAAAAGAGTGATTGTGTGTCAAACTTTGTTTCAAGTATGCCACTCCATTGGGAAAGGTGATAAAGCAAATGGCTGCTAATGGAGGCTGTCTAAAACTGATAAGGTAGATAAGGTTAAGATATGTCAAGACGTCAGCTTATCACTGTTCACAGACTATTTCTAATGATCGGGAAAGTGAGATTGAGTTGTATATAACCACCAAACAAGTTTTCAAATATAAGTACATTGAAAAAACAATCTATGAAGCTATTAGTACTCCAATATACTCGACCGTAATCGATTCCAACGACGCCGATCAATCAAGACATTTTGAAGTATAATATTTTTCTTCACAATTTTGTGGAACTTTACCAAAAGTAAATTGGCAATCAACGATTTCTGTATTTTTATCGTGACTGCAATAATACTTCGTCAAATTTCTAGCGTCCCATGGGTTTGGGCGAAATAAAAGGCAATTCTTTCATTCCACCTTGTTACATAGTTCTTGTGTCCATACTCCGGTATGTAAGTAAGTACTGTATAGAAAATGTCCGCAGAGCAGGGTTGGCATACATATTTCAATCTACCTATGTAATTTTGGGTTTTAATGAAAATTAACTAAGCAACATTTCGAGAAAAAACCTTTCCACAATTTATGTTTATAAAAGGTTCCCAAAACCAGGCGCGCAATAACTATTTATGAGCAATGTTAATTCACCGCATTCTCGAAACGGAAAATTCGTTCTAGGAACGCTAAATATCGTAGGTTATACTGGAGACACTCAACTTTAAGTTTGGTTGCCATGCAAATTTTCAGTTGGGAACATAACTTTACAATTAAAGTTATGTTCTTAATCAGCATCTTGAAAACATTGATCAATAATATGTACAAATTTTAAGATGTTTTAGTAATAAGTCAAAACATGTTTTTTTGGCGTAAACTAACAAATATTAAAAGTAGGTCATAAAATGTACAAAAGTTACCTTTATGTAAACTTGTAATAGACTATAACGGAGTTGTTTTAACGAAGATTTTTTTTATGATATCGATTAAAGGTTATAAACTTTATATGATTCGACATGTCATTTTTAGCATCCGTGTGACGGAATACATAAAGGTTCTAAAAAGCGAAAACAGAGTCGTTATTGAAAAAACATGTGGAATCGTAAAAATTTTCAACAATTTAAATTCGACATAGCAATTAACTAAAAACAAATTAATTAAATTGACTATGATTCATCCATGTCAGTCTTTTAAAAACTAATTCAAAAAATAAATAGATGGTGTATTTAAGTAATTCAATTAATTTAGTACATGCTAAGTGGAATATTTTTTACAGATAATGCTTCAATCTAGACTGAGATGTTCAAAAAATTCTAGCAAATTATATTTTACCCCAAGAAGATGTTTGTAAAAAAAAAGATTAAAATTTTCGTCATTAACAGATGTCACTGTCACGAGAAGTGAAATTTTGTCTTCGCCCTTAAAAGAAAACCCTTGTCGTATTCCGGTTGAGATAAGAAGATTTTTTTGCTTTAGGAGTTATGTAGTCTCATACTTATAGCGTGCTGCTCGAAGATATTAAGAGAGGTAATGGTGGAAAACGACAGAGATACGTTAGAATTCTTACATAGGAAAAAAGTAATAAATTTTGATAAAGCTCAAGTAATTCTAAAACAGAAACTGAACTCAGATGTTACTTAAGAGAACGTAGGTTAATTCAGAATGAGAAATGTTAAATAACATAATTTAAATTGACGCTAAAAATTATTTGCCTCTGTTTAAAAATTAAAGTATTTATATCTACAAAATTTTGGATATGGTAGTTGTTAGCAATTTCGACTTTGGCCATCGTTAGAACTATTATTCAATGAAATGCAAATTTAGCTTCAAACACTGTTGTGGAGAATACATTGTCGTGTTTATTCTAGCATCGACAAGTTTTTAAATAGTTTAAATCACTTTTAAGATGATAACTGTTACTACTTGATGAATTGTATGCCTGCTAATTTAAACTCGAAATTGTGTATAAATAGATTTGCTTGTAATTTGTATCCTATCAATTGATAATGCTCGTTATGAAAGAAACCGGTTCTGTTCATAAATATTATTGTAGAAATAAGTACTAAAAACTGTTTTTATAGTTATAAGTCAGGAGTTCCCAAACTTTTTCGGTTTCAGATTTTTCCGCGGCGCCTCAAGTCAAAGCATTGGTTATCTCTTTGCAAACCTTATGTTACCTTACATTTAATAAAGTAATAAGATTAATTATATTTTGTAAAATAAAATTTTCTAGGTGCTCCAATAGCACAGCGCACACAGTTTGGGTAACTCTGCTTTATGTAAAAAATTATATTTAATAAACCCAAAATGAAAATTTACTCTATTGACTGAGGGAACTTTAGCCGGATTTGAATTGTTGAAACTGTAAAATTTGTAGAAACGCACACATTTTCAACAATTCAAATTTGTATTAGTAATGTTAAGACTCGTTAAAAATGTGTATTACTAGAGAAAAAAGCTTATAGTAAAAATTAAAAAGATAACTAGAAATTCAAATTGATGGTCTATTCAATCAATGAAATTGTTAATACAAATTTCTGATCTCAAAATATGTGAGAGCTTTTTGTATCACCCATTTGTAGCTTTCGAGCAAAGGTTTTTTTTTTTAAATTTAATGTCGAATATTCAACTCGGAATATGTTACTTTCGAAGTCATCTTCTGTATTTTATTGAAGAACATATTTTTATTGTGAATATGAAACTAACAAAAAATTAATCTCTATGAAGGATGACATATCTATATATAAAGGTATATGACTCAGATTTATGAAACAGATGTAAAATCTGTTATTTGTGTGCGTAATGTAATATCTATGTAATTGTGTAAAAATCGAACATAAAATTTTACAAAGACATTGTTGCGGAGTTTCCTATTTTTGATTTTGTCTTGTATGAAACTGGCAGTAAAAGATTTCAAGAACATCTGGTCGAGTACAAAGCGCTGGATCCACATAGCTTGGCTTTATTGCTTTTGTTTTACTTTCAGTCAGTGATACCACACTAATAAAGGTTAAGAAAACAAAACTACCTAAGTGACTCTTATGCTAAAAGCGTCTTTTATTGATTGTATGATATCAATGTTAAATTGTACGTATGAAAAGATTTATACAACAGAGGGCAATGGTAATACAAGGTCCTTCAACCAGTTTTTTTTACACCGAGTTTACGAGTTGTGAACATATTTTTTTTTATCTTACACAGATTGATAGTTTTGTCAATTATGTGTAACGTACGTAGTTTTTATTAAATTATTTTAATAAATAATAAAATTTTATTAAATTAACCAAAAATAAGATACATAAACTCACTGACTGCTAACTTCTCAACTGTTGAGACGGTATATCAGTGGTTCTCACGTGAAATTTCACTGTGGCCGCATTATAAACATCAGCTGTCCTATGGATATGTCTCGTGGCCGCACCAAATGTGATAAAAATAGTTTTGATATTTATTTTTCATATATGTAGTGCATTCCACTGAAAGATCTTTCACAATATAGTTTCACACAAGTTGTAGGTAAAATCGACAAAAATAATAAAGCAATTGTTCATCGTCAACGTATAACTTTCACCAAAATTTTTGAACAGTTTTATTATTAAAACGGTCCTTTACTTAAACTCGACTAAATGCTGGATAAGTCAGGTTAATTAAATCAATTTTAAAATAATTGTAATTTTACAAATTCATATGTAAAAAAACATTTTTTTTATATATCAATATTTACTATAAAAGTGTTGGTGGCCGCAGCAAAATCCTCTGGTGGCCGCACATGAGAACCATTGCGGTAGATTACACTGTTGATAATTATGTCATGCAGTTTGTACTGACCAGTACAGATAGGTGTACACTATTTTAACCAAATTTATCGGACAGTCGGCACGCTTAAATGAAAGTCATCGAGTCTTGAACGATTGCTCCTGAGACAATCTCATCATTTACACTTGGACATAGCGGGTGTTGGAAGGCATATTCTTGTGTTCATAGTTAATAATATAGCCAAATATATAATGATTATTTCCATAAGCTTAATTAATACCAACACCACTAACAATTTTAACTGTGTTTATTTTAATTTGAACTCCATTATAATACGGTGAAAAAATAGTAATTTATATTATTTCTAAAAAATTTATGATGTATTATATAGTTGATAGCTATTTCGGCTTACGCATCATCAGAATTACATTTAAACGTACATTTTATTATCTTTATAGCCGTGCAGAAAAGGTATACAATACACCTTTTCTTCTGTTCTAATAAATATCCTAGTTTTATATTGTCATAATGAGGTATATAATTGATAGCTATTTCGGATTACGCCCTCAATAGTCTTTTGATTATTCTTTCATATTCAAATAAATAAACATCATTCAGTTCAAAAATATCCAACTCATTATTTTGTGCGATAATTTACGGATTACTTGTTTACTTTCACTGGCCCTCAAAGCTAGCTGATCAGTGATTGGCAAAAGCTCTCAGCGTGAAAAAAGCTTGTAGAAGACGGTGCTAGATCTCCACAGTGACGCTATCTCCCTCAAATCGACTGCCATCAATTCATTTTATATTCCTTTCATAGACTCATTTTGACTCATTTGACGACGAAGCATGGAACTTTCATGAGAGGATTAATAGACAGTATTGATAGACGATGTACGTGCTATCTACTTGCCCGGTGCTCAGAATGTAAGTGTATACATTGGAATGGTCCGGGTTGTAAAAATTCTAATCGAAAGCATCAAGTCATCAAGAGTCAGAGTCGTGAAAAACAGGTGACTCCGGCTAACTTTTTGATTAGACGATTTTGAAGAATATCTTAAAGTAAAATGGCCGGATTGTGTGGTTAATCTTTAATTTAATGCTCATAAATAGGAAAAATAGGAAAAAATCTGACAAAATAAAGTTTTTTAGTCGGATTCGTGTTGTTGGTTAATGTCGTGTTTTTTTTAACGGCTTCACAGCCCTGGTAATAATATTCCCTCCCGCGTACACAACACTTTACAACGGGGATATAGAAAGAGTGGTTACTTAACTATCACTCATGTTCTAACCCTATCTGATCCCAACTGTTTTTTTTATAACTCTATTACAGGTTTAACGGAAACGTGTACGTCATGAACCATTTTGAAAATACTCAATATCGATCGGTAATTCAATATTATAAGAAAAGGAGCTGTCGAACGGCCACTTCCTGTCTATGTGGAAGGCACGTATATTGAAACACAAATCATTTATCATACAAGGGAATTGTTTTAAGTTTTGGGTTCAGTCACGCGTTGGTAGTTACAAAATTACACTGTTTATCTAATACGCGGTCTTTATAATAATGTTTTTAATTTTGGGTTGCTTAACTTTCATTAAAGGCTTTTTACGATATCGACTGAAGGTGATTGATGGAATTTCAATATCAAATTTGAATTGTTACAACTTTG
The DNA here is from genome assembly GCA_028555115.1 of Himalopsyche japonica. Taxonomy (NCBI): domain Eukaryota; kingdom Metazoa; phylum Arthropoda; class Insecta; order Trichoptera; family Rhyacophilidae; genus Himalopsyche; species Himalopsyche japonica. The sequence goes on along the minus strand of JAHFWJ010000218.1, from coordinate 70,581 downwards.
TACGATTCCACAAGTTTTGTGACAAATTTTGATCGTCTTTAAATTGAATCGAATTTATATTTTAATGTAAGTTGATATTTGTTGAAAAACCCTTTCAAGAATGACTCATTAACAAGATCGTTAATGAAAATTATCACAGGCTATTGTGTTAATTATTATTAGATTAATATTATTAAATTTGTTTTAGCTGAAATTTACTGTTTGCCTTGGGGTTAGTGTTTTCTGTAATTAATAACTTAGGTATATAGACAACGCTAACTGTTTATTTTACGTCAGATATGTTGCATCCGTGTGATAGAATGCCTGAAGATGCCGAAAGGCAAAGCCCGGGTTTTTAGTAACAAAACATTTGGAATCGTACAAAGTTGTAACAATTCAAATTTAAAAAAGATTTTTTGTTCGAATATTTTAACTATTTATTTATTTCATGCTCCATTTGATTTTTATGTGTATTGAAAAATTAATATCATATTAAATATCATATTACGAGCAAAAAAAAATGTAATGTCGATTATTGAAGAGTAAAAATAAATTTATTACAGTCAGCCCATCTCGCCTAGTACGACAGCGTATCCTGCGTGACCTTTGGCAATGCATACTATCACACCGGTATTATATTTACGATTTTGATGTATATTTATATTTTTGCCGTGTTATATTATATAGCTTCCAGCCATGTGAGGTGGAAGTTTGCGAGAAGGGCGCGAGATAGGCTACGTGTCTGTCGAGCCAAATGTGTAGAAATGAAAATCGAAACCGAGCGTGTTTATGGTTGTATACTAAGCACGTGCCTCAAGGGGTTAAGAAAGGCAAGGAAGTTGTTTGGATGGATTAATAATATCTCTAGTTTCACTGTATCAAAGGTAGTTAAGGTTGAACTGATTATCAATGCTCTCTCTAATCAATGTAGTTATGCATAATTGAGTTCAGGATGACTATAATTTTAAGCTTATAGGCACCATTCAAGTCCATACAAATAAAATCGTTACAACTCAAATAATGGCGGTTTTATGATATTAATACTGCAGTTAAACAACGATACTTAATGAAACGTTGTCACACAACAAAATATGAAATAATTCACATTTTAAGACAGAAAAAAAACAAGAATTCGGTATTTGGAATAAAGTTACATTAAAACATGACAAATTTTAAAGTGTGACACTTTTCTTGCGAGAGTAAAAAAATAGTACTTTATTACTAAATAACTGAATAAAATCGTGCAGTTCCGCTGCATTCGTGTGATAGAATGACTAAATATGTCGAAATGTGAAACCAGGGTAATTAGTGACAAAACATGTAGAATTATACAAAGGCTCAATATAATAACTCAAATTTGATTAAAAATCTCATTTGTGAATGAAATATTGTGTCATAAGAAAAAAAAATATGAATTCTTTAAACTGACTGAACTTCATTTATAATATTTATTAACATGTTTCTAGCGGAAACAGATCCTCTCATCAACTAAAATCGGGTTATAATCTCTGCATTTCAATATTAAATATAGTTAACACGGTGGTCTATTCTAGTTCTGACGATGGCTGAGCCGAAATGGCTATCAACTATATCTTTCAAATTTCGTAGAACTAAAATACATTACTGTTTTTTCACCGTGTTATGATGGAGTTCTATCGAGTAAATGCCAATTCAATCAATCAAATATTGTTTATTTTTGGTAATTGTGGAGATGTGTTAGTGATTTTATTAGAGTTTTTGAGTTTATTATTCGACATTAGGCGCAAATGTCTTTTATCATTAATATCAAATGTTTTTTACATTGATCACTAATGAATGAAAAAATATGTAATTAAGAAGTCTATTTTAGGTAAGAAAATTCTCTAAAATATACTCGTTAATAGTTTTTTTTTTTTGAATGCCTAACAACTCATCAAGTCTATCAAATAAATGTTAAATAATAATAGCTGATTAGACTGAGGCAACCCTGGCTATGATCTTGTATCGTGGACGCGAAATGAACCGGTCCAGTTTCAGATTAATTGCGGGCACCTTTTTACGGGAGGTCGGACCCACTTTTGTTTTGGATTATTTGCAGCATTTCGCGCCGGCCAATTTCGAAAAAAAAGGTTCAGGAAGAGTTAACTCCTTCGGGCCGGAGTTGAGATGGCAATTTAAAAGCAAACGGGTAAAAAATTGCAAGAAAAATCATTTGATCCAACAAAAGACATCCGAGGCAAGAAGCTTCAAGAATACAAAACAGAATAAACTCGAACACAAAAAATGTACACAACACATTCTCTGCTGTGCCTTGTATAGTATATATCGAGATAAAAAGATAAAAAGAAATTCAGCAGCATTGGTACTGAATAAAATTATGGAGACACGGTGAAAAAACAGCAATGTATTCTAGTTCTACAATTTTTTTTTATAAGATATAGTTGAAAGGTCAGAACTATAGTTCTGACGATGGCGTGAGCCGAAATAGCTATCAACTATATCTTATAAAAAAATTGTAGAACTAAAATACATTGCTATTTTTTCACCGTGTTATAATGGAGTTCTACCAAGTAAATTCCAATTCAATTAATAAAATTATGGAGATGAAGAAAAATATAGCTATATTTTAACACAAATCTGAGCTTGTACAAGAAATATCTGTTATATTTTTTCGTATCATCTGTCAACGCACTAGGATCAGGCGTCTCAACAGTTTACCCGTCAACAGTCAAAAGGTTAAATAAAGATAACGTATTGTATTGAGATTCGAAGTACGTTTTAATTTTATTAACTTTTTTTAATTATACTTAAATTTTTAATGCAAAGTTTTATGTTTTTTCAAATCGCATCTAGAAAAATTTGGTAAACTGCAATTAGCATACACACTGTTAGTCTGCAACGCACGTCATGTGTGTATTTTTCAAAATTTAAACGGTAGTCCTCGACTTTCGACCAATACAATGCGCGTAAGTCGAATTGTATACAAAATATGCATATAAATGAAACATGTATGTACATTTAAAGTTATTTAGTAAAAACAAAAAAATAAGTATATTAAGGTAATATTTAAATATCATTGTCATATGTACGTATATTATGTAAGTAAAATTCATTGGTTTATCAGCAGTAGTAAACTTTTTAAAAATATTTCAAATTTTAGTTGTGTTGCATGTACTCTTCTACCTGTATAATTGTTCGTAGCAAACAAGGTATACCTGAGAAGTAGTGAATCTTTCATTATGCGACTCGTGCGTAGTGATACATTTATAAATAAATGCTATTTATGTTCATAAGTCGAACAGTTTTAAGTCGAGATGCGTGTTGAGAATGTTTTTCACTCGTGTTCTATTCTACAATTATGTGTACGTACGTAAGTGAAGCTACATTAATTTACGATGATTAGAGAAATATCTGATGCACATCGCTGATAAATACATTAACGTGTTAATATACGTTTTAAAAACAAAAATATCTATATTCAACTTATAAACGTATCTTATTTTAAGCACTAAGATAAAAAAAATATGTCGTTTTGAACTTATAATCTAAAAAAGCTTAAGCGTTACACACAGCGTTAAGGGTTCAAAATAAAATTACGTAAATTGACCAATCTGCGAGCGTGCAACTTTTTCAGGTAACAGGATATACCTTAATTATAATTTCTGGGGATGATTTTCGAAAATCAGCCTTTCAATAGCACAACCTAGCCAGAAACCCGAAGTTGTCTGTAGAGCTTTATTTACACGTGCTTGAAAGATAAAATTAGCATACTAACGCCGCACCAAGTTATACGATTCAAGGATTCGGTAAAGTATTCTTAGGAAGCTAATCAAACCGTAATTATTTCAACCGATTATCACTATAACACGACAATTTGCGTATCAAATCGCTCGAATACATTTGGCTTCAGTAGACGTCTACCTACGGATATTGTATTAAATTAAGCAGGTCCCTATACAGGATTTACACAGCCCAGGGCTAAAATAAGTAAGAGAATAATTTTTGAACATTTGATTTAATTAAATTTTTTAGCTCTATTGAAAACATAAAATTGATTTAGATAAATATATCATTTTTTTACAAAAAAAAAATGCCGATCAATGACACGGCTTTGGATAAATCAATTAAAACATTTTGTTGGAGTATACATTGGAGATAACAAGAGTTATAAATCTTTCTAGCAAAAGTTTTGTAAATGAGTTTTCCGAAATTAGAATTATGAATAGAAATACATTCGCAATAGCGACAGAAATAGCTGTAATAACACGGTGAAAAAAATACCAATGTATTATAATTCTACAAAACTATTTTTTTAAATATGATTGATAGCTATTTCGGTTCACGCCATCGTCAGAACTATGCTTAAACGAACATTTGCTTATCTATAATATATACAGCTGTGTAGAATGTTATAATGGAGTTCTACCAAGTGAATGCCAATTCAATCAATAAATAGCTGTTAATTATTCTTTAATTTCAAATAGTCTACCGTAATTCCTTAGCATTGACAAATGTTTGCTATAACATATAAATCCCCAAAAAGTATCGTTTATTATCTCCCTAAATCTGGGCCTGCATTATACGGTATACCACACAATGCCAAACTATATTATATATATTACCAAATACTTAATTTGGCCATTTTAAATTAAAAATATTAGACTAATAAATAATTACACTAAGTAATGATTTTTTTTATAAAACAATAGTTAAGTAATATTAGGGATTTTTTTTTCAAAATTTTTGATCAATTGACAAACTAAGTTTGTGTTGGAAGAATATATTCTTGTCAGGTTAGAGAATAAAGACAATCACTCCGCTTGTCACTGAGATAAAACAATCTTTGTCAACAATACCACTCGATGGTAAGCATATGGATTACTAATGGAGAGTATAAAAAAAGTTGTCTGAAGAGAATATAATTCTAGTTACTTTTATGACAAAATATTTAAAAAATAAAACACAACGTTAAATATTATTTCTACAATATTATTATATTTAGGTCAGTATACATCTTAACACAGTAAATTATGGTTTCTATAACTATGTAAAAATTGAATTGAAGTAATTAAATTGTAAAATTTGCCATTCGTTATTACTACTAATATATATTTCATTACATATTATAAACTTTTAATTTGGTTTTATTTTTGATATAAAATAATAAATACAGTGGCTGATCGTTTAACGAACATAATCTGTTGCAAGACTTTGCTCGCTATCCGAATTGTTCGTTAACCGATCATCAATTTACCATATATTGAATAAGTTTAGAAAGATCGTTTAAGTTCATTATCCGAATATGTATATTTGTTCGAATACAAAAATATTTCATGATAAATCACGCGCTGTATTTAATTATAAGACTCTATTTTAATTGCAAAGCATTTTAGGCCATTTGGATATATTTTGTGTTGTTACCAATGTATAGATTTTTTTTTAGTTATCGAGTCATTTGTTTTATATATCTGATATTTATTGAATAATCTTTTCTTTAATAATTGGCGTTGTTTTTCGATGAGTTGATAATTCTCGCAACGAGCGAAATCGATCCCGATCTGAATTGTAATATTCACGTGACTAAGTCAAATTCTTTTAATTTAAAATAATATTTGAATTCTTTTCTAAAGCATCAGCGATACATTAAAAGCGCTTACACTCACTTAACAATAAATAAGTGTTTTCGTAAATATGAAAAAGCTCGAAATATGCTTAATTTATAAAGGAAGTTAAAGAAAACGTTATTGCTCGGTCGGAAATTAATCCTGTTATGCAAAAAAGCCCTCGCTTCAATTATTATGAATTATTGTGATTTATTTTTAACGTTCCTTGTTTTCTCAGGTGTAACAATACAATTTTTCATGAAGAAATTTTCGATTAATCTTATTTAATACAGCTTTTTAGCACGCTTAAAATTATACTATCGGAAATGTATTAACGTTGTAAAATGAAACAGTCACTTTATAAAATATATATCAAAAATAAGTTGATAAGAACCATTGACAAAAGAAATGGAAAAAAAAACGAAAACATTAAATGCGAAAAATATTCAAGGAAATATTGGTCTCGCAATGTTTATTACCACAAAAGAATATCTCATTCATAAACTGTCGAGATTATTTATATTGTATATAATAACAGAGTGTTAATGATTAACAAATACAATACTTTAATGTTAATCATTAACATTACATGTTAAATGACAGTTTTAAAATTGCTAAAACTTTCCATATTTTTATATCAAAATATAGCTTATCACTCTTATCAGTATGCTTGACATGAACATTTCTATCTTGATTTTTAAATATTTAATATTAAGCAGGGAATTGGATAATAAACTCAAAATAACCAATTCGAATTCTGTTTAGTTTGTGTAATAAAATAACTATGATAAAATAATTAAAAATGATTCTTAGAGGTGTGAAATTTAGTATACTAATTTTTTAAATAGTAATATGGTATTCTTTGCTAGATTCTTTAGTATGAAAAGGGGTACTTAATTTTTACTTCAACTTTTTAATAATCAAAAGTCAAAATAACGGCCAAGGTAAATAACGTATTTTTTTTAATTTTAATAATATTATTATTAATTAAAGTGAATCTTTAATTTAATTAAAAATTTGTGTCTGCGTAATAAACCTGTGTGGATTTTTATTAGAATTAGAAATTATAGACAGTTTTTTAAAAATAGCCAGCTTAAATTTATGTAATAAATTTTCTGTGTCGAGATAAACCTAAAAGCATATAAAACATGTTTATAAATTATTAGGTTCTTTATTAAATCCCGACTGCGTCACATATTACATGGCGCGAATATTTTCAGGTGAGTGAACATTCAAAAAAAGCTCCAACTCATTTTGAAGTTTAAATTTTAAAATGTCACCCTGAAATTCGTATCGTTGGTATTTCATTTATAAAAGTGTGTTTGTGTGTAGTTTTTTTTTATTAGATAGACGTCGCTGTAAATAATCCGAAACATGCTTCTAATTTTTAAATGACTGCGGTATCTGCAACTAATTTGTAAAACTTGCCGACGATTAGAATCTACCCTCAAGCAAGCTGTCGCTGGAAAACAGCTGCGTTTGTGAGTTAGCTCCACTCATTAGTCGATGGTCGTTGTTTTATGACTATATTATCTACGGTCGTTGCGGTGCTATCTGTTGAGTGTCAAAAGGAATTTTAAGGTTCGAAGTTTGAAGTCAATATCTTTTGTCTCTATGACGACAGTGTCAACACATCATATGTTTTATTCATATCTGAACTAACTGTGCTTATTTTCTATGCTCGCCATTTATTCCTTTAATGAGTTTTTAATAAAATATTAAATATTTTGCCACAACGCATTAAATGGCATATAAAGCTCTATTTACAGTTAGGTTTCCCATTCCGGAATCTCAGTCAATTAATTAAGTTTCATATTTTGGATTTTGTCATTAACTATTAAGTAAAAAACAAAAATTGAACTTTAATACTTAATAGAAAAGTAAAATATATAACTCGGGTTATTTATGAATATATTTTTTTTTATAATATCCACATGAAAAGTATATATAATATATTGTAGTCTACACAAAAGAGGAAAAAGCTTATACCAAATAAAAGTTGATGTTCAGTTATCAATAAAGACAGATTTTTAGTGCTACTTTCACAATATATTTTATGATCAGGTTCGATTTCACTCATCGCGAGCATTATCAACTAATAAGGTATAAATTAAAAACTAGCCTATTTATAAAAAAATATGAGTTTGATAGTAAGCAAGTATATATAACCAAAGATTCAAGAACCAAGACAACAATTTGTAGGAAAATATACAATATATATTCAATTAAAATAAATTGATTTAGAAATGAAGTGTTAACAAATTGCAAGCAAAATAAAAAAAAATCAATAAGAGTTAAGAACAAACGTCAAGGACTCGTAAGCAATTTTAATGAGTGAGATTGTTATATAATTAAAATAACCTGCACTTAAATATAATATTGTTACTATATAAATTATTTTTTTATTATTAAATCTCAAGAAACTAGTGAATATGTGTATAGCGGATAAAAGTTAAACTTAATGGGGCAGCACGTTAAATAAAATTGAAAAAAATATGGCTTTACTTAAGAAACCTTTACAATTTGTTCCACAGAAGATTGATCACCAAAAATTTTGATAGATTAAAAGCTAAATATACAAAAAATGCTTTTTTCTTTGTTATGAATAATGTAGAATGCAGACATAAAAGATGAAGAAATTTCTCAAGTAATAATCATGACGATTTAGTTTGATGTGATTTTCTCAATCTAAAAACCAGGCAGAATGTCGATACGTATAATATGTTAAATACAACTGTGAGAAATGTAGTTTCTTTTGAAATTTATGAATACAAATTGTCTTAATGCAATAATGCTGCTGCAATTGTAGCAATGATTAATAAATGGCCTACTGCCATCTGAAGTAAAGTTCATGGAAACTCGAATAGGAATGGAGTAAAATAAAGTGAGGCGGGGTTGTAATGTAGAGTTGAAAATATGTGTCGGCGAATGAGGCCACCAGCCATATAATCATTGGGGCGAATCACTATCCAAAGACTATCACAAAGTTTTCGAATATTTGTATTTTTAGACTGACGATTTATTCGGTCTACGAATATCAAATAATAGAAACCATTAAAACCGGAAATCAATTTATATATTTTTTTATTTCCATTGTGAGGAATTGACTAATCCATTCAAAATAAATAACAAACACTTACGAAAAAGTATGTCATTTAATAGAAAAAATCGTGAGAGGCTATTTGTTTTAATTAAGTGTTAAAACAACGTATGCCTTTTATATTTTCACTGTCGAAAGCTCTACTTATAAATCAGATACGGAAAAACAAAAACGTGTTACTCATAAATATGTGCAAAGAAAGAAATAGAGCTTTTAAAAGCTATGAAAAGATAGAGTTTTATAATGCACGAAGCTTTCACGATAGAACGCGATCGCATTATTATTGTCATCGTGTGAAAATGTGAAAAGCTGACGTGCTTAAATGCAATGAGCTTTGCATGTAACCTTCACCTGTCTGAAAAGCCTATTAAACAAACATTATTCCGGCACACAAAACGTCAGATTATAGACCATTACTACTTGCAATTAAGATAAAGTTTTCAAACTAATGCCAAACTGCTTTTGAAATTTATATCGTTTTTATTTCGGCTATTTTATTTTTAGATTTTTTGTGTTTCTTCTTTCGGAAGGTTTATTGATTGATAGGGCAGTTATTTCCTTGGCAGGTTTTTTATTATCTATTTCGATTGAATTGATACTCAATTAGTAATCGTCAAGGAAAAAAGAACATATCCCGTGATGAATAACGGCAATAAATTTTTCATGACGTATTTTATTCATCGAATAGTAGTTATGTTCCATTGTCACTGAAATATATATTTATTTGTTTCACGTGAATTGGGGTTATTTTATGAATATTTTAATAGTCATGTGGATAATATTCCAATTGTCAATAGTGATAAGTAGGTGATCGATTAACGAACATAATCTCTTCCAAGACTATGTTCGCAATCCGAACTGTTCGTTAACCGATGATCATCGATCACGTATTTACATACAGAATAAGAAGATTAAAAAGATCGCTTTAGTTCGTTTTATTAATATATTGTAGATTCGTTGTCCAAAAACAAAAATATTTCGTGATTCTTTGTCCGATTTATTCGCAGTCCAAACTGTTCGTTAACCGATCACTCAGTGTATGTTATAAACATGACTGTTATAATAAATTTAAGTACTTAAAGGGTGATATCTGCCACTTATTGATGGAAGCCATTCTTTTAAAATAATAAAACGCATTTTTTAGAACCATTTTCACAACATTACATTATTAAGATCAGGGACGGTTTTGTTAATATCAAGCATTATCAACTGATAAAATTCAAATTAAAATAACACTATTAAGGATATCCTAATTTTGAGCAAAACTGGTCTTGATAAATAATATATGAAATTGTGGGAACCGTACATACTTAACGTTGCTTAATATTTGAATTTTTGAATCTTTTCAGTTCTGTTGGATCTTTGTGATAAAATGCCTGAAAATGCCAAAAGGCGAATTGTACATGAAATTGCGTTACATTATTTGAATAGATTAGCTTTAGTATGAAAATTATTGTCTTATTGTCTTATTTCATAATTAATGTTTTTTCTTATGTTTTATTCAATCTTAATAATTAATAGTTCGTTCAGTTTTCTGTAAAATCGCTTTATATTCCGAAACAAGTTGTTTCGCATATCTTCTTGCTATTCATAATTTTCAAACAACGCTTTGTTCAATTGTATTTTTTAATGATGATAAAATTGTTGTAATCTGGGTGAAACGGCTCGCGATTAGTGACGGATATAAGAGGCGCGCTTAAAGCTCGAATCTATAGTCTGTATTGAATAAAAAACAATTTACTTAACATTGGAAATATTTTTTTTCACAATAATGAATTTATTGGATATATAAATTCATTGGAACGTCTCATAACGAGTCTAATTCGTTCGAGAATCTTACCCGTTATGGGAAAAATTCGTTAAGCGAAAATATTTTTGACATATGAAATAATGTAAAATACAATCATGCATTCCATGCTGAATAAAAAATTGAATTTTATATTTTAAGCGTTTATTCAAATAAAAATTACATACTTGTACAATAAATTGTTAAGGAGCGTAATAACCTGGAATACGATTTCGATTTACAAAAACAATAAAAAAATCTACTGGTTTATTATTTATGACAAGTGGCTCTTTTTTTCTAGAAAGTTATCTTGAGACGATTTTTTTGCCAACGCTTCAAAATTTGTTGAAAATGTGACACAGCATTATCATTGGATAAATTTATGGAACATTTCATTTCAGCAGTCACTTTTATTTTCTTACATCAGTCTTTTTGTGGCTTTTTCCTCAGGGACATTTTTGAAAGAGTTTTTAAGCTTTGAACAAACAAAAGTACAAATAATATCTCAAAAGAAATTTAAAAAAATGTTTGATCACGTGCGACACTAACGTGCTAGTAGAACGAGTGCTAACTAGAGGCTGACACTGGTGCAGAAGTTCCGGCATACAAAAGGGTGACCTGAAGATGACGCTCCCCGTTTCTGCTTCATTCGTTACGTGAAATGTTGCTCGTTTAGGAAGAACTTTCATTTTCAATATTTGTTTTGCTCATTATGCGAATTATTCGTTATTTGACGTGCTCGTTATAAGAGGTTCCACCGTATTACATTTTTTTGACATATACACTTATTGCTAGACCCTTTAAATCAAATATGCTATGTTTTTGATTGGAAGAGATTCCAAATATTTTTTACATCTTGCGCACAATTTTTGCGATGATTTTTTTTATATCTGAAAAATACAGCTTTTAAATTGCGTCTGGGGTATCTCAAGTCCACTCTCACAACAAACATACTTGTCAAATGTTGAGCATTTTTAATTTATTCTTGGAATTATGCGTGAAATAAAAAGCATTGTTCAAAAAATAGTGTTGTATTCTTAACATAAACATTAAACAACATTCACAAAGATTGCGATAAATCCTCAAGTTTCTTGAAAAAACGAACAGATTTTTGGACAGATAGATATTTTGAAGCTGATTATAATGGTGCAATACAACATTCGTTATTTGAGAAGAAAACGTATATCCGTGGTATTTGATAGATTTTATATACATATTTATAAAAATCATTTCATAACAAACGTTTATCATTGTTCAAAGTTTTTGCTCGCTCGACATATCACATTCCCAGTGAGTGCTCCGCGTGTTATTTTAAATAATTTATTCCGCATACGAAGGGGGTTGCTAAACGAACTTTTCCAAGCGTTGTATAACTTCTTTCTTTGAATAAAATACTTTGAATATAATAAAGGTATACCGTAATTTCAGTAGCATCTATGTTAATACAACGTTGTGGAAATTAATTGCATGCGTAAATTTTTTGAAGAGTTAATTATACGTCATCAACTCGCAGCGTTTTATGTATTTTATTCGTCAAATAAAATAAATGAATTGGAATTGAACTGATGTATTTTCGAGAAATAGTTTTCTTAGATCTTAACTTAATCTATATTGAGAATTATTCTCAGTTATAGGCACCTTCTACACAATATATGGTTGGATTTTAGAAGGTCTTTTAATAAATACGCTTAAACTTTGCATTATAACGCGTTGTTTTCTATCATTATGCTTTGATACATAAAAAACTTCATCGGTTTCTCTTCATACTCTATTTAATACTTATAGTTGGATTTTCTTCCAAATACTTTTTTAAATTAATCCTAAAAATAATAAACAAACTAATCTAGCATAATTATGTTAGTTTAATAATTTGATACAATCCGCTTTATTATTTAGTGCGGTGAGGTCAGTTTGCATCCAATTCTCAACAATTATACTTTCTTAAAAAAATTGTTAATGGCTTCTAACTAATACCTTTGTCACGCTTCTCACAATTGAATACAAAGAGCTTGACAAAGTCTGACCTATGAGAAAGCTACCATCTTGCAAGACAGTTATATTATACGTTACAACGTACTGTATAATATAATATAACAATACAATCTTACACATAAACAAAAGGATTCAGGGGTATTCTAAAGGTTTATTAGTTTTCGTGTTACGTAAATTTATTTTCAGTGAATAATATTATTACTGCAGACAAGGATTTTTTTATATGATTTGCGCGTGCTTGATAAATAATCATAACTAGGAAAGAATAACCTAAAAAATGTTAGTCTCTAAGAGAAATAAAATAACAATGTTATAAATTTTTTATCTCCTTCAATGTAATAACTGTCCCTTCTTGGAGGAAAGGCATTATATTTAAATAATAAAACACAATGTGTACTATACTATTCCTACAATTTTATATTTATAAGCTCAGAACCGGTTTCGTTGATTCAGAGCATTATTAACTTATGCAGTTCAAGTTTAAGCAGATAATTGATTCACTGTCTTTTAACTTCGTACTGCATACTGATATTACTTATGATTTAATGCAATATGTTACCGAAAAGTTATTTTATTCTTATGTGAATTTTATAATTATTTCTGGATAATGTTTCGAGTTGGCTTTATTTTTGATCACAGATTAGTACATAAAGTACCTTAACATTTTATTTAAATGTACATTATAAGATTACCTGTAAGTTATTTTTTCAGATCTTGAATCGTTGCTTTTGTATACGCAGTAATTATTAAGTCAAAAAAATTTATAAACAGTCTTATTTTATTGATTAAATTGCCATTTACTTGGTAAAACTCTATTACAATACGGCGAAAAATAGCACTGTATTTTAGTTCTATGAAATTAGATATTGATCAGTTGATAGTGATCGCAATGAGTGAAAACGATCCGTATCTTATTCATTTAAAAAAAGCGGTAATGGAGGTAAACATTGTATATTTATTATTTAAATATATTTTTACATTTTATATGAAAAATAATCTTCCACAAAATTACCACAGAAAATGTGATATTTATTATTTATAATGTAGTTTTTAACAACTCAAAATTTGGTTGGAAAAAAATCGTGATAATAATTAAATGATTTAAATCTTTCTTATATTGTTACAGGCTTAGATTTTAAAACAGGCTTTGGGTGTAGGTAAATACATGAAAATGATACCAGTCTAGATAGAAATGTTTTGTTAGAAAACTCCAATTCCCCTTGGCCCTGTTATTTCGCAGAGGACAATGTTGACAAACTCAAAAGAAGACTTTGTAAATCGTTATAACTCTTATAAAATAAATAACAAACCTTTGACATAGCACGCCCTATTTAACCGCTTATGTCATAAAAAATGATCCCGGTAAGCAACGACTCACTCGGTAAATATTGTCACTGAATATGCAAACAAATTTCTTCGAAAGCTCGTAAACACTGCGCTACGATCTATCTTAATCCGGGTGAAAGCTTTCGTGCGCATTTTCTCTATGTCACCAATTATTGTTTGATTCAAAAGCTCTGGCTGATTGCCAATTCATAGCATGCAATTTGTATAAAAAAGGTCTGCAAGTTTTGTAATCATACGCAAGGAATGAGTTCATATAAATTGTTTTATTTCGCACGGAGCATAAGCAATCAAAACGGATTGAAATAATTATGCTGCAAAAACTAGCAATCTCTTTTAATTTCTCTGTGTAATGTTTTGTATAACGGTAAGACCACCATAATTAAAAAAATCCTTTGATTCACAAGTGTGACAAAAAAAAAACCCCCCTTAAAATTAAGATGTATTTAGTTTGTCAAATTTTATCACACCAGTTAAAGTTTTGACACATTGTGAATTTTATTGCCATAAACAAAAGCCTCAATTTATTGATTGAATTGGCATTCACTTGGTAGAACTCCATTATAGTCAGAACTATCATAGTTCTGACGATGGCGTGAGCCGAAATAGCTATCAACTATATTTGTTAAAAATAATTTTGTAGAACTTAAATACATTGCTATTTTTTCACCGTGTTAAAAGCCTCAATACTTATTGTATATTTATGATTTTAACCAAATGAGTGATAATGTCTCAACTTGTGAAATATCTGCATCATTGTTTAAATAGTTGACACATAAAAATATAAGGGGGAAAACAGTGCCAAATATATTATGAAACAGATATCTTTTTGTATTGTTATTTTGTATTAATTATACCCAGATTTGCCCTACTACAAATCAGATTAATATAACTTAATTTTTTTTTATTTTTGTAATAAGCCAGTGCTGGAATATCAATTGTTAAACATGGATGTCATATTTTTTTATTTTGTTTCATCTTAATTAAAAGAAATGTAATCCAGAATTCCGTATGTTTTTATGGTTATAGCAAAAAAAAATATTTAAGGAATATAATTAAATTCGATTGCATGTATGTTATATAATGCCCGAAGATGTCGAAAGGCGAAACCCATGTCGTGAGTCATAACATAAAACTTGAAAGTGAAAATGTGCAAATTTTCAATAGTTTATATTAATATTGAAAATTAAATAAGCACCCTCAGTCGATTTTGTAAATTGAATTTCATTCATGTGTTGTTTTCAAAAAGAGCTTAAAGACATTATACGTACTGTACTTAATGAAGTTTTAATGTTAAAAGTTTTAAAATTAAAGGTTCATAGATAAACATAAAAACAATAAAAAGTTGTACGAAGTGTACGTGTAACTAAAAACGCAAAACAAGTTGACAATTACCATAATCACAGAAACGATATTGAAAGGTCTACATTTCAATGGTCTATGAAAGTATAGTGTCATTTCGCCTTCGGCATATCCAAAACAACGGCAGTATTACCATCAGGCTTATCCGCTGTCACAGGTTCTCACCGAGTGGCATTTATGCAATAAATAATCATAAGCTTACTATTTCTATCATAGACAATTAAAATTATCTATGATGATATACAAATTTATTTCCACTTTTATTCTCCGTAAACATAAATAAAATTATATCCTAACCGGTAAGTATTACTGGCAATACATATTTCTAGGAATATTATATTTAACTGTCAACAAAGAGTAAAAATTTTAATTGGAACACTTGTACGAATAGACAATAAGCAAAAGGAACATAGATAAATCTTTAAAATAATATTTTAAAAATCGAACATATTGGTTTACGCATCAAATAAAAATGAATTGTGCTTACATGATACGTGGATATTGTCTATACCGCTTTGACATTTTAATTGCCAGCTACGATTGAACGTGTATACAAATAATACAATTGTTATCTTTGTAATCTTACTTCCTTTAATGTTATATTTCCTCTTATATTGTTCAAATAATATTATCACGGTGGAAAAAATCCGCAAAACAGTAAACACTGTTTGTATATCATTTTTAACATTAAGATTATTTGCACGAGTTGTATAACGGCGGTCGGAGAAAATAAAACCTTGTGATATAATTTTCCTCTCTTGTAATTATTCGAGAAAACCCCAACCACTTCATTCAATAAATAATACCCCCGTACTCCAAGCAAGCAAAAACGAAACGGTTTTCAGGGAATAAGCATTAGCATAAAAGTTGTTATTTTTATTTTTTACCCAAAAATATGATCTGCATCATTTTTTTTAATGTACGAACTATTATGATTTTTAGTTGACTTGTTTTAAATTTTAATTGTTAAAATTTACAATTCAACAGGTTTCGACCTTCGAAATATTTAGGCATTCCATCACATTAGTGCGACAGTCACAATTTTCAAACATGAAATGTTTGACACGGTGAAAAAATAGAAATGTATTTTAGTTCTACAATTTTTTTTTAAATAAAGTTGATAGCTATTTCGGCTCACGCCATCGTCGGAATTATGTTTAAACGTACATTTACTTATCTATATATAACTGTGTAGAAACGGTACACAATACATCTTCTCTCCTATTTTAACGACCTAGCTTATTTCCTGCTAGCAATAATACTAAAAATTTTGAAAATGTAAATGAAACTAAACAGGCGGCAAATAAATATTGGACGGGATGGTTGTTATTGTTTATTACGGGTAGGCAATGGCCCCTCGCAATGGTCTGAGGAGCGTGTTATAATGGAGTTCTACCAAGTATATGCCAATTCAATCAAAAGATTAACCTTGTTTTAGTCGACATCGTGTGTTTTAGACTCCACAGTTTTAGTTATACATTTTTCACCATAATTTCTAGTGATCGTAAGTTGACAAATATTTCTTCATTTGTTGTGATATGTTCACAAAATAATACAACCCAGTTTGAGAGTCTTCTGTTGTGTTATATATAGTGTAATCATGGATGTATGGCTTCTTTGAAACGCTTCCGTAATCAAGCATCCGTAAATTTGTCGCGTTTTTCTGCGATGGCTGCCATATAAATCATTCGCTAGCTTACTTGTATTATATTATGTTTTGCGAACACCAAAAGAAGAACCGTTTGTAATTAGTATAAATTGTGAACGAAGGTTTTCCACTAATGGCTTTACGATCGGTAACAGCGAAAAAATCTTTTGAAAATAATCTTGCGTCCATTAAAATTTCCTTTCTCACGCATTACAAATGTGTAAGAGATTATTATAAAATAAAAGTGTATGTATGTAGATGAAAACCAGGGCTGCGGAGTCATTAATAAAAGCACGAATCAGACTAAGTCTAATTTTATTTTTGGCAGAGTTCTTCCTATTTTAACACGGTGAAAAAAATAGCAATGTATTTTAGTTCTACAGAACAATTTTTTAAATATAATTGATAGCTATTTTGGCTCAGGCCATCATCAGAACTATGCTTAAACTAACATTTGCTTATCTATATATAGCTGTGTAGAAAAGGTACACAATACATCTTCTCTCCTGTTATAACTACCTAGCTTGTTTCTTGTTTGCAATAAAACTAAAAATTGTAAATGAAACTAAAAAGGCGGCTATATCAATAAGTCTACATGTGGTAAGGAAATGATCTATTACGGAAACGAAGAAGCACCCCGCAGAGGGTTATGCAATGGCGATAGACATATCTTAGTTTGTTCGTTAAGAATTCTTTGTGATAGTTGATGTCTATTGATTTCCAGCTGTTCCAAATCCGTAATCCTTCGACCCATACTACAAAATGCAAGACTTAGGTGCTGAGTTTGAATTTATATTATGTGGCTCCTTTATAACGTGATTAGCGAATTGTGAATCTGTTTTTTTACTGTTGAATGATCTTACATGTTCCTTGGCTCGAGTGGATATACTTCTACCTGTCTGTCCGATATAAACGGATAAACATAAGCCACAGGTCTTCGTATCTTACCTATTTGTGCATTAAATTAAACACTTGTAAGGTGTTAACTGTCACTTCATGATGGAAAGGTATGATATTTTAAATAATAAAAATACATTTTTAGTACTTATTTCCAAAATATGTTTTTTGATCAGGAACGGTTTCACTAATCGCAAGCATTATTAACTGATAGTGTAAAAGTATATACAAGAAAGTCTATGTATACAAAATTTTGAGTTAAATGTAGCAGGTATACAAAACCATGCGTTCAAGAACTAAGAAAACAATTTTCAAAAGATCATACAGTATAAATACAAATAATATAAATTCATTTAAGAATTACATCCTGATCATAAATATGCTGTAGAAATAAGCATTAAAATATGTTTTTATTATTTAAAACATTCAATAAAATATTAATCAATCAATCCGGCAAATTGTTCATTGAGATATTTTGCAAAATCGTTTAATCAAAGAAGTAGTCGAAATACCTAATAATCAAGACCGGTTTCACTATTAGCGAGCATTATCAATTTATGATAATGGGTCAGTTTGTATTCATAAAATATATTATAAAAATGTTACTAAAAATGAGTTTTTATTATTTAAAATATCTTGCCTCTCCACTTCAAACCCTTGAAAAGTATTAAATTATAATTCATTATTTTGTTACTTGGATTAACCAATTTATATTAAAAATGATTTTCTGTTTTTGTTAATCCGAATCCACAAAAATAACATTAAAATTATCAGTTATGCATAATGTGGCCATTTATTTTTCCCATCAAACCGGGACAGCTAAAAAATATATACGATTTAGGCGCCTCTCACTTATTACGCTTACAATACAATAAACAATATGGCAATGTTTGATTCATGTCATATTAGGTTACCTTTTAAATATATATATGAAGATTATCGATATGTTTTGTAGACGCATGAGTTCCCCACTAAATCTTAAATAAAATCATAACACATGTTATTTTATTGACGTTCGCGTCTTTATTTACTGGTATTAGATTCTACTACTGGGATTTTGATTTTGAAAGTGTGTGTGTTTTTTTAAAATTGTTATTGCGAGATTCTCTCTTTTCGAAAACAGGACATTTTGGCGCCCCGGAACTGTGTTCGGAGACACCGGTACAGGTCGCTGAAAACGGGACGATTGGTCACATCTGTTATACATTGTATAAACTGTAAAAAAAACTGTAAAAACACCATGTTACACATAATGTGCTTAGAGAGATGGATAAGTCTATATTAAGTTTATGTTCGCCTTCTTTGTGGGTAGACATAAAGAATAACATAAAAAAAACAATTTTAAACCGACTGACAGTAGTAAAATGGGAAAACCGTTACAACTTACATCGAGCTATAATTTCTTTATGGATCTTCGTGTGTAAAAAACACAAATATACAGGCACGCTTTTGTCAATAGACGTGACGAAAAATGTTACGGGGTTTCACTGACATTTCTTGAATCACGAATAAATATGAGGGCCAATCCAGCCTATAGAACAAACAAAAAAAGTTAAGCGTCACTTCCTGATGGAAAGACATGATATTTTAAATAACGAAAGAAACATTTCTAGTACATTGATTGAATTGGCATTCACCTGGTAGAACTCCATTATAACACGGTGAAAAAATAATAATGTATTTTAGTTCTACAAAATTATTTTTAACAAATATAGTTGATAGCTATTTCGCCATAGTTCTGACGATGGCGTGAGACGAAATAGCTATCAAATATATATGTTAAAAATAATTTTGTAGAACTCAAATACATTGCTATTTTTTCAACGTGTTATTTCTAGTACATATTTCCACAATATATTTTATAATCAGTAGCGGTTTCGTTTATCGCGAAAATATTTGAAATTATATTTTAAAAAATGAGTTGGTGATATACTTTAAATCAGCTAGAAGATCCACTTGTTCAGTGCTCCGCAACCTCTTGTCCTCCATGGCACACCAACGTTTCTTCACCAAATTTTCATGGCACACCACAATTTTATTATTCATATTATGACTTATTCTATCTGTACTGTTTAGTTCTTTTATATTTTTTGGCATATAAATTGAAATTATACATATTATTATGGATTATAAGTGTATAATATATATGTATGTATGGTATATTATTCGAGAAATAATCATTTCTGTTTCATTGTGATTATTCTGTTGTAAAAATGAGCAACGGCACACCTAGCATCGTCTCTCGACTCATCGGTGTGCCGTGGCACACCGGTTTCGGAAAACTGCACTACATCAAAATTTTAAACATCAAAACATCAACTATTGTTGCCGATTATCATTTTTATGATAGAATATTTTTCGTTATATTTATATGACCAAACAGTATATCTCTTATATTGAATTATAGCTTTTAATAAGACTTATCTTATTATCTTTACTGTAAAGATATTTTCAACGGGAGGGACTCAAAATTTTTAAATTTCTTAGTTTTATT
Source organism: Himalopsyche japonica (assembly GCA_028555115.1). Lineage (NCBI taxonomy): Eukaryota > Metazoa > Arthropoda > Insecta > Trichoptera > Rhyacophilidae > Himalopsyche > Himalopsyche japonica. The sequence continues at coordinate 50,397 of JAHFWJ010000218.1, read as the reverse complement.
AAGAGGTTTAAAATATACTAAAAAATATACATAGTTTATGAAATCAAATGATTGTATTTCAAGAGACATTTTTACATGACTACTGATTGTAGATCATTATCCACTGTATATCCCTTTCAAATACGGTAAGAGTAGATATTCTATTCCTTTATACCCGAACATAATGATCAGATACCGTAGAATGGATATAAAAACATCACGAGCACCTTTTGTCAACAGACAAGTAAATGAATCGAAAATATATCTAGGAAATCCCCGCAACATGACCGCCAGGCTAAAGGGATAACATATCTCAAGAGATATTGGTTTAATACGGAAAACGTGAAGCGTACGTCAAAGAAGTAACGATTTTCCTATGCGAACGTTTATGATTTCCCATTGTTGCTATGCACGTTTATATTTACAGTACAAAGACTGACATTTGATACACAGGAAACATTTGGTACAATTTACCACGCCTTTATTTCAGGTTCGCAGAAAGTTACGTTCGATATAAGGTTATTGCTAATTTTCAGTTTTTCGTAGGCGTTGGCTATCAGAGCATGCCAAGTCCTATCAAAAGAAATAGACCGAATAACGTAACAAAAACCAGATATCTAAGAGTTACCAAAATAGTAATAAGAGTTGTTCAAATATACTGCATACGGTTTCTTTCAAGTCTTAATCAGGCAATACGTTTACTTTCCCCATGAATGTCGTACGATTTTATCAGTTAAAGGGGTTAAAATGGACACTTAATTTGATTTTGAATATTTTTTAAAATTAGTTTTGCTTATAACGTGTCAGCTGTCACTCCTTCGTAGAAAGGTATCGAGCTTGGAATAATAAAACACAATGCTTACTACAGCTCTAAAGAATTTCTTTGCGTTTAGTAAGATCAAGGCAGGATATCGCCCATAGCGAGCACTACGAACTAATTCAATACAAATTTTAACAAGACTTGAAAGTTGAACCGTCTCTTTTTGTATAACCAGTAATAATTAACTATAATTTTTGTTTGTGATATCGACTGAAAGCGCTTGATGGAGTTTGAATTGTTAAAACTTTGTACTAGATTCCGCATGTTTTTCACTGTATTCTATGATTTCACATGTTTGAAAGAACTGAGAATATTTCAATTGATAATATACGATATATTTATATATTCTGTTGTAGCCGTGTGATAGAATGCCTGAAGATGTCGAAAGGCAAACCCCGGGTCGTTAGAGACAAAACACAAAACTAAGTTTTTACAATACAAATGTTATAATTTTTGTATTGATATGCATGTTTATTGATTGGATTGGCATTCACTTGGTAGATCTCCATTATAACGCGGTGAAAAAAATAGCAATGTATTTTAGTTCTACAAAACTATTTTTAAAAATATGGTTGATAGCTATTTCAGCTCACGCCATCGTCAGAATTGATAGTTCTGAACGTGATGAACGGATAATTCTGACGATGGTGTGAGCCGAAATAGCTATCAACTATACATTTTAAAAATAAATTTGTAGAACTAAAATACATTGCTATTTTTTTCATCGTAATATGCATGTTTTTTTCTCGCAGTGACCGAAACCAGTAACAATCCTAACTATATAAATTTGTAAAATTAGTTGGAAGTTTTTTATTATTTAAAAAGCTTGTTTTATGTTACATTTTATCGTATTTTACAAGCAAAAATCATTGCTCAAAGGAAATTTGTTCTTATTTTATAATATCATTATTTTCAATCTTCGGAGGCAGAGTTAAGAGTTAATGGGGTAATAAAGTGTTAACAGTTATTTATGTTTTTAACGAATTCTTGTCAGGTGTTTTTGTTTCGTTTTTATTTAATTTATTTTGAATGATAAAAAGTTTTAATGATGATTAAATTGTACGTAACAAGTACAAATTGTGCAACACTTGATGACAAAAAAAAATATTGTTAAATATATTAAAAAATATCTGTTACACTATGCGATGGAAGCATTTTCGGCAGGAATCTTAAATAGCGATAGTTAGGTATGAGACAGCGAACGTTTTAACGTTGGAAGGCCGTGTTCTTTTATCTGTAATCTAACAGGGACTCGTTCAAGAAACTTATAGCGGGATTTACCGTAATATGGGGGAGTTCAGTCCAATTGTGGAACTTAGGCCAACAATCGAAAATGTAGTGGAACAGCAATAGCTATCTATGATCTTATTATCTAAATTGAGTTGTTCAATGACACGTTTTTACGAGCTTTTCAAACATTTCAAATAATGTGAACACAATTATTTCTATTGCATATTGTTTGCCAATGCATTCAGCCGATTTTTTTGTCACCCTAAATCAGCGTTTGCGAAACTTTTTTTACTTCTTGGCACATTGGTGAATACGGCACACTGAATAAAAAATTCTCAAAAAATGAAACGTATCTTAATACTATGAAAAAAAAGAATTCATAGAGAAGGTAACAACATTTATTGAAGTTTTTCCACCGTGTTTTAATGAAATTCTACCAAATAAATGCCAATTCGATAAATACAGTTTTATCCTTTACATACATATATGAGGTTATAATTTTATTAGTAAGAATCTAATATTTTTTTTGGATATGCAGATACGTAATATGTTTAAAATTAAAGAAAAATAGCAATGAATATGCATTATTAAAAAATATTAGTTTGAAAATTCTTATTTATAGGCACACTGTTTGGCAAACACTGCCCTATCGATGGTTCTGATTGTTTAAGGCGAGCGATATTACTAATTTTAAAACCATGTGTGATAATAAAATTGTACAATGCCATATTTTAATTCCGTCAAAATGCCACAGGTTCCCAACACCTGGTACACATAAGTGTACCACGAAAGACAGCCGCTTATACAGTAATATAGTAAAAAGGGGTAAAGTGATACAATTAAAATATCTAATCTTTTAATACCACATTAATACGAAAAATTAAGTCAATGTTCAACTTATGAATACAGTTAATATAAATTAACATAATTTTTAAGTTTAACGCCATAATAGTATCAGTAGTAATAAAAGTGTTATTTAAAATAAATGTATACGTTAATTAAAACTCACTTTTAATATATCTTATGGAAACATGTACAGGAACACTAAAAAGTAGCTAAGGTTTTCTCTGAATTATTAGATCAATGTTGTGATAATAAACTGTCGAATTTTTCTAAGACGTTGCGATAAAACCGCTAAAAAACTTTCATTATACTGTCCGAATCTTCCGATCAGTGTCATTAGGCACTGTAGTGTATGTAAACTAGCTATAATGGCGCTGAGTTGCAAACTTGTAGCCACCCTTTGCCACTTTTACGTAGAGAGGGTAAAACAGTTAGCAGCAAAACATCGCGTGATAACTAATTAATTCAATGTACATACAGCATACGGCCAAGGGCAGACTGTTTTCTTTTGCAGATATTTTAAATGTACGCACTAGAATCAATAGCTGCAAAGTATATATGCAACGAGTTTTAAGAATGCAATTTTTGATTTTTTGAATATTTAATTAACAGAACATAATTTGAACATAAGTGGTAAACTGTATATGTAAGTATTTTTATACTAATTAATGTTTTTATTATGTTAATTAATAGATAATGTGATACATATGTAAAACTCTTCGTGTAGCACATGAAACACCCTATTGGCTTATAAATTCGTGCAAATGGTGCATTTCCTGTTTTACGATTAATATTTCTCCTTCACTACTCGTTTTCGGTCCCAATATGGCGTATATTGAATTCTAGTGATGCATTTGAACAGTTCTTTTTTTATATAAATAGTAAAACACAGTGTAAGCTACTATTTTTTAATTTTTATATTAACACGATCATAACCGGTTCGCTCATCGCAAGCATTACTAACAGATACAATTCTAAGTAATCAAAGGCTATTTATACAAAAAAAATGTTAATTATTATCAGGGACACAAATCAATTGATTCAAGAATTGATAAAATAATCAACAAGTTATCATACAATATGTATCTAAGCAATGTCTAAAAAATATTAATATCTTATAAATACTAATTAGTAATCATGAAATACTCATTGGTAAGGATATGGAACTATTAAGGTATAACTGGCACTTCTTGATGAAAAATCATGATATTTTAAACAATAAAAACACATTTTTAGTACTTATTTCCACAATATATTTTATGATTATCGTAAAAAATAAGGAAAAGGAAAATTCTGCAATCAAATAACATGCGAATTTGAATTGTTGGAATTCCATCAGTTGATATTATAAAAAACTTTTAGTTAAATATTTCAGCGAATATAATGCTCTAAATAATTAGTAATGTCAAAAGCACTCTTTTTAAGTAATGATTGTAGGAAGTTGTAACAAAAGGTCGTAGTACGATCATTTTTGTCGTAGAACTATGATGTTATAGATAGGATATGTGGAAGAGAATATAGACGATAAGAGCTTGGAAAATATATCCAAAAACGAATTATAAAAAATGTATTCGAAGCCATGGTCATCGCTCCTGAAAATGAGTACACCGACAACTCGCATATAGACCAAACCCAAAGGGATATTTTACATGTTTTATAACTAGTTATTTTATAAGAATAAATGGTAAAATTTTTAATGTTGACCTCGAAAAAATCATCTATCACAACTTTACTCAGACGTGACAAATTGAGAAAATACGTATACACAATTGTAACCTATAAAAACTAAGAATACACAAATTTTTTGTGCCTATACAATTATTTATATTAATAATAAAAATTTATTTATCGTGAATCTAATGTATAAAAATCAATGTTTGTTTGTTCGTACTTTATGTTTTGCCATACTGTTCATTCGATTGCGATAAAACTTTGTCAACGTTTGCTCACACTTGTTTAAAGGTTATTAAAGTAGAACAATTAACTTTCAGTAGAATTTATACATAAAAAATAATGTTTGAAAATATTTTAAGCCCTGCCATACCGTTCATTTTGCCAACTTATTTCTTGTGTTTTCGCGAAGGTTATATGCATAGTACAATTAACAAACAGTAGGTGGCGCATGTGTCGTACCATGGACAATCGGCAGAAGGCAAACAGCAAACGTCAAACGGCACATGTCATTCGCAGTTTATCATACATTTTTATTATCGATGCCTATCATTCCTAAGTAAATGAGATAACTCCTAAGTATTAATATTAGTAGGATAAATTATTACTTCTGCAATAGCAAGGTGCCAGGTACCAGCTAATTAATTATGTTTTCAGGTCAGGTTTCGCTAAGTGAGCGAGTGATTTCGAATGAAAGTACACTGACAACTAATTTGAACATCAGTTTGGTTTCATTGTCATATATAGCGCTCTCGAGAATCGTGAATAAATCTATCGTTTTTTAAAAAAACAATACACCATATGAACCACCAATTCAATTCTAAAAGTTCTACGTTATCATCTAATAGTAATCAGTCTACTGTAATTAATTGATTAATTAGTACATTTCCCCAAAATTTGTATGCACCCCTTTTTGTGTAACAAACAGTATGCTATTTAAAATAAGTTCTTGATAAATATCTAACAAGAGAGATTGCATGCTATTGTATTACACATAATGGTTTTATACTTTTAATTTGAATATATTAAGAGATGAATCATAACAAACGATTTCCGTAAACCCTTCATTTATTTTGGAGACTTAGAGACCGAATTATAATATTGTTTAAAATCAAGGAAAAATTGTCTATGACTTTCGGAAAGAGTCAAAAACGTTGACATCTAATATTGTTGATATAATCATATCTTTATTTCCACGCTAATTTATGTAATATTCATTTAATGTGCACAAATGAGCAAGCTGGGATTATAACCAAGGAATGATATAATCACTGCCGGAAATAACTGATATTAATAGTTTTTATCACTAACAATTGATTATAATTTGGACTTGAAAAAATGAAATATAATACAACAAAAGAAAAACGCGGTCGCTGACCTATGCGTAAAAAAATTCGGTATTGATATGCCTAGGGTCGACCCTGAACTTCTTAATGGCATGCCTGCGAACATTTTCGGCGGGGCCATTTCTGAAACGTTATGTGACACGCTCAGCTGTGAATTTTAAATTCAACATTTTCATTTAAATATAATGTATCTTTGGTTTTTTTTCGCGCTTTCTGTATTGCCTGAGTGCGTCACGCGATTCGGAGCGGCAAATCGTTACAAATATCCTTGAGAAAATGACCTTTGTTTGCTGCCGATGTTTGCCAAGGAATTTAGGGTTACTATAACTCGAAATGTTTGCAGAACTAAGTCAGCACTAGTATCTACAGTTACAAACTACATTCACTAAAGAAATTTCGATATTTTTATCTATTATAGAAGGAAATCTAATCAAGACGATTATTTCAAATAAAATTTTCGCTGAAAATTTCTAGGCATCTACGTAATCGCACATTACAAAAATTGTACCCACGCGATAAAAAGTCTGCAACGCAAATTTTAAACCCGTTCCCTACCGATCCACATGAGTAATAGCAGCATATTGACACGGTTAACTCTTTTTTATAGCGAGATATCACTTTAAACACATTGCAATCAGCAGTCTCGACAGTTGAACCGTTAGCAGTTAGAGGGTCAAAAATCATATTCGCTCCATTTTATTTGATGATCTGTTAAACTTTAACGATGTTAGCAACTAATAATTAAATATATGATGATTCTCTCAAGTTTTCAAGCCTGATTTTATGAGCTTAAAGTCAAATTTTATGTATCGCATATATATATATATATTTATCACATATGGATCATTGTTCTACAAATAAATGAACGATAATAATCACAATTTAAAAAATGAATAATAAATAAGGTAATTTTTTATTAACCTAAAATCGTTGATAACCGACTTTATTACAGCAGTGAACATAAACGCAAAGAAACCCGTATAATAGTAAAGAACCACCAACATAAAAAAATATAATATCAAAAATCTTGTCGCTTATATCAATCATATAAATAGCGTGGGAAAACGATCGCTAAAGTTAAAAAAATAAAGAGCATGGGAAGACTGAAAAATAGCTGATGATGATAAGTAGGTATTTCAAGGCTAGTTTGCTAAAGAAGGTAATAAGTCCCGCAGAATTTTGAGAAAACTACAGTCACGTCTAACCACCCTTTTCTTTGTTCGGGGGTAGCAGGAAAATCGAAAGCCTGCCACTTCCGCAACTTTTGCGCTGAGCGAATTTAAACGGCCGCCCCTACACAGCTAACTACACTTTAAAAATTCAGCACTATAGCCCCTACGACCTACGCCAGACGCATTGTGCGCATAATGTCGCCATTATCATTAGACGTAACAAATAAAACAATTATTATATGAACCAATAATATAATATTATCTATGAAACCATAAAACATTAATTTTTTAAATAATTTCCATTGAACTTTTGAATAAATTTTATAAGCTAGGATCACTACATTAAGATTATAGCTTGGCCGTCATATCCATAGACTACTTGTAGAAACAATGGTACAGAACATTAGTTAATGCTTAAACCTCGTTGTGTGACAGGTCTCCGACGTGGTGCTTAGTAATTATAAAATATTTACATAAGAATTAAATTATATTATACTACAAACAACTATATTATGAGTTTATTGTTTGAATTGGAATTTACTTGGTAGAACTCCATTATAACACGTCGAAACACAGTAATGTATTTTAATTCTACAAAAGATTTCGTGGTACTATAATACATAGCAATTATGAGTTGCTCCAGTTCCATTTTATAATCCGCTTCCCTCCGAGGTTTTTTTTTAATGTGAATTGAAATATATTAACTATGCACGAATATTTTTAATATTTTTTTTATTTGGCGTTCGCATTATTAATTCTATAAATGAAATGGCCGACAGGATGTCATCTTGAATTAAATGTTTAACACAATTGCCAAATTAATAAAAAAAAAACCAACATTTGCGAAATAATTAACGTACCATGTCCCCAAAGAGTAAAAAAGGTGAATTTATTCATTACCCGACAGTGTCACCAAAACTAAAATAATACAAGAGTTAAATATAAAATTTTTAGGGATTTTTAGAACGAAAATTTAGGAGTATTGCACCGGTCCAACGCTCCGATACATTCTGTTTTTTTTTATATATATATTCGCAGATAATTATTTAATCAACGATGAAAAGCTAACAAATCTACAATATATGCTATATGTTATATTTGTTTCTAGTTTTAAACTGTGGTGAGAAGATAGAACTTTAAAGTAAAACTTTTGGATACATATTCAATATATACTTTCGGGGAATTGAACCCCTAAACGCGCAATAGAGAAGAATGGAAGACTTAAAACGTTAATTTTCAATTCATCAATCTCCATTATTAATTCCCGTTATATTAACATAGTAAAAACAAATAATAAATCCCACACTTAAAAAAAATAGTATTTAGACATAGAAGCTGTATATTTTACGGTAACGACTGAGAATGCTTTATAATTTCAATTTAAAATTAGAATCATTCAAGCTATGTAACATTTATGCGCAAAACGGGTTTCTACTTTTGGTATCATCATACATTCTATCATCCGGCTACAATATAACTGAAAATATGTATTTGAAATAATTTTAATTACTAGTGATTGATTATACTGATTTTCAAGTTTGGAAAAGATTATTTTATAACCTATACCGGACTATCAACAACCATAGAAAAAATAATTAGAAAATGTAATGATTCGGGATATTTTTTTATTTATAATGTGTGAGTAATGGTTGAAAATAATACAACTGATACTTATCATTGTAAGAAATAAATCATTAAGATTGACAACTATTTATATTGTATCCGTGCGAAAGAAAGCCTGAAGATGCCGAGAGGCAAAACGCGGATAATTTATAATATAATAAATTTGTGCAGAATTTGTACATCACTTAAACGATTAGAATAGTTAGAACGATACAATTATTTCGATAAAAAAATAGAAACCAACTTTTCTATATTAAATGTAAGAGCTAAGTTAGAACTTAGTTATTTACTATATATAATTGGAAAAAAATAAAGTTCTAAGTAAATTATTATTAGACGTAATAATTATTAACTTGACGCAATACGTACGGTATTTTATGGCCAAAAAATTGCCATAATTTTCTTGCCTTGACGTTTTCCATTACATATACTGCCTAATAGCTTACACTCGCACTACAAATTAGCCTTGACTTATGTACATCCATTTTTCAAATTGACAGAAATAATAGTAATATTTTGAAGTCTAATTATTCTAGGTAAAGAGGAAAGTAAATATATATGTTTAAATACTCTATAATTAGTACGACTTTTTAACATAATGAATTAGAATTTGGTGTATTCAGGCATGCCAATTATTTGAAAAACGAAAAGTCTGTGATTGGACTGTTTTTTATTCTATCTTAACGATGAAAATCAAAAACAGATAAACGGTATTGGTACTCGTGTATTTGAAAATGGAACATAGACAAATTACCTCTATTGGGTAACGTTTTATAAATTGTTCTCGATGGAAAATTGGCTAGGGAACAAATTTTGCAAAAGTTCTTTAACGTTTTTCAAAAACATGCAAGAGGCGAATGTTTTATGTAGGTGCAATAAAGGGAATTGGGTCAAATGTTTAACAGACACGTGCCTCTTTATACAAACATTATTAATATACAAGGCGTTTATATACTGAAATCTATTCATAAAGAATTTACGTAAAGGCTATCTAAACATAAAAAAATATTATTTTGGAGTAAAATACATTCCTTACACTGATTTATTAAAAATATTAACAGTTTTTCTTTTATTATTATTCTATTGCAATAAGATTGACAGTATAAAAAAGTTTTATGAAAATAAGCTAACGAGCTCCATATCTTTATTTATTTTTTGTTTTGATAAATCTACATTGTATTATATTTTGAACTTGATGGTAATTATAAGATGTATCGATTGAATTGGCATTTACTTAATAGGACTCCATTATAACACGGTGAAACAACAGCAAATTATTTAAAATCTACAAAATACATTGCTATTTTTTCACCGTGTTATCACAATACGTGTTGTGCGTACGTTTCCAATTTAAGTATGCTTTTTATCTGCGATAATTCGCTATAAGTAGCAGCAAATGCCCACACGCTTGAGCAACTCGATTTATTTATCATAGAAAATTTTTAATAATGAGACGATTATATAGTCTTTATAACAAAAATATTTCTTAACACCAAATCAAAGAAGACTGTTAAAATAAACAACGAATGTAACACGGTGAAAAAATAGCAATGTATTTTAGTTCTACAAAATTATTTTTAACAAATATAGTTGATAGCTATTTCGGCTCACGCCATCGTCAGAACTATCTATACATTGCTATTTTTTCACCGTGTTATAATGGGGTTCTACCAAGTGAATGCCAATTCAATCAATACAACGAATGTATTTCATTGATTTCGTATTCAGCTAATATTATTAGAGACAAAAATACAGCTATGTTTTATCCTTTATTCTATCATAATGAAGTTCTACTAAGCAATCGTTGACAAAGCTATATACACGGTGCTTAATCTACAGTTATAAACGCTTTTCTATTTTGTGTTTTAATGTTTTCCAACTATTCTTGCCAATATATCGAGGATTCTTTTTTTAAAAAGGTTTTCAAGTGCAACGAAACTGTATGTTGCATATATTGCATTATATACATATAACACGCAAGAATTATTTGAAAATTGTACGTGACAATATATGTCAAAAATGTCGTGTCTCAAAAAGCTTCAAAATAACCTAAAATCCAGATCAGACAATGAAATTTTCTAAAATATAAAAGCCACAATCAGATTTTTAGATCATCACGAATTCATGCTATTTTCTTTTCATGTAATCTTTCCAAGCTGAATGATGAAGAACCCGAAGTAATCTATTTATACCCAAGAATTTCCGGGTTCAAATTTACAAATTTCATTCTAAAAAACACAAATGAATTGTAAAATTGCGTAGTAAATTTGTTGACAAACTGAAATAAATTATTTTTCATGGGTAGCCTGTTGAATGACACGCATCGACGTCTTTAATTTTATTTCTGGAATCTATTTCCACCATAGCAATCGGAATAAACTTACAGTAAACGATTTTATGCGTCTATAAATAACCTACAAATTGGTAACACTTGAAAATAATCGCTGCCATTATGAATTGGCGCTTTATGGAATTCTCGGAAAATCGATTATTACATCAAACATGAATCGAGACAATAAACATTTTCAGTTAAGAAATGAATATTGGATAGCTGCGTTTATAATTAGTTTGTGTAATACTTGATGAATAAATTCTTATTGGAGATCCATTAATAAACTACAAAGATAAACAATCTAATGATTCATTTGAACTCAGGAAGCATATTCTATGGATGGGGAGACAAATATTTGAATCAAAGAAGCTTTTAGAATCTTGATTCTGGCAACACTACTGCTGGCACCGAGTTCAAAAACATTTTTAATAAAAACATGGTTTCGAAAAAAAGTAAAACTATATTAAAAATTTAGGAACTTGAAATCGAGCTGACTGACAGGTAAAACGTTTAAAATATTCCGAGTCGATCTGTATCTACTGATGAAAAAAATAATGAACTCTTCACTAATCAACAATGTTCCGAAAAAGTGAAAAAACCAAGAAACATATAATACAATCACGATGCAGCATAGAAATATATTGAAAAAGAGACTACTGTGTTTTTGATAAAAATCAGTGTATATTGAATAAATACAGTGGAACCTCTCATAATGAGTCTAATTCGTTCCAGAAGTTTTTCTCGTTATTTGAAACACTCGTTAAGCGAAACAATTTTTTCCTATATTAAACAACGTAAAACACATAATGAGATTAGTGGGCTAGCGGAATGTGTGCTAACCAGAGGCCCGATTTACAAATGAGTGACGTAAAAATGAAACTTTTATGAGTCATTCGTTATACAAAGTTCCGCTCGTTAAGGGAGCATATATTTAACAATCTGTTTTGCTCGTTATGCGAACACCTCGTTAATAGAGGTGCTCGTAATGAGAGATTTAAAAAAAATTATTATTATAATAATTACTCGTTAAATTTTTTTGTTGAGATAAGCTCCATTTTCTTCATAGGAATGTATAAGCGCCACATTGTGAATGGACTTCATTTAAAAAGCTATAATTGACTTCTGACAATATGGATAAAGCCACCTTTGGCGCTTCGTATAACAACTCAAATGACAATTTCATCAAGCCGAGTATACGGAAAATAAATGAAAATGGTATTCTAAGAATTTGTTTTATGCTTCACCGACAACGTTCATTTTTCACGACAACAATAGGAATCAATACTTTCATCTAACAAAATTCATTCTCGTTTCCCTGAAGTGGGTACAGCGAGCTTGGAGAGCATGTCTCCAAAGACCTGACCCTGGAATGATTCTTCACCGCCGGAAGAATATCCTTCATATTTTTTTAGACGACAAAACTTGGCAATATTGTTAACAACGACTATATTTTAAATAACTAGCACTACGCGAGCGGAACAAAGTTTTCAAAAATCTCGGAAAAAATATTAATGACCTTAAAACTGATTTAAAATTACGTTGACGTATTTTTCTACTCGTAATTTGGGTCAAAAAAATCATAGCTAATGAATGCTAAATAAAGACTTTTTCTTTGACTTGTATGAGTAAAAGAAATATCAAGTTCTAAATTATTTTATCATTTAAAAAAAGAACTAAGGCTAACGAAAATGAGTTTCAATAATAAGCTGTTAAATATATTATCACTTTTAACGTATTAATTGTCACTTCTTGGTGGAAATGCATGATATATTTTAAATAATAAAACACATATTCCACATTATTTTAACAATATATTTTATGATTACGCCCGGTTTAACTTATTACAAAAATTATCGACTGATAAGATACAATTTACAATCAAGCCTAATTATACAAACAAACGACTTAATAGTAAGCAGGCATATAAAGCTAAAGGTTCGAGAACTTAGAAAACAGCCTACAGGAAGTCATAGAATATACATATAATTAATTTAGAAACGAAATGTTAACCATCTCTTATTGAAAATTTTTGAATTGAAAAACAAAATAAAGACAAATCAATAATACATTAAGAGTTGACAAAAATCTTTTCAAATGTGATAGTATGTACTGGATGTCGTTTGGCTGACATACGTATATATAATTCTTTAATCTCTATGGCAGATTCTCTATAATCATTTGGCATGGTAACAAGCAAATATGTCTGGATTTTTATCCGTTTTCATATTATTTTTCAATATAGCAGCACTGATGAGTATTTACGGTACACTGATAATTCCATAAACAATTATCGGTTTCGTATGAATATTGAATTTCAGCGTTCGTCTTTTTTTCGTCCTTGAATTTATTATTCTTTTTTCAAATAATAATAAAAAGGAAGCTTTTGAACAACAAAGAGATATTTTGCGAGGCACGCACAACTACAAGTCGAAATGAACGAAATTCGCGGCATTCAAAAATCGATCATTTTGTAAATAATAGCCATTCCGAAAACCAATTTCGGTAATTGCTGGCTTTATAACCACAAGGCGTTAAATACCGTAAAAGTTATATTTTTAGAGCTGTTATTGCCGTAAAAATCAAAGTTAAACAAAAAATTTCGGTTTGCTTAATTAAAATCGAATGGAAAAGACGCATGAAATAATTGAATTCATAATGTAGGGTTGATTTTTACAACTTTGATTGGTTGATAACTTTAATTATAAAAATGTCAAAAACATGACAACTCAAAATTTTATGTTTTTTTTGTTTTATACATTGTGATACGAAGGACCTTCGACTACTTACTAAATTTCTTAAAATTTGGATTGTTGAAACTTTGTACGATTTCGCGTGTTTTGTCAATAACAATTTGAATTTTGCCTTTCGACATCTTCATGCATCATATCAATTCAGTTCTGTAGCATCCATGAAATAAAATGCCTCAAGGTGTGAAAAAATAAAACATTTGGAATCGAACAAAGCTTTAACAATTCAAATTTGATATTGAGATTTCATCAAGCAATTTAAGTCAATATCATAAATTAATTTCTTTAATTTATTACGTCCTGAAAAAAAAGGAAAAAGAGCGATTTAATAACTGTTTATCTTGTGGCGGCCATTTTATTAATATGTTTCATAATTTTTTTAAATGTGCGCTTCGTTGATCTGGACATAAATTATTTTATTGTCATGTTTTAAGCCCACAAATAATTACATTTTTAGACATAAGATGGCAACAAAAAAAACAAACCTCTAGTCTGTAGTTTAGTTTATATCAAAAGTGGATGATGACTATAACATACCTTTAATCGCATTTATTAGATTGAATCTATCGCAAAGTCAATATGTACAATTCAAATGGTTAAATTAATAACTTACGATGTCGTAAAAATAAATGTTTTACGGACATCTTTATCAAGAATCAAAGTATTTTGTAATGCGGTTTTTATGGCTTGCCGGCGCCCTTTTATGGCCTTCTTAAAACCTAACGAAAACGAAAATTTTCAGGCACACCATTAAGTACACGCAATAAACACATAAAAATCAATTTAATATGGAAATTGGCAATAACTAATGATAATGAGGCATACGCCGCCATTATCCGAAGTAGGCATTTATTTTGAAATTAGAACATGATCAGAACAAATGCCGTAGCAATACGAATTTAATAGAATAATGAATCTCTGGTCAGATTACACTGTCAAACAAGATGTTAAGATCAATAAAAAAATGTTTCTTTCTCGATTTTCTTCGTAAACTTGTAGTTTTTATATTCCAACGAAGATTACTATTTGTTGATTGAATTAACATTTACTTGGTAGAACTCCATTATAACACGATGAAAAAAAAGCAATGTATTTTAGTTCTACAAAATTTATAAAATATATAGTTTTTAGAATAATATTTATGACTTTAGTATTGTAAAACTAATATATTTAGCCGAAATTGACTGTTTTTATTCATTTAAGAGTAAGAATAATTGCCACAGTTTATTACACAACAAATACCACTTTAATTGAAACATATCATTTTTATATTGAATTGTTACTTACCTTAGATAATTCTTTATCAATCTTTGAATTTAGCGTAGTATAACTGAAGTGGAATATATTCATTTTGCATACCTAGAACAAAAAAGTGGAATTAGTTAAAATTAAATTATTTTTGAGAAGAACGAATGTATATTAATAGAAAAACAAGATGTGTTTCATATTTATGTAGATATAAAAGATGTTTTTTATTGTTAAACTAACATTGTAAAAAATTTTGGTAGCAGATTACGATAAAATTAACTAAACTTTTTAATTGTTACTCATGGCAACACCGATAAGCGATTCGCTTTAATTTCTCGAATTTTGAACAGACATTCCTTTCAATATCACTACACTTTTTCTTCGTCTTCTTCTCTAATTCTCTCTTACTCTCTCGGCTGCCTAAATTTAGTAATAAGCTTACAATTAATTTTGACGTATCAATCAATACGCTCAACAGCAAAAACTATGTTGAATTTGTAACTAGTTAAAATATATTTAAATATAAAAGCGCAATGTCAATTATTTCGAAGTTTGTCACCACTATTTTGTAGAGAGTGAAGATATAATAGATGGTGCCTAGAATCGGATAATTTACAAGTTATCATTTTTGAAATGCTACTTGTCACTTCTTGTTTGGAAGGCAATGTAATTTAATATAAAATATAATGTACAGTATTTTTTTACAATCAAGATCAGGACTGGTTTCACTTATTACGAGTACAATCAACTGATACAATACAAATTCAAACAAGGTACTGATACAAAATTGAATTGTATCTGTTGACAATTTACGATGAACGAAACAGATATAGGACAAAAAAAAGTTTGTTCATTACTTAAATAAAACGTCAATATAACAAGAAATTAAACACTGGTTGCAGGTAACATTTAATATAAATAGGAAAAAATAATTTATTTATTTTGAATTGTGTTGTATTTTTTTAATTTTTGTGTTTTTTTTAATCAGCATGTTTTGACTGCATTTAATTATCTTCTGCCACATCAAGTATATTCACGAATATTTTCTACGATCGAGTTTTTTCTAAACTGTTAACTGTTAAAATTACATACATATAGTACAAACACTATAAAACGCAAAACAACTATTATTTTTTTTTAATTATATAATATGACTCGTTATGTCGTATTACATTATGAGAATACAATAGTAACATAAAAACACATTCTTATTCTGGACAAATAAAAATCTCGAAAAATAATAAATATTAGTTAGATATTATATATAATCATTATCAAACAACCACGTTCTTATTTTTCAAGAAATTATTTAATAAATCAGAATTCTAAGTAACATAATATAAGAGTAAAAAAAATCACCTAAGATATTAATATAAAATATATCAGGCAATATATATTTGATTGTTTTATTTGACAAAATAAGAAATAATAAGACACCTGCCATTACAAAGACGATTTAAGGATAATAAGATAACAACCTATATTTTGGTTGGATTTTTTCTAGGTAATTCGTTATGAGCACGATATTGCTATTTCAAAATCTAACAAAAACCTTTATATCGATAACGAGCGTAATATTTATATTAAGATGTGATGATTTATATGTATAGAAGGACAAATTAATAACATGGTTCAAAATGAGAGCTTTTATTTTTCGTGGAATTCTTTTGAACTTTTATTCGATATTACAAATTGTAATTATTGCTGATATTACATAAATGAGAGGTGAAACACTTGGAGGTCAGCAAATTGATGCAGTAATTATTTGCAGCGGATATCCGTAAACCTAGACGGGTAAAGTGAGCGTGAAGGATCCTGCATTTTACAGCTACATTATTGTGATCCGCGTTTGTGATTATACAATTGTAGCATTAATTGTAATTATTGATTACATTCCCGTGAACTTGTTAGTGACAAAAGCCTCGTCTAACAATGTTTATTCGATAAACTATTTACTAATTTGAATAGTTACAACTTTGTACGTTCCACATGTTTTGTCACTAACGACCCGGGTTTCGCCTTTACGCATCTTCAGGCATTTTGACAAAACACTCGGAATCGTAAAAATCTGTAACTATACAAATGTGATATTGAAATTCCATCAAGCATCTTCAGTCGGTATCATAAACTTTTCATTTTTGGTTTTTAATACAGATATATTTGAAAACGAAATTTTATTTAGAATTATGTTTAATATATAGAAATATGGAATAATAATGTAAGCTTTCATTTATCCATGAGTTATACATCACCCTAAAATCCACAACATATTATATTAACATTATTATTAAAAAGATCAATAAAATAAAATCTCTGAATACACTGTAGCTGTAGCCCACTTTCAAAGCTGTATTGCGCAATGTTTTCTGAAACTTTTAGTGGTCTTAAATTTGCAAAGCTGTCATTATAAAAAAACTCACTACAGTCAAAGCGGGTAACGTTGTCAGCATTGCAATTTTCGCCCTAATAAAGCATCACTCGTATGAAGCTTAAAAGCTCACAGTCCAGACTGAAATGCTTCAAGTGTTATACACCTGTTAGTTGCATCAGAATTTGTATGTGAAAACTCGCTCCAAGATTTTTGAGCTTTTGCTAACATGTTTATCTACCGGATGATATTTACAGAGCTATTTTCAAATAAGTTCGACTATAACTTTATGGCAACATTATATTTGTTACAAAATAATCGTTAAATTATTTTCGAGTGTTTTGTTTTAATTATTTATTTTTAATCAATTTCCACTCTTAATAATGGTGGATATGGCTAGTGGTTAGTTTCCGTTACGTTACAACTTTTAGCAGGGCTGTGGATTCGTTAAATAAATCATGACTTAAACTCCGGTGTTGACAAACAACACGACTCCGATTAAAAAAGTTTTAATTTTCTCATGCTTTTTACTGTCATTCTTATTTATGTGCGTTGAATTATATATCAAAAACTAAGTCTGGAAAGCTGTTCATCGAGATATTCTTCAAAATCGTCTAATCGAAAAAGAAGTCGGAGTCACTTGTTTTTCACTACTACGGTTCCGACTCTGGCAATAAAACCGCGACTTCACGAATCTTTTGATCGGATAAAATCTTAATAAAAAGATTGATTCAATGTACAATTTATATATAAATAAAATAGATAAGTAGTGATTTTGCACGACGTTTTTAATTTGTCATTTAAGACTATCCGAAGAGAGAATAAAAGTAGGTACCATCTTATCAAGGAAAATGAAGTAAGACATCCGTGGAACAAAAACAATGAAAATAAAATATTATTGTTTTAAATGTGCCAAAGTAAATATGAATAAATAACATTTCCATTTTCGTCATTTATCTTTTACAATAAATTTGAGTCCTCGAATTCAAAATTATGCTAATTCAGTTATCATGGTTTGTTTTAAATGTTCCTTTATTTTCATTTTTCAAGATACGTAAAGTAATATTTATTTACTCAAAAAGACTCGAGGGTTATTAAATTAATTATTATATTTCATTGTATGCTTTCTACGTAATGTTTTAAGAGTTAAAAATGTTTAAGAAATCCACATCAACAAAAGAGATAAATCATACGTTAGTATATACGCTACAGTAGTTTTTATATGACAACAATACGAAGCGATACACAGAAAACGGCGTTACATTTTATTCGGTAAGAATAGAAAATTCCCTTGCGAATAAAATTTCCCAGAAACCGGAGCACAAGTATTTACAAAGGATTTTTCACCGTGGGCGTTTCAAGCCTCCGACCAGTTAATGGCTTTAATGTTTTAGCGTGAGCTGGAATGCGCCGAAAAATAAATATAACACCACCGACGTCCATTTAAAGTTGTTGAAATGAGCTTTCAAAAAGGTCACGTAAATTTTTGATGAAGCGATATCGGTGTTGAAAGCGGGGGCAAAACATGAATAAACACAGAGGCGGGCAATTTTTACTTTAGATAGTTTAAAGTGTCATTTATTATCATATAATAATATATCTGTGAATGTTATAAAGGCAATCGCGTTATGACATGAGTGTCGCAATCTTGAAATATTAAAAGCAACGTTTACAAAGTCCACTTTGAACGTTTCTAATCTGAGTACAGTTAAGTTCGTAAATTGATTTTATAGTTGATTTATAGGATTGTTTTGTACGTATATCGAAAAAAAAATCCGTATGCTTAACGTTAAAACTAGCGTTGCGGAGTCAATTAACTTTAACAAAATTTTGTATTAATCAAATTTGGTTTTTTTATAAATAGCATTGGCTTAATTTGTATCGTATTATCTGATAATGCACGCAATAAGCGAAACCGGTCTTGATCTTAACAGTAAAAAATTGTTGAGATAGTACTGAATACTGTGTTTTACTTTTAGTTCTTCCACAAAGAAATGGCAGTTAACACATTAAAAGTGAGTAACATATAGCATTTGTGATTATAGACTCACGAGTCCACAGTAATGCAACATCTTTCGAGATTCTGTATTAACAGTTGATATAATCCGCTTTACTCTATAAAAAAAGTCGTGTCTATAGATGAGATAATTATATAGACGCAGTTCTATTTTTGAATAATTCAAAGAACCACAGAGCAAAAAAATGAGGGGACCATACAAAGACAGTAGTGACATATATATATATATATATATATATTTTACTCAATACAAAATGTATTAAATTTCCCGTGAGATTATTTTCATTTTGTATATTTTATTACAATTAACATACATCATATAAATAACACAAATATTCAATACTTCAGCGACACTGCTAGGCGATAACCGTGCAAGTTTTCTTTTGTTTTTTTTGTGACAGTTAGTCCAACTTGTAACTGAAAATATTGAATGTAGATCAACAAGTTTATCAAGAATAAAATTTCCATCTTGTTTTCTTTTGTTTCGCTTTTTTGAAATTTGAATAAAGTTTTTAGCCACTGAGATTTGTTTATGTATGTTGTTTACACGATTCTTCATAACACGCCATAATCATTTTTAAATCACGTTTGAAATTGCACTTGTTCAACAGTTTACAACGGTTTATTGAATAAATAGTGGCTTCTACATTTTTAATGAACGATTGTTTTTTTTATCCCTTAAAAAATAAGCAGTTTTAAAGTAAAATATAATACAGACTTTTTATTGTCCCGTGTTATTTTAAAAATCGCAAAAAAAGTGTTCGATTGTGCATATATAAATATGAATATTATAAAATAATTGTGGATAAAACGTTAGTTTTGAGCACTATAAAATTTAACCGGATGACTGTTATAAAAGTGTTCACGAATTTCATAAAGTTGTACTCACATGGCTGGCCATAGAGGTTTGACGTGTTAACGCGTCATGCTTCAATACTTAATATCTAGCTTATTTCGACTGTTTTAAGTCACGAAGTATATTAAATACTCAATAATACCTCTAATTTTTAAGATTTATTACATAAAGTAACATATTGTTGGTTTAATAGGCTTTATATTTTTTATAAAAAGAAATTTGTTATAAGGATTGACAAGAGCTACCATATGAAAAACTTCCGGTAGATAAAAAGTTAAAACGTTGTAAAAATTGAATATGAAATGACATTTAAACAAAAATTATGTTACACTCGATTGAAATAATTGTAACAATTATATTTGCATCACAAATGACACGTGTAAGTAATTTTTGGCAGATGAAACATTCATTACACTTGTATGCAACGTATAAACCGAGCACAATTTATTCGATATCTGAAGTCATATTATTGCCAACACATGTTCAATGTCATGTCCTGATCTATTCAGCTCGAAGTGATTCCACAAATAGATTGATAAATGTCGTTCACTTCGGAATACTTTGACAGATCTTTCGATAGACAGGTGCTCAAGTTATTTTTCATGATACGGGAGCAAGAAAAGTGTGGAGCAGCGACGGTGAACCAATGATCCGTGATACCTTTTCAATTAACCCACACGAGTATATATTTATAGAAAAATAGTTCAGCAAAATTAATATGTTATACAATCAGAGTATACTCTTTTAAATGATCAAACGAACATTAGTCTATCACCCTTTCTTAAGCTATTTGAAAACTTCAAATAATCACGAAACATCATTAAATTTAATACCATTTACTTTAACGACTTACGAATATTACTATTCGAGTTTATTTAATTACTTGGAGCAATTCTTAACACAATAACGTTTATTTAAATTTATGATGCTAGAATAAGTGTGACGTATTATTTATTTCTTCCAAAGTAGTACGCAAAGATAAGCATAAATTTAGTTAATTAATATTTGTGAATAAAGCGGAAGCCAAAATAGTTATCAACAGCCGTGTATAAACTTGATAATGGTAGTAACAAGCAAAACTGATCCCGATCTTCAAATATAAAATAGTACTAAACATTGTGCTTTTATTAATAAAAAAAACTGTAACTGCTAAATATTTTGACATATTATCTTAACATATAATAGAATTTAACCATGTTCATGCTGATCCAATCTAATACGTGGATTTAAAAACAATATAAAGAACATAATCTTTTTTCTTCAATGTTTAGGAGCATATGTTAAAATGGTTTTTGTTTTCGTGAAGGGTTTGTAAACGGCCCACTTTCGGGCGTTTTATTAATTTAGAAAATGGATGGCGCTTGTTGGATGTAATCCGTTTGTTTTATTGCACAATGCGATGATGAAAACGATCACCTCTATCAAATCCTTGTGTGAAAGCTCGTTCATTTTTTTTTCGTAAATGTATTCTAGTTATTCTGCATCATCCAGCTAATTAATTACGGGTAGGTTTTTATTTCAAACGTATTATTTTGAGAATTCATTTTTTCGATGAATAATTGTATTATTATACA
This sequence comes from Himalopsyche japonica, assembly GCA_028555115.1. Taxonomy (NCBI): domain Eukaryota; kingdom Metazoa; phylum Arthropoda; class Insecta; order Trichoptera; family Rhyacophilidae; genus Himalopsyche; species Himalopsyche japonica. The sequence continues at coordinate 28,571 of JAHFWJ010000218.1, read as the reverse complement.
GTGCGTAAAGAAACGATATTATGTTCAGAATAACCACTTGAGAGCATTGATAAAAGCGTACGGACTTATCGGAATGGATTTATCAGAGTCAAAGTTTTCTTAAAAGAAAAAAATACCGAAAATTTGGAATAAAACCCATTAATCAATTGGAAAGGTAAAGTATTAAAGTGCTCATAAATAAATTCGAAATTTTGACTGCGAAACCGAGAAGAACAACCTACCTATTCCTTCGCTCATAGTAAGTCAGTTAGTTTTTATTAGAAAATGTATTTATTACAAATGTTATACGCCAGTACCAACTTCACCGAACAAATGTTGCCCGCTTGAAACCCGCAGTGTATTAGATTAACGTTTTTCCTATTTCCTATTTTATAGATTAAATTCTGTGTAAAAGCCTTCCTCTCTAAGTCATTTTGGTTTATACCCGACCATCAAATTCCTAATTCCACTTCATTCCTGCGTCGCTTGTTACTGATTGGGGTTTCGTGACCTTTTCATTGCACCTTCCGTAAATTTGTTTCTAAGGCGGGAAAGCTTACATCACTGTTGCCAACTGCGTATTAAGTTGTTGGAATGTTAATCTTGGATTTAAATACTGAACAGACTTTTTGCAATGTCACTACTGTTTTGAAATGGCGTCGATTCGTCGCAATTTTATAATTTGTCTTACATTCCATACAATGTAAACAATTACTTATTGACGTATGTTTAATTCGTAGTATTTCAAAACAAATTTCATATACAATATGAGCAATATATAATTATAGACGAAACATACTTTTAACACAGTTTATGATCAGGACTGGTTTCGCTCATTGCGAGCATTATCAACTGATCAGTTTGTCAGTCTTTATATTATTTAAATATCATGCCTTTCCATTTTGACGTGACAGTTAACACCTTGTCATAAGGTTGCCTACAAAATTAATAACTTTGTTATTCCATTGATTGAATTGGCAGAAACATATTGCAACACACTGAAAAAATTATAATATAGTTAGCTAGTTCTGATGAAGGCGTAAGCCGAAATAGCTATCAACTTTATATTTTATTAATTTTGTTGAACTAAAATACTTTGTTATTTTTTACAGTGTTGTTTGTTATTCCACTTGGTGTGTTAGTAGACGTGACTAAAATAGTACCAAATTTATTACATTAATACAAAGTTTCCCAACCTTTTTAAGTGGTGAAAAATTTAAACGCAACACTTGACTTTTTTTTTAGGTAGACAAAATTATAATTAGTAAGTTGCTTAGTTTTTGCGGAATGTAGTTTGGTGAACATGGCATTAGTGATATATAATAAAAACGTGAAATGGCTGTCGCCGTATGGCTGCTTAGCTTCAGAAAAGCTGTCACTAAGCAGTAAACTAATGTCAGATATTTATTTCGTCCAATATATATTTATACATAAATATATATATATTTTATATTAAAATTTAGCATTTGGCATTACAACAGCAAAGCTGATTTACAAATTGAAATTATACATATTTACATAAAATAACGATTTTATTTCATAATAACTGTGATGCGTTAACGTAAATAAATAAACACTTCTATAACACAAAAGCAACTTTGTTTTCTAAATTGGAATTTCCTAAGTAGAATTTCATGTTATTTTAGTAAAAATAATTTAGTATTTAGTTGTAAAAACACTTTAAAATGTCGTTAATAAATATTGGTAATTTTAATATACTATTTTTGTATAAAGAGATATGCAATACATCGTCCCACTTATTCAAACATCATCATTCTTATTTTAAACTGTGATAATAAATATTTTATTCGGTTTAGAGCTGTCCTTAGAAAAAGAACATACATAATTTCATATGATTTCGTGAGTTCTTTGTAGTGTTTTATAAAAATAACAAAGTATTTAATATTTTAATTATGAATTATAGCAATGATGTTTTAATTGGTTAGACAATATATTTGAAATCCCTTCTTAAACAGTTTATCTATGCAAGATTTATTTTTTAATAGATTCGACGATTGTGTAATCTGAATAGTTTTCAATAACCATATCAAAATTGTAGATTTTAATCTTTGGTATTTTTGCTAAAATTTAATTAACTGAAATGATGAGTCAACAAACAACTACCATATTGAAAAAAGTTAAAAGCAACACGAATATACCAATACTATGAATATTTTCAAAAAACGAACAAAAACATGTCTTATATGCCCCTGATAAGTTGGCGTCATTGAGTAAGTTTATCACGTATTGTGACGTTGGTATCACTGTTATCTGCGGAATAATGGATGCCAAAGCTAATGTATAGTCAAGTGGCATACTGAATGACAGCTGTGGCGCATCGGGTGTCGACTGCATCGGGCCACGGCCGTACAATGCACACGAGTACATTTCGATCGAAGCTAATATCTGCGCACAATAATTCGCTTCGCTACGCCGCAACACGTGACCGGCGGCCTTGTGCTACGAGCCGCATCTACGATCGGGCAAATGGTAGCAGAAAATCGCTACGCTAAACAATTCGATAAATACACGGGAGGGAGGCAAATAATCCCGTAGCTAGGAGAAGCTTTGTAAGTAAGAGCCATTTAAGTTTATGTAATCTCGGTAAAAATTTACTCAATAAAGAATATAAACATTTGATAATCACAGGCGTATTGAGACTTGGACCTTAATGTCAACTATTGTTCTTAAAAACAATCAATTGCTTACACTAAAAAGCAACTGCTTGATCTCTTACCGCGTAGTTGTTTTTCGTATTGGGCTTATTCTGTTATTGAAATGTGATAAATCATTTTTAAGATATACTGTTTGTAAAATCGTTTCTGGAATGAAAAACAAACAGTGTGTAAACCTTTTTATGATGGATTATTTATTTTTTCACAATTTATATTTTTTGTTTCAATATTTAATGTCTGGACTCAACGATTGTAAGCGTAATTTATTTCTAAGCCTTTAGTAAGTAAAAATCAAAAATAAAATGATTGAATTGGCATTTACTTGGTAAAACTCTATTATAACATGGTGAAAAAATAGCAATGTAAAAATAACTATTTTATAAATTTTGTAAAACTAAATTACATCGCAATTTTTTCAGTGTCAATGAGTAATAATAACCTTGAAAAAATATTAAAGTCAATCATTTAATAAACTATAAATAATCACTGTTTTATGACAATAAAGTAGATTCATTGTACGGTGCGTTAGGCAAATATAATATATTATATCCAGTAATTGCAGTTTTTATATGAGAAAAGATCGTGTTTGACTATAATCACAGTCGATGAAAATAAACAATTATACCTTGTTAAACAGTGCTATCAGCACGTTGCTTCAATATAGAAATACTCAATTTTAGAAATATTTCATTTTCGTGCGTATCAATAAAGTAATGAGAACATTTCGTGCATTAATGAACAATCGTATGTCCTGATAAAAAGAATGTAGCCTCGGGTTGCCAGACATTCCGGTATTACAAGATGGTCCCGGTTTCATACTCTTAATTGAGATCGAAAATCTCGGTTTCAGAAAATTACAATTATGTATTACTATACCATTCATCCGATCGATATAATACTTTACAAATTTCTTGAGTACACTACCGCAAATAAGCATTTACTAGACACTAGAATACCACTTCCTCCTCAACCAATCCCCCTCCAATAATAAATAAATGAAATTAAAACGACACAATAAACAAATAAATTGTTTTTTATCATAACGAGTTTCCTTAAATTTTCTTACTCTGATATCGCAACAACGCACGACGAGCAGATAGTTAGATATAAAATATAACATTTAAAAAAATGACGATAAATTGATTGCAAAATATTATATTAAATTTTTTGCACTTTTCTATATGTCCATTTTTTTTCTTTTTCTCTAAATCTTCTGTGTTACATATTATTCTGAATTAAATAAATATGCATTCAAACATTTTATCAAATAATATTTTGGATAATATAAGATAAAACATCACATGGGGTTAAAATTAAATGTTCCGGTATGGGTTTATATAAATTTGACAACCCTATTGCAACTGCAAGTCGAAAGTGCTGGACTCTATGCATGTATATGAATAAAGCCTCTAACAAAGAGTAGCTTTATTATGAATTTCATCAAAATGAGAAATTGGGACGGTGCCAAAATTCTACTACATATGACGCATTAAAAAAATTCAATGCTTTTGAACGAAATATTATACAACGCCATTGTTCAAATGCGCTTAAAAGAATACTTTATAGTGCGACATTATATAACGTGATGCATCAATTTTTTACTCATCGCAACGATTTTTGATGTTGTTTATATGAGACAAGTGTCAATTTCTATTTTTTTAAAATCTAAATGATAAATAATCATTAAAATCTAGATTTTTGTAAAGCATATTTGGGCTTGATTTCAACACAACTTTAATTTAGTTTGCGTTTTTAACTAAATCATTTTATGATATCGACTAAAGGTGTTTAATGCAATTTCAATATCAAACTTACTTTCATTTGTGTCATTGTGTTTAAATAACAAGCTAGGCCGTTGGTAAATGAGAGAGGAGATGTTGTGTACCTTTTCTGCACAGCTATATATAGATAAGCAAATGTTAGTTTAAGCATAGTTCTGACGATGGCGTGAGCCGAAATAGCTATCAACTATATTTGTTAAAAATAATTTTGTAGAACTAAAATACATTGCTTTTTTTTCACCGTGTTCAATATCAAAGTTGACTTATTAAAACTTTGTACGATTCCACATCTTTTGACACTAACACCCCGGGTTTCGCCTTTCGGCATCACCGGGCGTTTCATCACACGGATGCAGTTAGCATCGATTATATACCCAAGGAGTTAATCACAAAGGAAAAACACAATCCCTAAGGCTTGGATCCAAATAAACAACTATAAAAGCTAAATTATTTGGGTCCTAGACGTTTTTATTCGTAATTTACTTCATTCTTAAATAACCGATGTTAAGTGTTTATTGTGTGTAAGTTCTGCTGCATCCGTGTGATAAAATGCCTGAAAATTCCGAAATGTGAAACTCGTGTCATTAGTGACAAAATATATGGAATTGTATAAAGTTTCAACAATTCAAATATGATATTGAAATTCCGTCAAACACCTTCGGTCGATATCATAAAGCATAGGTTCCCAACCTTTTTCAGGTGGCGACCCCTTTACATAAAATCAACGTGACCTACAACCCCCCCATACAATCCAAAGCATACAAAAAAAATAATTTATAGTTGACCGTATAAGTTGGCGACCCCCAAAAAAAACCCTTCGCGATCCCCAGGTTGGGAGCCTATGTCATAAAGTGTTGACAAAAAAATTTCTGACTTAAAAACTTTACTCTTCATTATTATGAGCATGACGACCCCTGCGCTTATCAGATAACAGCTTGAGTACACGTCATGCAGTCGCCGACCATTATTTATGACAAAAAAATGTCAAAATACATCACTATATCAACTTTACGCATAAAAAACACTTTGTAAACACAATATGTTCACATATTACTCATGCTGAGTGCTTTAGGAAGAATAACCACCCAGGCGCATACATAAATATCTCAAACAATTTCATCAGGAGAAAAAACATAAACATGCGAGTAATAAAATAAGTCTGGCGATAAAGACTTTAGTATTTCAGGATTTTTAATACAAGTGCTTTTATAGAAGTGAGCCTTACCATAAAAGCTTAAGTAACGACTTCCTAATGCGACGCGCTTTGCAATTATATTATCACACAGCGTAAAGTTTCTTGGAACATTAAACTTCGAATATAGCATAAAAATATTTTGTTACGCATGAATTTTGAAATTATAAAGACATCGATAATAAATAAACATTAAATATCTGTTAAATGTAATTTATAATCTCTTGCGTAATATATTCCGTGTTCTCAATTCTACTCATGAGAATCGATTGTAGACTCAAATGACAAAATAATGTAAAATAACTAGTTATCCAGTTGCACATTTGAATGTTTTAGTTGAAAGCTATTTCAGCTTCCACCATCGGCGTTAGTCCTTTGACTGTTAACCGTTGAGACGACTGATTGTTCTGTGTTGATAGATGACAATTCAAAATATAATATAATAGAGTTAAACGGGTGACAACTTTCGCGTGAATGCTATATATTATATGGAAATACAGCCTGATTTGTTTTGATAATCTACTCAAGTTAAATAAACACTTCCGCTACTGAATTAATTTTGAAATATTCGGTGATGGAACGTGACGTAGGGAAAAAGTTAAGTTAAGTTCTGAGAAAATAATTAATCCTGTATATCAATCATTTTTAATATGTTAACTGCCTTCATGTTATGTACATGGCTTAACCAAAGAATGGTGGCACCTCATCAGATTGAGCAAATATGATTTTATCCAGGGTAACCTGATGTATCGCTTGGTGACAATATACTCAAGATAGAAATCGCAAATGATGAAAATCGTATATGTGACTCTCGAAAACAAATGTGTTATAATGCAATATTAGACCCGTAGATGCAGATTGCATGATTTTCCTTACATAGTTTCAAATGGTCGTTTTTTTCGTACATAATATAAAATATTAAACGAATAAAATTCAACTTTTAATTCAAAATTGTTTTGTTGTATTTTACTCAGTATACAACTGTCATTTTTTTTCGTTATTTTGTAATTAATAAATCTACAAAACTTTGATACCAACAGTGATTAAACTTTTATTAAATACTCATACATTGTTCGAGAAATAAAATGCACATAATACAACATACCCCCACAAGTAATAATTCATATCGTGAGGTATGCCATTTACCCTCGTCATAAATATTAAACAATGGCATGCTAGAAAGTTATAAAAGAAAAATACAGGTAGTTTGTGGACTCAATAACACCGCTGCTTAGGTATGCCATTATCCTAAAATTGTAATTAGTAATTATTTCCGCCACCGTGGCGCTACACTCCCAAGCTTTGATGTGAAGTTGTTGCAATCTAATTTAAACTTAAACGTCAAATGATGATTGACATTTCTTGGAGCAATAATTGGTATATAATTTGCGTCATAGTTTAGATTAGATTCATTTAACTTTTTAAATCAATTAAGACATAGTTTTGTGCGTTATTTATAAATGGTAAGTTGTATCAATCCACTCAAAGAATGCAAATATCGAATGAAACTTTATCAGCGAATTTATAAACGGATATCATACATTTCACCCATATGTACTTACATAGAATTAACAATTTTAGAATATTTTTTTTTTATGGTTAGTAATAAAACATACAAGTGACAACTAAACAGAAAACAAATGCGATAGTTAAATATCATGTAGCGACCCTTTAAATTAAAATGTATAGATTTTTGATACAAAATAGAAGTACATTACATACCTCTAATTTTGGGGAGTATAATGTATCAAATATGTAGTATTGTCAATTGGCAGTTGCAATTGGCAAAGATAAACCGTTATGGAAATGCTTGAAATGCTTATGAAAACAAAAACCAGTCCTTTTAATTACATAAAATTGTGGAGATTGTGTTGTGTTATTAAGATATAATGCTTTTCCATAAGTGATAGTAAACAACTTAAAAGTACAATCTTTTTCAGGTGCTCTATCGGGAATGTTGAATATATTTTATGTTTCTTTTGATATCTATGTTCTCAAGGTATGTATGTATAACGAGATTATAAGTGCCGTTTTGACGTTGGCTATCCCGATTCCCCGAAGAAATGACTCAGGACATGAATGTCCAGTTTTTAGAAAAACGTTTGATTTTGTTGCGTATATGTTAACTTAAACATGTTTTTTGCTCTAAGTGTATTTTTTGTAATACAAACTATGACGAAATATGCATTTTTTATAATACAAATACGTTTATACAAAATTTGAAGATGTCCTGTTTCGAGGAAAAAAATAAATGTTCACGATAGATACACACGTACATAACACGCCAATTCCAAGTGATATAAAATAAATTTATGCAAAGATAAAACGACTTCCCATCAACAATATTCTGAATCATAGACAATTCCTAATATTTATTATTTCTATGCAAAAACAATTCTTAGAAACAATAAGAAGCCGGGTATGACATTTTCCTTGAAGCTGAACATTTCTTAGTAATTTAATATCCTCAACACTTCATTTGTTTTTTTTACTTTTCATAATAAGTGTATATTATTGATAGGAAACTTTTCAAATTAAATATAAGATTAAGTAAAAATGATTGAATTGTGCATGTTGTCTTAATGCGGAACAAATTATAAAAGCCATTAGGTAATACCCATCACAACACTTTTTATTCTACAATAAGAATTAGAATAAATAAATGATTCTTTAATAAATCACTAACATACTAATATTCTTTCCAAGGGTAATACAAGACGTGTATTCTATAATAAGAAAAAAAACTAAACAGATAGGTATAGTTAAATTGTGGAAACTGAAAGTTAAATTGTGGAAACTGAAAGTTTTCACTCGTTTTTTCACTCATTAATATGGTTACCAATCTTTTCTGTAACGATTACGGCACAAATAACTCAAAACTGAACACCATCTTCGCTGTCAGTACACCATTACTAATTTTAGTTCAGCATTCATCCTGAACATTCCCTGTCAATCCGGGACAGTTGACAACCCTACTCACCATACGGATTTTATTTTTCGATAAATTGAGCATTCTATCGCACTGGTGTAATGAAACTGACAGTAAACAGTTTACATCGCTTATATACTAGAAAAATTACAAAATTACCTAAAACAAGGTGCTAGATACATATTTAAAAAATCTTTATTACAACTGATTACATTAAAATAATATTAAAACTTGAAAACGAAAATATTATTACCAATAAAGATGAATGACTACACGATATGAGTTTTGTTAGATTAATCTATTAACTTTAAAATGTAATTGTGTAAATTAATGCTAATAGATACTATTGATTAAATTGGCATTTACTTGGCAGAACTCCATTATAACACGGTGAAAAAATAGCAATGTATTTTAGCTCTACAATTTTTTTTATAAGATATAGTTGATGGCTATTTCGGCTCACGCCATCGTCAGAACTAACGCTAATAGATACCTACTTTTGTTAATGTGTGAGTTATAGTGAATTTAGGTGATAGGCGTAAGATTTTTTTTTCAGATTGACTAATTTAAGTCATTTCACGTAAGAGATAAAACAAGAGAGAATTAGAGATGTTTAACTATATGATGTAATGTGGTAAAAAATGTTTGATTGTATATAGTTTCAACAATTTAAATGGATCAATTACCATTACCATTAAATCTGTTTACAACGAAGTAATCAAATAATTTAAGTATTTTTGTGTCACAGCCTTATCAGAGATATACGACAGTAATTTTAAAGCTTAAAACTGCTGACGAATCTATTTCCAATATTGGAGTCGCGGGTAAATATGTGCTGAATTTCCGTTCACACTAAAATGCCAAGCCCAGTAATGTAATAAATTCTCGAAATAGCTCAACAAAAAAGTTCTGAATATAGGCATGACGAATCGGAGATATTCGCACAACGCGAAAAATTAAGGGTCATACAATATCGGATAAACAAGGTACTATATAATGTTAGCGCGCGGGAACATCAATCGCGCAGTACAACTCGGTATAAGCACTCGAGATATTAGCGCGCAATATAAGATTATTTTATATTGTTGATTGCTCATTTAACACGTTGACTGCGGAATGAAAGTCCAGCGCAACACGTATTTTATAAACATATATATATACATACTTTAAAAAATCCAATACCATACAAGCTCAGAGTGCCCCGTGAAGTGCCAGGTGCGTAATCATCGTTTCTTAAATATAGATATTCCGCACCCAACGTGTTAAATCAATTTACTTGCCAAAGTATTTTTCTGCTAAAATTACATCATTGATATTACATATTTTAGAAATTAAAAAAATAATAATTACTTAACCTTATTTTTTTTAACATAACTATAATATTTTAATCCATGAGTGCATATTTATATGTGTGTTGAATACTGTTTATATTTATGATTGGAAAGCTTATTATTTAAGATTTTAACACTTGTAAGGTGTTAACTGTCACTTACTGGAAAGTCACGATATAATATCTGTATATAATATATTACTATTTTAGCTTTAAATTTATGGTATGTCTTTTTGAAGCAAGCTTTCTAAGCAATTGCATTTCGATAATTTTGTAATTGTTTTGTAATAAGTATTATTTTCTAATATTAGGATCTTCATAAGATTTTTTATTCGTTGAATTGTTCGGAGTAAAATGGTTTCTATTATAAATTTTCTGCTTGTGCTTAAAATGTTAAAACCTTATTGGAATTCATTTAAAAACAGGATTTTTCAAATTTAATTTATTAAAATATAAACGAAGCCAAACGCTGTCTGTACACGTGCCTACAATTCAACCCCTAGTAAAAGGAATCAAAACGCTTTTTTGCATGGGAAAGCATTTCATATTTTCACATGTCGTATTGAAATAACGAAACCCTGAGGGCGGGAAATGTGCTTGAATATTCACACTTACACACTCGGCCCAAAATGGGATTTACTTGTGGCGTAAAATCGTATAATATTATAATCTTTCAGGGATATCAACATTTTAGCCCAACAGTGGCCGTGAAAGTTGGTAACACTCTATGATATATTTCTTGTAATAATCATACATTTTGAAGTTTGATGAGCTTTTTTGACTTGTCTAAAACACATGACGTCGCTGATTGCGCAAAGACGTGCTAGCGTGCGAGTCATGATTGTACTCGCTGTTCGTTTCCGCATGAAAAGCAGTGTTAACTTCCTCACTTCTCAGTAGAAAAGTATTATATTTAATTAATAAAAGCACAATAATTTACTGCTATTTTTGCACATTTTTAATTTTAAGTCAGGGCCGCATTCGCTCATCGCGAGCATTATTAACTAAACTTAGCTATCGTGATTGGTATGATCGAAACTGGTTCTTATTTTAAAAATATTCAAGTGTAAAATTGTTGTTTCGAAACACTGTGTTTTTATTATATAAATAAAATGTCTTTCCACCAATAAGTGACAATTAACATCATAATAGGTACAGTATAAGCACAATCGTAGAAACAATATTCTTTGAAGAAAACAAGCATCACCTTCTTTTAAAACGTGGCACTTATAAGAACGATACAATCACAACACGAAAACAATTTAATGAGAGTAACAACCATAAGAACCAAACCAGCCTATGCAACAATTATGTACAACTGAAATACATGAACTAAAATTTTACGAATATTTAAAAATCTAAAATTGCATAATACAGGATTTTTTGATTGTACACAAAACCATCATTTTCTTATATTAATGCTATTAAAACAACAATAAAAAAGTTCTTAAACATAACGATTGACATGATCACTCGATGGACTCCTTTTTGTAATCTAAGGATGGCATAAAAATGGTTTTACCAGAAAAAATAGAAGTGGAAGTAAGAGTAATCTTTCCAATGTTGATGTACAAGAACGTAGGTTGCTAAAAGTCCATGATTTCATTTATAATATCGACTGAAGATACTTGATGGAATTTCAATATCAAATTTAATTGTTACAACTTTGTACGATTCCACATGTTTTGTCATTAACTGACTCGTCTGTTCTGTTGCATCCGTGCAATAGGATGCCTGAAGATGCCGAAAGGCGAATCCCGGGTCGTTACTGATCAAACATGTGGAATCGTAGAAAGTTGTGACAATTCAAATTCCATCATTTGACTTATAATAATTAACTCATGTTCTTTAGTTGTGTTGTATATTCTGCTTTAGCCTTTAAACACTCGTATGATGTTAGATAATTTGTAATATTTGCACATAGCATTGCTGTGGCGACATCAACAACAATCAATTGAAACTGATTTAATAAAAATATGCTTATATATGGCTGTTACTTTAGTATTTAACTAACAAAATTAATAATGATTTAAAAATGTTACGTAAATGAAAATTTAATTTCAAATGTGACAGTTTTCTGTTGGATTGTGATTATCAATAAAATTTAAGACTGCATTAATTAACTTCTATAACACCTGCTGAAAAGTGCTGTATTCAAAAACAAGAAACCGTCCGAGGGCATGTCTCGTGTTTTGGAAAGAGAGTTTATTATTAAGGATCATAATCGATTTTCCGTAGTAATTCGCAAAAAAAAGAGTATTTATAAAAAAATATATATTCGTGACAAAATATAATATGTTTGATAAAAAAATCTTGTTAGTCGTTATGTTTATTTTAATTAAATCCTTGGAATCTAAACGCGTTTCACACCTGAACAAATTCTAATGATATACATTTTATGTAACCAGATATGTCCCGTATTAAATTTTTCTCCCGTAAAAGGTGCAGATGTTAAATTGGTTTTTGTAAACCTTTTTCAGAGAAAATTTTATGAATTCATGAAAAAATCTACGTTTACATTTTGGATGACCACACACTTTTTTGAATATCACTTATCAGCCTAAATATGTATACCTCGGCTTAGAAATATGTCCTATCTCAACGCTCTTAATGTGGAGAATATTTATTCAAAGAGTTTATCTCACCATAAGTTTTAACGAGAATTGCTTTTCGCGAAGTTTCTCGATCTATTTTTCTAGAGAAAACAAGAGAAGATGAATAGTGTTTCATTTATCATCTTCACAACGTCCCATATTTAGGATCAAAATAGTGAGGCAAGATAGACTAAACATACATGCATACCTTCGATCAAAACATCTATAAATCGATAGGAACTTATTTAGTAAAAATATAAATAACGTACTGTTTTTATATCGACTTCATTTTACCAAACTTACATGTGAATACAATAGTAAAATAATGAAGTTTCGTGATAGAGGGTATCGAGAAAATGATACTATGAGTGTATACGACGATCCAAAAGCTAAATATTAAAATATATAATATTATACTGCCGTCTGTACAATTTCAATCATAATGAGTAATATTTAAAATATTTTTTTGTCAATTAACTACAATATTAGACGATAATTAAATTATTCAATATGACAACATTCTAAAAAATGTAATTCTTACTATTTATAATACATGTAATTTTCTTTTATTCCATCAAGACTAATTGATCACTTTTAAGTCAAAAGAAATCTCTAAAGCTCTAAGCAAAATTTTTCTATCATTGTTTGCAAATGCACTAAATGTCTGAAGTAAGTAAACATAAAGTGTATAAGATTTGATGATTCGAATATGATATTTAAATTCCACGTACCTACTCTAAATTACCGTATTTAGTAACTTAAGAATCCTAATAATATATTCCAATAATAACTTTTAGATTTGGTTTAATTTGGGAATGGACCGAGGGTTTTCGGTGGAATTTCAAAAATAAGTTTAGTTGTGGAAACTTTTTATACTTCCGCATGCTTTGTCATTCACGACCCGAGCTTCACCTTTCGGCATCTTTTTGCGTTCTATCACACATATAAAATTGATATACAATAAATAGTGAGCAAAGGTTATATGCAAGATGAATTAATAATATAGGAATAAAACAAAACAAAAGAATCAAAATTTTTATTTAAAATAACTTACTATTGATTTTATTATAATTTTGCACAATTTACATTGATTAGTTTTATAAACAGTGCATGAAACGATTTTACAATGAACAACATCTGAAGAGGCCGGACGACGAAACACGGACCGTCAGTAAAAAAAAAACATTGGTTATTGAACGAATTTTCAACAATTCAAATTTCAATTAATTAATGATATAAACTGAATGTGCTTAATGAAATTTCCATACAAAATTTGATTTAGATTTGAGTAGACGCAAGCGGTAAATATAATATTATTCAGCATATCGCTTTTCCAATCACGATATAATGGAGCATATCATATCAGTCATCAATAAACTACTTCGAACAAAACATGTTTACTTTCTGTTTGATCTAGATAAGGCAAAAACAGTTTTAAAACTGTTATGAATAAATCAATATCTAAGCAATTGCCTTACGTTAGTAGGCTCTTTTTATTCCAGATTTTTTAGGCATTACTTAATTCAAACATTATTTAATAATCAAGTATCATTTTATTAATTGAATTGATATTAACTTGGTAGAAATCCATCATAACACAGTGAAAAAAATAGCAGTGTATTTTAACTCTACAAAGGTACACAATACATTTTCTCATCTGTTCTAACATCCTCGTTTTATATTATGCTAATAAAGTACATTATATACTACAAGTAAAATACGTATTAACTATTAAAATCACTTAAAATCAGATAAACTCTCACTTCAAGAAATGCATAAAGTCAATTCACCACATTTAAGAATTCATTAGCACAATAAGAAACTAGGGTGTTAGAACAGAAGAAAGGATGTCTTGTGTACGTTTAAACATAGTTTTGATGAGGACGTAAGCCGAAATGGCTATCAACTATACACACCTTATAAATTTTTGTAGAACGAAAATACTTTGCAATTTTTGCACCTTATTATAATAGAGTTCTACCAAATAAACGCCAATTCAGTCAGTAAAATATTCATTGTTGAATCATTATTTTCCTCGTGTAATTTGAGTTGTTACAAATTTGTGCGATTCGACATGTGTTGTCACTGACCCGGGTTTTAGGGTGAGGCATTGAAATATATTGAAAGCACCTTTAGTCGATATCTTAAATTACACAAATATCCTTTGTGATGCAGCTAAGTGCTACATTTCTCAAACGCAGATGTATGTATTGAAAATAAATTGAAAAAGAGGCAAATGTAATTTATTTTGATTCCTAGTAATAAAGCTTCACGCCATCAAATGACTATGATCATAGTCATGAAGTAAAATATATCAGTAAGTTGTCCTTGAATGTATTTTGCATATACACTCCAATAAACTGCAGGCTACGGGCGCATTCTATGGTGCATTTCTTTTCAATATGCATTTCTTTGTCTGCCATTTTGTTTACAGACAAATTCTTTTGGGCTATATCCCTTTTGAACAGAAGTGCACTATGAATTGTTGAATAAAAATATTTACACATCAATATGGAGTAGACAATTTTCGGTTAACTATATGATTTGTTGCACCAAAACTTCATGTAACGTATTCGAATATGATAATATAAATGAAAACCAGAGACGTTAGTGACAAAACATATGGAATCATAAAAACCTCAGCAATTCAAATTTGATATTGAAATTTTTTCAAAGGACCCGAGTTTCATATTTTACTATACATATTTAACTGTCAGTTCTGCTGCACCCGTATAATAGAATGCCTGAAAATGCCGAAAGGCAAAACATGTAGAATCTTACTAAGTTTCAACAATTCAAGTTCTATATTAATTAATATTGTATTTTAATAAATTCTTAACCCTTTATTTAGAAACAATTAAATTACAATAAAATATATTATGTATAATTACATATCAATCATTCTCTTATTCATTGAGTCGGTATCAGTTTATAATGCTCTCGGTGAGCTAAACCGGCTCTTATCACGAAATTTTTAAATTGAAGAAATTTTACTAAAATGCGTTTATATTATTTACACAATGCTTTGTTACCAAGAAGTGACTGTTAACATCTTAAATATTAGTTCTTAAACAATTGATATTTTAAATTAGATAAAAAGCCTTGTTTCAATTCGAATCGTACTAGTTGATAATGTTCTGCCATCCAGCTTAGAAAACCAGTTCTGATATTTATATTAAATTTTTTTGGAAAAAGTACTGCTCATTTTGTTTTAATTATTTAATTATATTCATCATCAAGAAGTGATGGTTTCTTATATGTATTTTTTTAATGTATTTACTTTTAAATGTCTTAGTGCGGCCCTGTATTTCTGCAATGAATACTGAGAAGGAGATCCGAACATAATGGGAATTTGCAATGCAGTAGGATATCCAAACGGAACAAAAAAAACTTTTGAGCCATTCGCAAAACACACAATGGAATATTATTAAGCTTTGAAATAGTAAAAAAAATCGTGCATTCTTCAAAGTTTACTAAAAGGAGGTGAATAAATTAGCTGTAACGGTATCATCTCAATAAAAGTATATGTTCTCTTTCAGTTCATTCTATTTTTGAATTTCTTTTCGAGAATTTATTCCAGAGCATATTAGGAGAAATAAAATATTTACTATGATTTTAACAGGGAGAAATTTTGTTTTATCAAATAGGCGATCAACGAGTCTATCATTTTCATAGAACGTTGTTTTATATAATAACTAACTAGTGAGGATCCGACATGTGTTGCAATGCTATTCAAACAAAGAAAGTGTTGGTGTTATAATTCGGTTCATTGAAGTACTTTTGGACATACAATATTTTGTTTTATCCATCTGATGCGACAGGAATAAATCGGAAGGCCTTTACGACACATGGAAAAGATTCATAAAGCTGTACGTATGAGAAGCATATCCACATAGTCCAGTTTATCAGTTGATAGTGCTAACGATAAGCAAAACCGGTACTTATCTAATGGTTATACTAATTCAGTAACCTTTGCGGGCACGTGTTCAATAATCCACAAAAGTTTGATTGCAATCGGATTAAAGGTATAGGAATTCATAAGAAACGAATAAATAAGCAAGCATTCATTTTTATATATTAGATTTCGAGTGTTTAATACCCGCGACAGCTATTAACAGGATCGTGTTCTTTGATACGATATACGGTGTGCTTTAATTGATTGAATTGGCATCTACTTGGTAGAAAAAAATCCATTATAACACATAAAAAATAGCATTATATTTTACTTCTACAAAATTTATAAGGTATATAGTTGATGGCTATTTCTGTTTACGGCCTCGTCAGAACTATGTTTGAACATACATTTATTTATCTATATATAGCTGCGTATAAAAGGTAAACAATACATGTTCACTTTTGTTCTAACACCCTAGTTCCATGTTGTTCTAATAAATTCTACTCTGTCGCAAATTAATTTTATGTATTTCTCGAAGCGATAATTGATCT
Organism: Himalopsyche japonica; assembly: GCA_028555115.1. Lineage (NCBI taxonomy): Eukaryota > Metazoa > Arthropoda > Insecta > Trichoptera > Rhyacophilidae > Himalopsyche > Himalopsyche japonica. The sequence goes on along the minus strand of JAHFWJ010000218.1, from coordinate 11,645 downwards.
GGGTTTGCTTTAAGTTCTCTTATTTGAGCGAGTTGTCGTTTTAAGGCATGCAAACTACATTTTCGTACGTAAGTCCGTCTGAGTCAAAATCTGACCAATATATGAATGCTAATTCGACTAAAATCGTTTATTTACCTACTTCGTATCGATATAAAATTTAAATTGATTACTATGTTATTCAAATTGGTTATGGATTCATTCAGTCAAATGACAGAAGTCAAATACAGAGAGCTTTAACGTCAACATAATTATATCGTTTTGTAAATAAAAATATGCGCGATTTGTATAAGCACTTTCTATCAAAAAATTCGTTCCACAAAAATGCCACCGCAATAAGATACGCACAGCTCTAAAATAATTTAAAATTTATCTCACGATGTTAGCAAATAAAATGTCCAAAAGCGTCGTTATAACAAACTGAGTTTTGAAGGTTTCTCAAGTATGCTTAGAAATACACTAGACACGATATTGCCGTTATTAGATTTTCGAAAAGTTTGGCGAGAATAAGCTCTAAGCGTTTATACAAAATACTTTGCTTATCGGATGGGCATTACTAAAAGGGAGTTAGCGAAGCTTTTATATAATATGAATCCATATTTTATTGTATACTCGTTTCGCTGTCTAAGAGTAAACACACAATATTAAATATTTTAAAAAAATAAGGGGAAATTCAATATTTATTACAATATATTTGGGTTGATTTACAATACTTGTAAAGTACACAGCAAACGAACTAATATCCTGTCTCTGCTTTAATACATTTTACATAAAATCAATTTGCCACATTTAAGAATTTAAATATAAACCTAGGATGTGAGAACATAAGAGAACATGTATTGTGTAACTTCTACGCCGGTTTATATAATATAAATAAGTCAATGTACGTTTAAACACAGTTCTGATGAGGGTAAGCCGAAATAGCTATCAAATATACCACAAGATATAAGGAATCCAATGACAGTCTCAATGAACAAACAAATATAAATCTTTCGCCGCTTTTCAGACCATTACGAAAGGTTAATGCATTTCTGTAATAAATCATTTCAGTACAGTATTTATCTGTTCACGGTTCTGATGAGAGCGTAAGCTGAAATAACTGTTAAATTTTGAAAAATTATAATTAAATCGCATTAAAATGAAGTTCTACCAATTAAATGCTAATTCAATCAATAAAATGACTTTGTTCTGCCTGATTATAAATTGGAAATAAAAAAAAAAGCATATGCCACACAAAAAATCATGCCACGGTTTCGCCTTAGTAACCCCTAAAGACAATTGAATTACAAACACTACGTCAGCAGTAACTATTGATCCACGATAAAATTTCTGTTCAGAATGCATTAAATAAATAATTCCATCCAGTGAATGGGGTACACTAATGGATTTCGGTTGTAGGAGGGAATAGAATGAAATTGTTTGGATTATAAAACAAAATGCAGGTCACGATCTTTAATGCGGGGTATGCAGATTTTAACGAAAGTAAATTCGTGCCATAAAAACGTGCTGGGAGTTGTAGGGTTGACGCTTCGGGACGCAGAGATCATTTGTCAGGAAAATGGCCACGCTTGATTATGCGTGTGCTTTTTTGACCTTTTTTTCATAAATTAGTCCTTACTAGCTGTGATAAGTAGTCACAGCTAGTAAAATATTTACAGACACGACATTATCATGCACAATGCTGTCGGTCTTACCTCGCCATATGGTGTGATAAGTGAAGGTAAACTGAATCGTTGTTTTCATAAAATATGTGCCGTTACTGTAGACCAGTGTTTTTTAAGATGTCAAGTGAGCCGCACCCCTTTAAAAATGAAAATAGATATCCGAACCCAATCTAAAAATTGTACATTTTATATAAAGATTATAAAATCAAATTTGAATTGTTACGAATATGTACGATTCCACATGTTTTGTCACTAACGATCCGGGTTTCCCTTTCGGCATCTTCAGGCATTCTATCACACGGATGCAACAGAGCCGTCAAAATATATGGAATCGTACCAAGTTGTAACAATTCAAATTTGATATTGAAATTCCATCAAGCACCTTCAGTCAATATCATAAAATATTTTTATTGATGGCTTGGCTTTTGTTGCGTATTCATTATAATATTTGTGAAGCGAGGCTCAAGCAAAGAAGCAATTGGCCGGTGACATTGAAAATTCAAAAAGCTTTCAAATATCGCAAAAATAATTCATATTGATAAAGGGGTCTCCCGTACCCCCGATTAATAGCTACTGCTTTAGACCAACCAAAATTTTACTGCTACAAAAACGACATTGTAAACATAAAAAAAATAATTCAATAAACACGCGATGACAAAAAAAAGTGAAGTAGTTTCTTTTTAATCTCACTTATATTTCCTCTAACACGGTCTCGTCACAATGAGAGCTTTAATTACACGCGATAAAGCTCAGACTACGTGTCCGATGGTACTTTCAATATTACCAATATTTGTTAATATTACTGCCCGTATGTTCTGCTGCTTCAAAATTAAAACTTTTACCACTGCCTGTGTGTCGCTATTTTATGAAATATTTAAAAACAATACAAATGAATAGTTTTCCTGTTAACACTTATTACAGGCGAATCTTTATCGTCTGTCCTGGTCGAGAGTTTGTAAAATTTAAAGGAAAAAAAATAACAATTCGTTTTTATTCCTTAGTTGGTGATTGTATAACAACTTCAATATGGTGTTATATTTATCCGCATAAATAAATCTATAACTGAGATCCGTGCAATAATAAAATGAATATTCAAAAAATTCAAACTTTTCTCATTATAACTGAAGAACTATCAAAGGCAAAAATTATATAAGAAACAAATCGAAGAATATTGAGCATTCAAGATGGTTCCATAACTGTGGAGATGTGCATTGACGCAGTCGGGAAAAACAAACGACTCCGAATACTCTTTCGATTAAGAGATTTTGAAAAATATCACAAATTTGCCGGATTGGTTAGTTAATCTTTAATTAAATGCACATAAATAGGAAAGGCAGGAAAAAAACCTGCCAAAATTAAATCTTTTTAGTCGAAATTGTGTTGTTGGTCAAAGTCCAGTGTCGTGTTTTCTTTTTACGAATCCACAGTCCTGGATTGTTCTTTGGACATACATATGTCATGCTAAGGGCCGAATTGAGTTGGAAAGAAGATTTTAGTTACTCTAGGAAAATTTTTATGAGCCGTTGGAACACATCTTTATGATTAACTACCATTAAATGCAGACTATAGATTTTTCATTGTGGAAAACGAGAAATTCTAAAAAGTCGCAAACATATACTTAAAGATATTGGAGCTGTCTTAGAACTCAAGCCCTTCGATCAATCAAACGTTGAAAGAAAATGAAACGTTTTTGAATTTTTCTTTGGATATTTATTAGCTTTGTTAACCCGATAATTGCCACAGACGACATATCTCCGAAGTACGTTTAGTAGTGTGTGCAAAGTATTATAGTATGAAAACTCTGTTTAACAATGAGCCTTTGAAACTGTTTAACTTCCAGAAAAAACTCTAAAAATCAGTGCGGGATATATTTTGCAAGTTGATTATAATTTCTTTCTAACACAGCGAATTTTTTTTTGGATGAGTTTTATTTTGACCAAAAACATTCGGACTGGTAAGCACTGCGGCGTGATTTATTTGCAGCTACGAAAAGGTTAAATGCGTATCACTTGATTACAAAAGCGGTAGAGTTTTTAAGCTTAAATCTAGTTAAACTTTTGAAAAGTATCGCCGCACATGTGCGTCTGATTGTTTTGATGTTTATTTTCAATTTCCATTCTCACATTTTTCATGAATTGTTAATATTCCTTAAGATATAAACATTACATATAACAACAGATATATTTTTTTATTTGTACCTCGTCTGCTTAGAACGCAATAAACATCTAGGCTCGAATCGAAAGGTAGCTCCTCGAAAATTATTTGAAAGTAAAAAAACTTTTAGACTTAAAAAACTATATATATATATTCTTTCCGTTGCACAAAATTCTTTTTTCTACATTAACTTAATTAAAAAATAACTCACGCCTTAAAGGGTTAAGTTATAGTTGAATCCAACCCAGTATCAGGTAACCACAGCTGGAACTATACTAATGACATGTATATATATATGTGTCCATAATATGGTTATAACACGGTAACAACACACAGACAACCTTTGAACCCGTTTTTCTGCGTTTTTTTACAGCGTGGCACGTCTTTTTGGTTATGTATAGATTTCGTACTTCCTACTTTCCGGTTACTGCAACAGACAGCGAAACAAAACCATTGGTGCTACGAAAAAGGGGATTTATTTATTATATATTTCACCGCAGAATAAACAGTTTTTTTTTTATAGATTCGGCGACAACCTTGTGAAGTTCACTTTTAATATAGAATTGATAACTTTGTTGTTTTATTTGGTAAGTGTGTAGTTTACAAAAACACTTACAAATAATAAAGGAATTGTTTTAAATAAATACATTTAATGCCATAAAAATATTAAGAACATAGAAAAAGTGTTTTTAATACGAGTAGTTAATTTTTAATTAATGGTGTATTGATTGAGTTTGCATTTACTTAGTAGAACTACATTATAACGTGGTAAAAAAATAGCAGTATATTTTAGTTCTACAAAATTATAAGGTATATATTTGAAAGCTATTTCGGCTTATGTGTAAACCGAAATAACTATCAATTTAATTCCTTATTAATTTTGCAGAGCTAAATTACATTGCTATTTTTTCACCGTGTTAGTGATATTATTGTTTAATTTTATATCCCGTCCAATAAAAAAGGAAATGGTGTCATTCCACCAGTATTTTGCAATTACAAAGTAGATTCATTGTTAACTTAGTAATAAATAACCTTAGGATATATTGTAGTTGGCCTGGTGATGCTTCTCAATGGAGTAAAATAACTGTCACATCTAGCAGCACATCAAGTAAAATCTATTTTAATTGTATATTATCGGTAAATCGTTTGTATTACTTCAGTAGAAACATGAAAATACTTACGATATCTTATCATCAACCCATTTCGTTATCACAAATCGATTTTTTGATATTTCTATATCGTTTCAGCTCTTAATACATGGGCTCCAGATGGAGCATCTCAAAATTAGTATTTAACTACTCGCTGTTCAGTTTCATCTTATATTCTTCATAAAATGTAATGATGTAATTATAATTTAATTCAATACTTCATGAAAGCTAATTGCTATCTCCCATTTTAGTATCAAAACTTTCAGAGTTTTCTAAACGTGAGTTATTAAACAGTATTGAAAATTTACAGACAGAATCAATCAAGCCTCTGAATTTTATAAAACAAAAGTCCAATAACACAAAGAAAACAAATCTATTGTGTGCGATTAATATGCATTTAATGCGCCGTATTTTCTACGAATATTGTATTGGAGATTGTTTGCTTGGTGCTGGGAATATCATAATCCGCTGTGTATTTTAAAAATAACGAAGCATAAGAAAAAAAATCATAAAGAAAAGAATTGAAGCAATAGAAGATAGTATGGATGATCCGAAATGAATATCGATGGATGATTCTTGGAGATTTCCAGTTAATTTGACTTCAAATGTGTGTTAGAATATGTCTCGTTGCTTTTAGACGGCATTCAGAATCCGATAAGTTTAATAGCTACAATCTTATGGCGATATGTTAATTATTAAAATTAAGTTCGCTTGTATTAATAGCAGCTAACTGTATATTTGCAAACTGTTTCAACTGGAAAAAAATACAATGGAAAGATATACTATCGTCCCTTAACACGTACACTGCAAAGTGGACATAACGGTATTTGCTTTTAAGCGAATTTAATTTAGTAGAAGCATCTTTAATGGAAGAAATATTTCCTAATGTAACACAATTCAAACTGCAATTTTTTCCGTAGATTGAGCGATACTTTGTAAAAAATCATTTTTTGTGTTACATAAAATTCAGAACTTATTCAATAATGTGTGTAATTAGGTGCGACGCGTGTTTCGACTAACTGAGAGTAACAGACTTAGCGGAATAAAAAGTTATCAATTTTTATTAAATTATTATCCATTCCTCGTGCGTACCGTAACTTGACGTTGTCCATCACTGCGTTAGGTTTTAGACAGAAAAAGCGCCGAGTCCGCAAAGCGAACACGCCCAAAATAAATTAAATAGTTCAAGGTTGAAGAAGTTTCTGACAAGCTTTCAGGACCGCACAAAGGAGATCTGATATCATTGATTATATACTTGTGGATTGTTTGATATACTTACCACATATCTTATGCCTGAAAATGACAGCCTGCGGTGGATTTTCTACAAAGTTTACGATTTATTACATAAAGTTTTTGAAATAATAATTAATTAACATTACTTAGAATAGATACACTTGCAAAATCATTGGTTATATTATTTTTCACACAATACAGCCTCGTAAATAATTAATTAAATTCTTTTACTTCATTGAATATATTTAAATGGTAAAAAAAACATACACGATAAAAGCGTACCAATAAAACCGTTCAGAATAAAACTGAACATATTCAAAAAGGATTCACAATTAAAATACTAATTTTTCAACAGTTGCTTAAGTTGTAAAAAACGGTTTTTTTCTGTGTACGGTTTTATCCCAGAGCGAAAATTGGAGATCAACTCAACGCGGGAAGATATTGCAAACAACAAAGCCAAACCTCTAAACGGTAAATTGTAAAAAAAACAATGTCGTTCTTTTTTAAAAATATGATTTTTCTTATTCATCAGCTGATGATGCTCGCGATGAGCGAAACTAGTTCCGATCATCAAATAAATATAATGTAGAAATGGTATTACAAATTTTTTGTTATTATTTAAAATATCACGCAATCCCGCCAAAAAGCGGCAGTTCGTATTTTAAATTTAATTTGTGTAAGTATAAATAAGTGCTTATTTACGTATCTTTCAAAAAAAAAAAATAGACTGGATTAACGAAGTGTGTCATCAGTCAGCGGTTTTACTTAATACATGCGATATTTTTATTCATTTATTTGTTTATTTATATATACACGTCACAAAAATAACAAATTACACGTTCATTGCTTTTGCAACGTCAAAATATTTAAACATTTAGCATTGGAAATTCAAGAAATAAACAACAAAACAAAAATATGGATAGCAAGAAAGTGAACCAAGCAAGCTCATGAAAAATCTATTTTAACACATTGAAAAATAGTATTAGCCTGAACTCACTTTCGTCCACATGGAATATATCGACATCCGAAGTAATACTCTTGAACATTGTCAATGCTCTTACCATTGTCAGACTAGTTCTAAACTTTGGATGAACATACAATTCATGTCCACGATTTCTTTAAAAATTATCTGGTACATAAAATTTGATATTATTAAGGATGGCAGAATTCTCATTTTCGCCTCGAATGAGTCTATAGAAATATGTGGCTAGATACATTTGAATACGTATTATTATTTTTAAATATATTCATTTAATTATCGCCTTAATTCGGCTCAAAATATTCTCTAAGTTCTGATTTGTTTGACGCGTGAAGATTAAGCGTAAGTCGTAATGATCTAGCACAAAAATGGTAAAATTTCTACCCTCTGTGTTATGTCTGCGAAAGATTATTCAACGGTATTTTGTTAACATCGTATATTGCATTGGAATATTTGGTAACATGAGACATAAACAGTCACGTTGGAGACACGTGCGATATCCAACGTGATTGAAAAACGCGACTGAGAAATAATTAATCAAATTCAGCATGATACACACAAACGTTGCAATAATAAAATCGCACAATGTCATTGTTTTGTTCCAGGACTGTGGAGTCAAGTCGTTGTGTTTTGGACGGAGTTGGAATCGTGTTTTGGTCTATTTCGAAGTTGGAGTAGCGAAAATGAGCGAAACTGACTACCATTTCGATTAGGCAATTTCAAACAATATCTCATGAACAATTTGCCGGATTGGTTGGTCAATCTTCAATTAAATGCACATATATAGGAAAGGTACGAAAAACCTGTCAAACTAGATTTTTTAATTGGAGTCGTCTTTTTTAACGTCTCCACAGTCTTGCTTTATTCAGCATAATAATGCATTTTTTTCAACCTTAACTAACCCTGGAATTAGTAACAGGAAAATGTACATTCAACTTCGCACAACATAACTCTAATACAATTAAGTTTTTTGCAAAATAAACGATTTAATATAAAAGCGAGATTTATAATAGTCATATTTCAATTTCCCGTGTAATAGTTAAGCTTTTTGTAAGTCCCGCCTGTTTGCATATTTTATATTTTAATTTAGTAATTTTTTTCTAGCATGATATAAGCTATGTTGTTAAAACAGAAAAGAAGATGTATTGCGTATCTTGTCTACACAGCTATATATAGATTAGCAAATGTACGATTAAACATAGTTCTGACGCTGGGTGAGCCGAAATAGCTACCAACTATATTTTATAAAAAAAAATGTAGAACTAAAATACATTGCTATTTTTTCACCGTTTTATAATGGAGTTCTACCAAATAATTGCTAATTCAATCAATATAGTTCAATTTATTATACCGACTGAGAGTGAGAGGGTCAAATTAGAATTGTTGAATCTGTAAAATTCTACACTTTTGTCACTCACGACCCAGGCTTTTTAATGCATTTTATCACACGGATGCGATTGAACTGAAAGACATTAAACACTATTAAAGTGTTAACTATCAATTCTTGATGGAAAGGTATGATATTTTAAATAATAAAAACACACGTTTAGTACTAATTACCCAATATATAGATAATGACCAGGATCAGTTTGCTCATCGCGAGCATTGCCAACTGATAGACTACAAGACGACTGTAAACAGATTGTATCGCTTATATAAAAAAGAAATACACAAAATAATAAAGACGCTAAAATATGAAGGTAAATCTGAAATAATCGATTCATCAGTCAAATCAAATCGTCTAATCGACAAAGTAGTCGGAATCGCTCGGTTTTCACGACTCCGACTTTAGCCAAAACATCTCGACTGTATGAATCCGAATCCACAGCCCTGATTTCAAGAATTTAAATTTGGCTTAAAAATTCCATCAAGTACCCTCAGTCGACATCTTAAATTATTAAAATATGTACATTTGTAAGTGTGTATTTTTTTTCCAATTTACATATTACATTTCATAATATTGTTGAAATCGGCGTGTAGAATCAGACTTCTTAAACCATGTCTCATCTGTGGAAATTAATCGAATATCACACACGAAAAATATGGTTCTTTTGAGAAATTTTAAATATAATAATATGCTTATAGAAGGACAATAAAATCCATTATGTTCACTATTTTTTAAGGATCAGATGTAGGGTTGATGGGCAGGAATATTAATATCCTATAGATTTGGATACAAAACTAAAACCCAATTGAAAAGTCAATGCATGTGTCAAATTGTCGAAAAGAACAAAAGCACAACAATACAAATCACTTGGCTATAGGACAAGAAGAGAATTTAAAACTCAGAAGAAACACTTCTTTATGGTGTAAAAAATCTACGAGTTTTGTATTAATATTCTTTAAGCAATAATGATTATTGGCATTTAAGAACGTTAACACATTAGAAATGATATTGAATGGTATATATATGATTATGTTTTAAATGCTTGTTTTTTATATTTTAAAAAACTGATCATACGTAACGCGTTTCATGTTCTTATTTTAAACATTTTTCATAGAAGGAATTTAAATTAATATTCCAAATTAGAATGATTACAAAAACGTACAATAATACGAAATATATTGATAAAATCATCATCGCAGGAAAACCGCGGAATTTTAATAATCGTAACCAAAAATGCGGTTGCGGGAAATCAGATTTTCCGGAACCCTATCGTCTATTTGATTACATCTTTAGGAAGTGATGTTGTATTTTTGGTATGGGATTTATGTTCCTACATACAATTGAAACCGGATGTTGCGGTGATATCACATTGAAATTATATCTTAATTGCTGCTAACGTATCGTATATCGTCAGCCTAGAGCGCAAACCTCGCAACTTCATAAACGTAAATGATAAAAAAATCACATTTCATATCAATGAATGTATGTTTAATGATATTGTATGTCATATTTTTGAAATAGAAAGTAATAGTAGAAAAAGAATGAAGATTAATATACAGTAGGCGATCAGTTATCGAACAAAATCTTTTCCAAGATTATGTTCGCTCTCCGAATAATTCGTTAACCGATCATCAACATTTTACAAATAGAAGATGTGTAATTAGAAAGATAGTTTTAGTTCTTTATCCGAAAATTTATTCGTAGTCTGAACTGTTTGTTGACTGAGTGTTATATTAAGGTGACCTCCCGTTTCAAATTAAGAGTGACAGTTACATGTTTTACGTTTTTTCTGTCTTTTCATGTTACCCTAATACAAATTTATGTTTGTTATCAACACTGGTCAACTGATAAATGCTGTACACTAACGATCAAATAGGTCTGGTTTCAAATATGTATTGCAAATATGATTGCAATGTTTTTATCCATCTAATTTATCAGACACTGAAAAACTTTATGTAGAGATTAGATAACTTCGTGTTACATTTTCTAGGCATATAGGTTAGAAAAGCGGAGCTTAATTTATACCAAATTGATCTGATACCCAGGTATATTTGAAACTTTTTCTGTTAGCTATGATTTCATTTACTTGCAAATATTAAGTATTATATATATGACGCCAATGCTGATATTAATTGTTTTTCAAAATGGTTTCTATGAGTTTATAATCTTTTCTCAGCGCCTAAAATCTTTGTTCTCGATTTAATTTATATAATATTTGCACATCCTAGACCGTTGAATATTTTTAAAATCAATGATGAAATATTTTTTTTTTTTTTTTAATTATTAACTATATATTCAATGTTATCAGTAACTTGTTATTCTTAATAAAAATACGAGTTATATGGATCAGGATATTTAGTAAAATATTAATCTGCAACATATTAACTAAGGCCTGCATCAACGGCCGTTGCACGTTGCTCCTCCGTGCCTTTTGAAAAAGTCGGTCAGATTCATTTAATGTGGATATGTCCGCAATGCAGGGGGTCTATCTGGGGCACCATAATTATCCATTTATCTTTTTTGATTATTTTTAAAGAATATTTCAAAAAATCATATCTGAACGTATTTTCAAAACTAAGTTGTAAGGCTTTTGCACGGGATTTGAAATAAAGGAAAAATTTATACTAGCCACTCATGTACTATTTATTATGTATATTACTGTAATACCGAAGAAGGTATACCATAGCATGCTGTGTATAAAAACGTATACCCTGTATCATAACAAATCAGACCATATTTGAGTGCATAAGTTTCCTTGTACACGAAAGATTTGACACTCTTATATTTTTTGTGTCACCTTTGTACGTCACACACTGCAATCAGACGTCTTAACATTTGAGACATTAGTAGTCATTGGGTTAAGACCGTAATGTAATATTGCCATATATAATTTTATGGTACAAGAATAAGACAAAAAATCTTACATTATACGTATAAAATTACCTACCAAAATTTATTTAAATATATTGACTAAGCCACAGACGAAAATAGTCGTTTTTGAGCCGTATGAGGATAATGTTCCATTAAAAACTGTTTGACATTAAAGTTACTATTTTTAATTCAGATGCAATAACGACCGCAAA